>JAJDFG010000495.1:142500-158810 GCA_021039105.1 Scomber colias
CAATTGGATTTGACTGGTCTGAGGTTGCTAAGGTGGGCAGGACAACGCCTCATGTCAAGACTGTTGAAGAAACAGTGCGTTTAGGTGCCTGGCATACCAAATCTTACTTGTCAATGATAAGGTTGATAACTCAATAATAAAGAAACAAACATCTAGAAGTAGTGATTCATGATAAATATCTTGATGACCTCTATCAGATAAAATGCTGATCTTTTGCAAAATATACTAATTTTTTATGAAAAAGCATTTTTAGTTTAGTGGCCCAATTTACCTTAACGTGTTAGGTAAAATGGGCCACTCTTTTAAGGTAAAATGGGCCGCCCTCTGAATTGAGTTTTAGCAGATATTTTAATGGTTACTCTTATTAAGAAATATTTGTATTGTTAATATATTATTATATTATGCATGTATGATATGCCTGTTTCCCATTTTCCCCGCATGTATGATATGCCTGTTTCCCATTTTCCCCTCTAGGTGTGTGTTTGTGTGTACACAACTATGTTCGTCTGTGCATAGGAGTGTGTGTGTGTGTGCATTCTTGACATGCATGCACACATACACACTCACTCACTGTGTGTGCCAGCAGGATTTGTGCACATAAACCACACAAATTTAAAGGAAAAAAGTGAAAGAGGCATGTAAATAAAGAAGTAACAGATGTTTAAGGAAAGTAATATTAAACTTATGATTACAGACAATATGTCAAATAAAACAAAAAAAACAGGGAGTAGAAAAGAGGTTAAGAAAGAAACAGAAAGGAAAATAAAGGATGTCAATGAGGGAAGCATCTGTAAATACAATCAGTGGGTAAAGGAGAGGAAGAGGGGAGCATGAGGTTATTATAGGAAGACTGTCCATAGAAGCCAAAAAGTGATCACACACTCTCTTGCAAGAGCATGGAATATTCTTATAAAATAGTTGTTTTGATGCAATTTAACTTTAATATTATATTGTTATAGTACATAGATGTGTTTTGAAATTATAGTTTATTAGATTGTTTTATTAAAAATTACTCTGTTTCCTTTGCAAGTTTAGTGGCCCACTTTTACTGATCAGCCGGCCCATTTTACCTTAACACTGCCGATCTAAAAAATGTGGGGTAACTCATCTTTCAACAGCTGTAGGGCTTAAACAATTATATTTTCTTACATATATTCCACACAAAAATATTGATAACAAACCCTTTTAATCATAAGAATACAAATAAATGTCATACATTGTTCTTTTGTTAGTTTCCCATGCCATTAACCAAAAAGTGGCCCAATTTACCTGATGTCACCCTATGTTTAGGTGAAGTTTCTTAATTGACTCAGAACCTTTTTGCTCAGAAACATAAATCCTCGTTACACCGCCGGCTCCTTTCAAGCGGTAAACCGGATTAAACGGGTTAAATTTAGACATGAACAGGAACACAAACCTTTGACTTCCTCCCGCTTCATCTGGTTTAAGAGATAAAGTCCTAAAAGTTGGAGATTTTAGGTCAAACTAGAAGCTAAATGTGGAGTTTTAGTGGCGGCATGTTTTTAAGCTAACGGCAGCAAACGATTTCGCTTCCGGTGAGAGGATTTTCAAGATAAAAGTCGCAACCTAGTTTTTGTTTTGTTTACGTTTAACCCTTTCATGCATTTCACTAAAATTAAGACTAAAACTAAAACTAGCAGTAAAAAAAAAAAGATGTTAACATTTAACTGAAATAAAAATAAAAAAGAGAGTTTTGTAAAAAAGGAAAACGTAATAAAAACTGTAATGAACTATGCAAAACTAACTCAAACTAAACCTTTAAAGATAAGCTCCAGACATTTATCAATATATATATATATAAAACCCACTTGGAGCAATAACCCTTAAACAGGCAGAAGTGGAAAAATTAGATGTTAATTATTATTTTTATTTTCTTGGGTATTTTATTAGTTATCTCATTTGCACTTATTTTGGTTTTTATAAGTTGAAGCATACGTTGCCTCTATTAAAGTATAAAAAAATGTATATATGTATGTATCTCCTAGTGCATGTTTCCTGTTTAAGGGATAATATGTGTCCTGTATAGAATTAAACCAATAAAAAGTACAATTACTACATTAAAATCCTCAAAATGGACCTTTGCTTGCTCTCTCTCCACCTGTTTCCTGTCAGTCTCTCTGCCACTGACTGTAAAATAAAGGCAAAAAAATAAAAATCTTTAAGAAAATTAATAAACACATTTTTAAAAATCCTCAAAATGACATCAACAAAACCATAAAAATGCAAATACATTTTATGACAACATGTTTTTAACTTTGTAAAAACAACTTATTTCATATTGTTTTCTTATTAACACTGGTTGCTTAGAAACACTACAAATAAATGTTTTATATCCAGTTCTTAAAGTTACAGTTGTGCTTTTATTTTTGCGGATCATGGGCTAACCGGAAGTGTCCCAGCTGTTGTGTGCCGTTACCTTGACAGATGTTCCGCCTTGACGCAGGTTATAAAGGCTGCTGTAAACCCAAGCTAACTGAGACTAACTGCTGTTCACTTCCGGTTCATAAAACACCAGCTGAGCGCCTCCTGCTGGCTCGGAGGAGAAAGTAAATTAATATAAAAGTTTCTGTGATTGTTTTGAGTTTTAAATATATGAGTTTTTAAATAATTGCAAGAAGGTTTATATCTACTTGAACTTAAAAAATAAAAAAGTTGACCCCGTCTGTTTTGACTGTTCCTTCTTTCCTTCCTTCTTTCTTTCCTTTCTCTTTCTTTCCTCTGTCCTTCTTTCCTTCCTCTTCCTTTCTCCCTCCCTCCTACCTTCCTTCTTTCTTTCCTCATCCTTCCTTCCTCCCTCCCTCCTTTCCTTCCTCCATCCCCCTTCTCTCCTTCCTTCCTTCCTACTTCCTTCTCTCTTTCTTTCCTTCCTTCCTTCTTTCCTTCCTCCATCCGTCTTGCCTTCCCCCTTCCTTCTTTCCTCTGTCCTTCTTTCCTTCCTTCTTCTCTGTCCTTCTTTCCTTCCTTCCTCTTTTCCTTTCTCCATCCCTCCTACCTTCCTTCCTCCGTCCTTCCTTCCTCCCTCCCTCCTTTCCTTCCTTCTTCCCTCCTTTCCTTCCTTCTCTCTTTCTTTCCTCCCTTCCTTCCTCCATCCGTCTTGCCTTCCCCCTTCCTTCTTTCCTCTGTCCTTCTTTCCTTCCTTTTTCTCTGTCCTACTTTCCTCTGTCCTTCTTTCCTTCCTTCCTCTTTTCCTTTCTCCACCCCTCCAACCTTCCTTCCTTCTTTCCTCCGTCCTTCCTTCCTTTCCTCCGTCCATCCTTCCTTCCTTCCTACTTCCTTCTCTCTTGCCTTCCCCCTTCCTTCTTTCCTCTGTCCTTCTTTCCTTCCTTCTTCTCTGTCCTTCTTTCCTTTCTCCATCCCTCCTACCTCCCTTCCTTCTTTCCTCCTACCTCCCTTCCATCCTTCCTTACTCCCCTTCCATCCTTCCTTACTCCCTTCCTTCCTTGACTCGAGGACAACAGGAGGGTTAAATTTAGTTAAAGCGCTGTCTTTATATTATAACCCAAAGTTACAACAAACAGATTTATAATATATTATAAAGAGACAATGATGATATATTTCAAAGCTAAGAAATACAGTTTGTTTTATTACAAAATGGATCAAACATTATAATCTCCAGCGACTCTGATGGTTTATACTGTATTTAATATTATGCACAGCTGCACAGGTGTTTTTTTAAATGTACTTATTCTAATGACATTTTATCACAGTAAGAAAAATACAGGTGTTATTAACGACATTAACGACGGCTTTCTTCTACTCAAGTATTCCAGAAAGGACATTTTATATCATTCTTACACTGTAAAAAGTATTACTGTAATTTCACAATAAATTACTGTAAATTCAGTAAATTCACAGTAGTATAGTGTAATTATTTTACAGTAATTTACATGAGAATCACAGTAATGTATTGTGATTCTACAGCAAACCAGTCACAATATTACTGTGAAAAATTACAATATGATGCTGTAATTACTGTAAATTCACAGCAACATATTGTGTTTTCATATCAAACCAACCACAAAATTATATATCTTTTTTGACACCTGTGCTTTTCCTACTATGAAGTGTGAAAGAAGTCTTCCAGGAATAAAGGCCTGTGTGTTCCTCTCTAACAGCTGCAAGAAAACTACTATTAACCAAAGTCTGAATAAAGGTCTAATCAGGCTCAAAAGGTTAAAAAAAACACCTGTGCAGGCATTTCAAAGGCGTTTCGGTCTTTTAAACTAACACCTGAACGACCACGATGGCTGAACATGTGACCCCAACTCAATCCTTCATCTCTCAGAACTCCATCAGGTGAGTGTACGGCCCGTTGGTGTCGAGCTTCAGCACTTGTCTGTTCCCGTATGTCCCGTGTTCCACCTAGTATGAAGTGTCAAAGAAGAGGAGAGGAGGAGGAGGAGGGGGAGGAGAGGGGAGGAGAGGAGGAAAGGAAGAGAAGGAGAGGAAAGGAGAGGAGAGGAGAGGAGGGGGAGGAGGGGAGAGGAGGAGAGGAGATGGAGAGGAGAGGAGGAAAGAGGAGAGGAGGATGAAAAGAGGGGAGGAAGAAAGGAGAAGGGGAGGAGGAGAGGAGGATGAAAAGAGGGGAGGAGGAGAGGAGGGGAGGAAGAAAGGAGAAGGGGAGGAGGAGAGGAAGAGAGGAGGAGAGGAGGAAAGGAGGAGGAGAGAGAGAGGAGGAGAGGAGAGGAGGAAAGAGGAGAGGAGGTGAGGAGGAAAGAGGAGAGGAGGAGAGGAGGATGAAAAGAGGGGAGGAAGAAAGGAGGAGAGGAGGAAAGGAGAGGAGGAGAGGAGATGAGAGGAGGAGGCTCAACATGTGACCCCAACTCAATCCTTCATCTCTCAGAACTCCATCAGGTGAGTGTACGGTCCGTTGGTGTCGAGCTTCAGCACTTGTCTGTTCCCGTACGTCCCGTGTTTCACCGTCACCTCGGCTCCAGCAGCCGCCGCCTTCGCCGTGGCCGCCGTCGCCGTGGCCGCCGTCGTCAGCTCCTTCTCACACAGAGACACGAAGGAGCTGTAGAGTCGCAGTCCGTCCTCCTTCCCGATGTTGTGGTGGTACTGCATGCCTCTCCCTTTGGCCTTCCCGCCCAGCGTTGCCTGGGGGGACGATCAGCAGGTTGCCGGGGAGATCCAACACCGACAGCATCTTCCCCGAGTCGGACTCACACAGACGCAGGTTCAACAGGGTGGACACTGAGCAGCAGGAGACACACACACACACACACACACACACACACACACACACACACACACACACACACACACACGAGAAAGATGCTTAATTGACCCTGTCTTTTTTGACTGTTCCTTCTTTCCTACCTCCCTCCCTCCTTCTCTCTTTCTTTCCTCCCCCTACCTTTCTTCTTTCCTCTGTCCTTCTTTCCTTCCTTCCTCTCTCCCTCTCTCCCTCCTTCCTTCTTTCCTCCCTCCCTTCCTTCTTTCCTTCTTCCTCCCTTCCTTCCTTCCTTCTATCCTCCCCTTTTTCCTTCCCTCCTTCCATCCTCCCTCCCTTCCTTCCTTCTTCCTCCTTTTCTTCCTTCTTCCTCCTTTCCTTCCTTCTTCCTCCCTTCCTTCCTTCTTCCTCCCTTCCTTCCTTCTTCCTCCTTTTCTTCCTTCTTCCTCCTTTCCTTCCTTCTTCCTCCCTTCCTTCCTTCTTCCTCCCTTCCTTCCTTCTTTCCTCCCTCCTTTCCTTCTTTCCTTTCTCCCCTTCCTTCCTTCTTCCTCTCTTCCTTGACTCGAGGACAACAGGAGGGTTAAACATTTACTGAGTGATTTATAAATGAGTATAAAGAAAGGAAACATCTGTATGAAAAGGTTAAAAGAGTTCACTGACCCATTTTAGGCAGTATGTCGTCTGTTGCTCCTTTAAAGAAGCAGACGTATATCACCATGCCTCTGTCGATCTGAGAGCACAAACACGATCAGTAGAACACATCAGTAAAAGCTGCAGCATCTAGGGACATTTACTTTATCACTGAAGCAAAGCAGACGGCAGAAATAAGAAGAGCTTCAATAAAAAAAGAATAATGAACAATAAATATTTACAAAAGCAAGAGTAGGAAAAAAAAAATATATATATATAATCATAACTTAAAGAGTAATATTGGCGTTGAGAGATAATATACCTGAGTTAATATTGTTATTGCACAGCTTTAAAAATATATAAATATTTATTCATATAGTGGGAGCAGTACTGGTTCTCCTGCAGGGATATCACACCTTCACACAGTTTGAGTGAAGGAGTCTGCTGCTGAAGGAGCTCTACAGTGGTGTTAAAATGTCCCTCATTCTGTCTGCAGCTGAGATGCTGCACCAGTAGACCTCCTCATAAAAGATGGCATATTCAGATTTATTTGTTTTCATTATTGCTTGCTTGGCATTTTACTTACATTTTCATTTTTATATATTTATTTTTTAGGGGTGGGGGAAAAATCAATACAGCATAGTATCGCAATATTTTTCATGGCAATATTGTTATGGATACTCAGAATGATCAATCTTCTATTATAGAAATTGCAGTTTTTTTCCTTTGGGGACATCTGCAGGAGAAAAAAGGTAATGATTGCATTATATCACAGCATATCACAATAATACTGTATCGTAACACAAGTATTGTGATAATATCATATAGTGGAGCCTCTGGTGATTCCCACCCTATTACTTTTAATCCTTTATGTAATTTAAAAGATGTTGCTTTTTCCTCATTTATCATTTATTTCCTCATATCACATCTTGTCACATCAGCCTCTGCCTTTATAAAACACATAAAGTACTTTTGCATGTACAATAAAGACTTTTATATATAATAGAGTTCTATTTCATTGCTGTATGCTTCAATTAATAATATAAGTACTTCTTCCACCAGTTAGTTTAAGTTCCCTCTGATTAGTTCTTGACTATTTATAATTATTAACATAATTGACACCCAGCAGAGTGTACAGCAGTAATGAGTCTCTCCTCTTCTCACCTGGACGAACTCCGCCTCTGAGAGCTGCTCTGCGGGCTTCACCTGCAGCGTGGCCCGCAGACACTGCTGCAGCACGGTGCGGGCCACCGGAGGGGCCACCGGAGGAGCCCCCGCTTCTGTCCGACATCACCGGCTCCGGTTTAAACAAGAATCAGATAATAATAATAATGACAGAAGGTTGCATAAGGAAGATGTGGAGTGAATGGAAAGAGAGAGAAGAGAAACATTCACTTCCGTGTTACGTCACCTGCAGATGTTCAGTTCTGATCAAAGCTGCGCAGCTTTACGCAGCTTTACGCAGTTTTGATGAACTTTGTTGTGAGGATATAAAAAATTCTATATTAATAAAAAATAAATAAATAAACAATAAAAGAAGGCGTTTACTGATCACAAATGTATGAATTATTATAATAAAAAACACACTAAAAAGAAAAGAAAACTGTCAACCAAGACATTTAAATACAAAGAAAAGCAAAACATGTGGAACATGTGTTTGTCCAGATAGATAGATAGATAGATAGATAGATAGATAGATAGATACTAACTTGTCTTATAATGTTTAAATCTGTTTCTTGATTTTAGGCTGCCAACCTGGCCAGGTGCTTTGGGCTAATTCTGGCATATTTACAGATACGTTTATTAATATGCACTGTCCCTGACAAATAAACTAATAATATAAAATAAAATAAATATATAAGTTCCATTGTATTTTTATGTGCAATGACAATAAAGTGTATATATATACAAATATATATATTACAGATTATTCTATGTATAATGATTATACACACATTTTAATCTCTGTATCTATTTACTACGGAAGCGCATTGCATTCACTGGATAAAAAAAAATTAGACAGCTTATCTCGTAATTACGACATCCTGATCTCATAATTACGACATCCTGATCTCGTAATTACGAGAAAAGATAAAGAAAAAGGAAACGTCTGTAAATCCTCTCTCAGTGGCAATGATGGCGCTATCGCAGTTAATCTGCTATTATCACCTTCTCGGTTTGAGACACTGGGAAATACTGATGTTTCTGAACAATGAGGATGGTATTAAAATTAGTTTGTCAACACTGCGCAGGCATCTCAAGGCGTTATGGATTGTTCAGGCGGAAAGCCCAGTCTGACGTGCTGGATGTCGCTCTGTTCCTGCAGGAGCAGTTGAACGAACACGGGATGCTTCATGGATACAAATTAATGCATTTGAAATCAGGGGCGATTGCTCTGAGACAACAAGGGAAGCTCACCTTCCCCTAAAATTTCATCAAATAAAATTGTCACAACTGTCATATTAAATTCATACTAAAATTATATTTACATCAAATCTGCACTTGAATGCGTTCAATTTTACAACTATGACATCCTGTAACCAGCTGTTTATTGCCAACACTGTTATTTTCCGACGTGATTTCCCTATCACACAATTGCAGTCCGCTGCGGACGCTGAGCGTCTCTGGTGGTCAATGAAGCTTCTCCCAACAGCTGTTTTGGCTAGGGCGGGACAAGCCAGGATAAGACGCTCAGCGGGTGCTGCTGTGAGCCCTGCCCCCGTCCCAAAGCACTCACAGACGGTCAGGTTCACAGCAGCCTCGTACAGCAGTCCCAGTTGCAGTCCGAGCAGAAAGGAGAGTTACATTGCAAAATGGTACAGAAAACAATATGATTGGTCTAATTAATTAGATTAGATTAGGTCTTATATATTAAATATGAATTAACACGTTTATGTTGAATAATTCAGGTGTTAAGTGTTTGTGTGTTGATGTGGTTCTATGGCATAGATGAAGCATACAACAGCCTCAATTAAACACTCCTTTTATTGTAACTGCCTCGCTTCAATATGACAAGGTTTTATGATGAAGATGTAAAGCGAGCTTCCCCTGTTTAAAACACCAGCAGCCGCCACTGTTTGAAATGCATCCGAAGTGCAGTTACTGATTCTGAGTGAAGCAGTGGCCAGTATGGCACCTTTCCTGATCTCGGATCAGGATGTCGTAATTACGAGAAAAGATCTCATAATTACGAGATCAGGATGTCGTAATTACGAGATCAGGATGTCGTAATTACGAGAAAAGATCTCGTAATTACGAGATAAGCTGTCTAATTTTTTTTTTTTATCCAGTGAATGCAATGCGCTTCCGTAATTTACACACTTCATTCATTCACATTAACTAAAACCAAAACAAACCAAACCTGTGTCCCCTGCGCAGTGAGGGATGCGCAGTAGACCACCGAGCAGCAGCCAGCCTAGCTCAACATGGCTCAGTTCACTTACAGCAGACTGGCTCATTTCCTCACATTATCTGTTAATAAATGTTCAGTTTTACGAACCGGGGCAGGAAATAAAACATGGACCCGCCTGCTGTGTTCATCTCATCCGCTGCCAGGTGAGAGTTTAGTCTGTTTACCTGTTTATCTCCTCTCTGTAAGCTACCTGCTACATGCTAGCGTCAAGCTAGCTGCGAAGCGATAGCACAAACCGGAAATCACAGTAAACGGATGTACATAAATAAAAAATACACACTCAAAATATCATTTAAAAGAACATATATTGTGTTAAACTTGATTATATGTCGTCCCACTCTCATGTTATGTAATATATTTGTGTTTCCGCTTTGATACTTACGTGACATTAGATACCAAAGCTTTTATTGTTACCGTTCAACCGGAAGTGCTCATTTATATTCGTCCTGACTTGACCCTTGTATAAAAGCTATATATAAACACACCCGTGCAGATCAAACATGGTTACCAAGCAGTATCTGGTTATATAATACTCACTAATAAGATTTAACTGAGCTGTGGTTGTTGTTTTTGTTATTGTATTTAATGCTGACTCACTGTTACATCAGCAGTATTTCATAGTGTAGAAGTAGCACTATGTGGATGAGAATGCTTTTAAAGGTTTATAAACTGTAATAAATAATATATTCATAATACTTAGTAGATCAGTTAGCCACTCTCTAATGAGCCTTTCAATCTGCAGTTAGAAATAAGGTTAGAAATGGAGTCTGGACTTATAAATGTTTGTATATATACCACAGCTGCAATAATTAGTCCATTATTGACTATTTGACAGACTAAAAGTTAATCTAGTGAGTTTTAAAGAAAAACTGCCAAAATGATCTGGTTCCATGTTCTGGTTTCTTTAGATCTCTTTGACAGTAAACTGAATATATTTGGGTTGTTGGCAGCTGGTCGGGACATAAAAGGCATTTTAAGTTGCATTTTGAGCTTTAGGAAACAGTATTCAATGTTTTTCAATGTCTTCTGACATTTTTTAGTCCAGAGAATTAATTAATGAATCAAGAAAATAATTTACAGATTGATTGACACTGAAAATAATGTTAATGGAAGTTGCAGCCCTCATCTATAATAAGTTGGTTAATGGATTTTGTTCCAAATCTTCTTTATACTGAAGAAGATAAATATCAGTCTTACCAGAGATTACAACCTATTTAACTTTATTCTTATCTAATATCTATACCTTTTAACTGATGTATAAAGCATTTGTACATTTTTTGTTCAATATTAATAAAGCCAGCAGTTTTTAACTCTTAATAAAGGATATCTGTATTATTTTTATTCTTCCTTCCTCTCACAGTTTTAGGGTTAGATTGATCGTTGGCCTCTTAGAGCTCAATCCTCTCTGTGATTAGAGTAAAAACTCCACAGTTTCTTAATAAACTTGTTAAATTCTGTACAGTTAACTGTTTTCTGTCCCATCAGCAAACACACAGTGCTGGAAACATTAATCTGTGGATGTTTTCTGATATATGGAACTGTCATCAGCTAGAATAAATAATGCTCAGCCACACACTGTACTGCAATGGGAGAATGTAATATCCAGTCAATTCCTTCAAAATAAAACCAAACTAAAACTAGTCAATTCCTTCAAAATAAAACCAAACTAAAACTAGTCAATTCCTTCAAAATAAAACCAAACTAAAACTAGTCAATTCCTTCAAAATAAAACCAAATTAACTAGTCAATTCCTTCAAAATAAAACCTAAACTAAAACTACTAAATCACTTGTTGAACTAACTAAAACTAAACTGAAATGAAAAAAGCAAACTGAAAAACTAAATAAAAATAAAAACTAAAGAAAATTTAAAAACTATAATAACCTTGATGGAAAGCAGCTCTGTCACCTCCAGGTCATTAACGTGCTGTTTGTGCTGTTTGCTGTTTGTCAGAGGTCTGTGGACAGTAAGGCGTTACAGGAGAGACAGAAGCAGCAGATGGCCAAAGGTCTCCCCAAACAGAAACCCATCACAGGTGTTAAACAGGTCATCGTTGTAGCGTCGGGGAAAGGCGGCGTCGGCAAATCCACCACGCAGGTATCAACTTCCTGCTGTTAACTAAAGGAACCACTTCCTCCTGAAATCTGACCCCTCACATAGTTTTGCATTTTGTCTTTCCTCCCTTCCTCCTACCTACCTACCTTCCTTCCTTCTTTCGTCCGTCCTTCCTTCCTTCCTTCTTTCCTTTCCTTCCTTCTTCCTCCCTTCCATCCTTCCTCCCTCCTTTCCTTCCTTCTTCCTCCCTTCCATCCTCCCTCCCTCCTTCTTCCTCCCTCCCTTCCTTCTTCCTCCCTCCCTTCCATTCTTCCTCCCTCCTTTCCTTCCTTCTTCCTCCCTTCCATCCTCCCTCCCTCCCTTCTTCCTCCCTCCCTCCTTTCCTTCCTTCTTCCTTCCTTCCCTCCTCCCTCCTTTCCTGCCTTCTTCCTCCCTTCCATCCTTCCTCCCTCCTTTCCTTCCTTCTTCCTCCCTTCCATCCTTCCTCCCTTCCTTCCTTCCTTCGTCCTCCCTCCCTTCTTCCTCCCTTCCATCATTCCTCCCTTCCATCCTCCCTCCCTCCATTCTTCCTCCCTTCCATCATTCCTCCCTTCCATCCTCCCTCCCTTCCTTCTTCCTCCTCCCCTCCTTTCCTTCCTTCTTCCTCCCTTCCACCCTCCCTCCCTCCTTTCCTTCCTTCTTCCTCCCTTCCATCCTCCCTTCCATCCTCCCTTCCTCTTTTCCTCCTTAAGTTCTTCCTTGACTGGAGGACAACAGGAGGGTTAATGTGTTTTTTATGTCTCTGCAGTGAATTTGGCTCTTGGACTGATGGCCAATGATCCAGTAAGAACTTCTCTCTTCTTGTTTTAGTTTATTTGAGCTTAAAGCAGAGCTGTAGCTACAGAGACTCCTTCTCTAGTTTTATTTTTCCTCTGTAACATCTGAAAAGGATCGTCTTTCAGTCACATTTTCTTTCAACTTTCATCAAAACCTTTGAGCTTTCTTTGTTTCCTACACTGCACCAAATCCTCTGCATCAGTCTGTGAAGGTTACACTGAAATATTCTGTTAGTTTTAATCTTTAATATACAAATTACATCCATTACTGCACAACCTGCACTCCCACTACTACCTTTTAAGATTTATTGTTTTATATCTCACATTTACATTTACATTTGCACATAGTAAAAAACAACTATATGTATAAATGTAACTGTATATTCCTTTTTCAGTGTCTCTTTTTAACACTACTTTTGATATATTTTACTTTATCTTGTTTTATTCTTTTGTAAATTTAAATATTTTCTTGGCTGTAAATAGATATATGTGTGTGTATTGTGGAGGAGGAGCTACAGCTAAATGTCATGATGTAATCCTGCATTGTATAATGACAGAAAATGAACCTTATTCTTGAAAATAGGATGCAAAAATTCTTGCAAAAGAAAGACTAGTCTGATTTTTAAAATTGTTATCATTACCTGCAGATCTGACATCCTCTTTCTCTCTGTTTCTTTCTCTCTGTTTCTTTCTTTCTTTTTCTTTCTTTCTGTTTCTTTCTTTCTTTTTCTTTCTTTCTTTCTTTCTTTTCTTTCTTTCTTTCTTTCTTTCTGTTTCTTTCTGTTTCTTTCTTTTTCTTTCTCTCTGTTTCTTTCTTTCTGTTTCTTTCTTTCTGTTTCATTCTTTCTTTCTTTTTCTTTCTCTCTGTTTCTTTCTTTCTGTTTCTTTCTTTCTGTTTCATTCTTTCTTTCTTTTTTCTTTCTTTCTGTTTCTTTCTCTCCTTTTCTTTCTCTCTGTTTCTTTCTCTTTCAGTCAAAGTCAGTCGGTCTGCTGGACGCTGACGTCTACGTCCTTCGATTCCAAAACTGATGAACTTGAAGGGAAACCCAGAGCTCAATGACCGTATGACACCATTTTAATAATAATAATAATAATGATGATACTCTGCATTTATATTCATTTCATTCATTTATAGCACTTTTCTAAACTCACATTACAAAATGCTTCACGTAGGGCATCAGATTAAAAGCAGCAGGTCATAAAAACCAGCAGAATTAAATCAAGCATTTATATGAAAGGTTCTTTATGAATATTATTATTACTGTCATATATCTCATCTTTCAGTGGTTGATGTTAACTCAGAGTATTATAAGCTGGTTTTAGAAGGAAGACAGTTCAGGTTGTCCTCTTGAAGCTTCTGTAACTATTTCTTTCTGCTTTTCTCTTATTTCTTTTACTTTATTTAAATTATTTTAACATTTTAATCATCTTTATTTTCTCTTCTGTGCTTTAATCTCATTTTTTAAACACTTGTTTTTCTCATCATTATTTATTCCTTTTCTTTATGTTATCACTTGTTCCGTCTTATTATCAGCTTGTCAGTCAGCTGTGAAGCACTTTAAACTTAATTAACCTGAATGAAAACTGCTTTATGAATTAAATTTGATTGATTTTTTATGTTTCTTCCAGACAATCTGATGATCCCTCTCACTAACTACGGCGTTCCTTGGTGAGTCCGTCTATCCAGAACATTTCATATCATGTCTGGTCTTCTTCACCCTTAACTTTTTTATTTTTTATTTTGCTAATGATTCATACCCACTGTGACCTCTGACCCCTGACCCCTCCTCTCTATCGTCTCTCAGCATGTCGATGGGTTTCCTGGTGGAGGACGTTGCTCCCATCGTGTGGCGAGGGCTGATGGTGATGTCAGCGATAGAGAAACTGCTCAGACAGGTAAGTAATCTCAATCTGTTAACTGTTTTATAGCTGACGTTGGACAATACAGTTAGATTGAAGTGTGTGTGTGTGTGTGTATGTGTGTGTGTGTGTGTGTGTGTGTGTGTGTGTGTGTGTGTCTGTGTGTGTGTGTGTGTGTGTGTGTGTGTAGGTGGACTGGGGGTCGTTGGACTATCTGGTAGTCGACATGCCTCCAGGGACAGGAGACGTCCAGCTGTCAATCAGCCAGAACATCCCAGTAGCAGGTACACACACACACACACACACACACACACACACACACACACACACACACACACACACACAGACGTTTAACACTTAATTCACCCAGGCGGGGAGTTCTGGGCCTCTGAAATGAAGCCAAACAGGAAGTAACTTAGAGCTGCATCTATCAAAAGGCCACCAGGGGGCGACCGTCTCTATACAAGTCAATGGAGAATTCACCAACTTCTCACTTGATTTCTAACCTCAGTAAACGTTTTCAAAATGTGTTTATGGTCTCAATCGCTAGTTTAAAGCCTTCTTCAATGCAGTATGATGTTCATTTGGGACATTTTGGCCTCCCTGATTTTATATGTGACGATAAAGCAGGGTATGCATTAGGGCGTGGCTACGTCCTGATTGACAGGTTGATTGACCAATGTCCTCGAGATCCAGCCCTCGCAACCATAGCAACCTCCCCGCTCCGCCCATGGCCCCGCCTCATGCCCATATTAGTAGAATCTGTGTTTTTATTTTTTCCCAGCATGCACCTGAAATTTTCAAGATGGCGCTGCCTAGATTTGAAACTATTGGCTTCCGAGCAGCAGTCCACAAACCAATGGGTGATGGATGTTACGTCCCTTTCTTTAATACAGTCTGTGAATTCACCCCAATTTGATGGTACAGATTAACCTGTATAGACTCTTTGTTGCAGACCTGTTGTGCCGTATTGGGTTTAATCTATTTTTCTGCTCTCGTTTTGATCTTCAGAGGTATTTAAAGCTCTCGTGTGTCTGATATTTTTGTCGTGCAGGTGCAGTAATTGTGTCGACGCCGCAGGACATCGCTCTGCTGGACGCTCGCAGAGGAGCAGAGATGTTCAAGAAAGTTCATGTGCCGGTAATTTCTATGTATATGTTCGTGTGTGTATAAAAAGTAGATTTCCTGTGAGTGAAGAAGATGGTTTTGATTGAGCTAACATAGACTATCAAATTCAATATAATATAAAAACTGGAGTGTCATGCTGGGAAAAGCTCTTTTTTTTATTTGAATGCATCAGTAGTTATTCATTCATATGTTTATACTCCAAAACGTTCTCATTATACTTTTATTTGAAACACAATCCAAAAACACATATTACACAGTGATGTTATCAAACTTTAGTGTAAAAAAAACCAACTGCTGCTGTTTTTAATGTAGAATCTAGTGTTACCCCTTTTCCACCAATCTGGAGCCAGTGCTGGTTCAGAGCTAGTGCTAGAGCCAGTGCTCAGTTGGTGCTAACCCGAGCACCTCTTACAGATCTGTTGCTTTTCCACCGGCAAGGAGCCACACGATTACGTCACTGTATAACGTAGCCAGCGCACGCCTTTGAAGCACTTCCATGATTCACCAGTGAGAGGCAGCAACATGGCGCAAGGCATCTAGCCTGCCGGAAACAGAGGAGAAGAAGGAGGAAAAAAGAAGAAGAAGAAGAAGAAGACACCTCTGGCAAAAAAAATTAAGATAAAAATATTACTTTTAATCAACAAATCTTTAACCCTCTGTAAATGCCACGCTAGTCAGCTAATAAACGTTAGCCCCGCCCCCAGTCCGCTGACGTAATCGGTTCTTGCTTTAGACCAGCAAAGAGTTGGTGCTTGCTCTGGCACCTGTTCTGAGCCTCGGGGCTGGAGCTTTGGCGGTGGAAAAGCAAAGAACCGGTGCTTAGTCAGGCTCTGGCTCCAAACCAGCACCAGCTCCAGCTCGGTGGAAAAGAGATATGTGTGAGACTGTAGCTGATCTAATCTATCTACAAACTGCAGGATGATGAAGGTGTAAATGTTGTATGTTTCTCTCCCTGCAGGTTCTCGGCATGGTGCAGAACATGAGCGTCTTCCAGTGTCCCAACTGTAACCACCAGACTCACATCTTCGGCTCCGACGGGACCAGAAAGCTGGCGGAGACTCTGGGCGTCGCGTTATTAGGTAAAGTAATGGTTATTTAAAGAGGGGAAGTATTCTGCATGGTTTAAGGTCTGGGGTTTATATTCTGAGCTCTACTGGAATATTTTAGCATGATTATTTATGATTGGACCTCCGTCTCTCTCTCTCTCTCTCTCTCTC
>JAJDFG010000496.1:0-20000 GCA_021039105.1 Scomber colias
AGGAGAAGATTTTAAAGACTGTTTAAATGCTGATTTAAAAAATAATGCTGCACAACAATTTTAAAAAATGATGCATTTTATTTCCATTTTTGTAAACTGTGGGTCACGTTAGGGAAAGGCCGGCTAAAAGAAATGTGTATAAGGTGTTTTTACAGCTCTCAAATGTAAAAAATGGCTCAAATTTGACCCTGAACAGTTTGTGAGGGTTAAAGATGTTTTCAGTTCAATTAAGCTTAAATCTCTTTTCTTTTTTTTTCTTTTTTTTGTCGTCTTGATTACGATACAAATTTAACTTGAAAAGGGAACGGGTAAAGTGAGTAAGACTTCTTGTGTTTGCAGTAGGCCGACTTTAGGCAGAGCAAACATGTTTTCAACACCGGCACACACAAAAAGACAAAAAACAGGAAGATGATGTCAGCAAAGACTTCAGATAGTCTGATGTAGATATTACTAAAAACAACCAGACACATTAAAGACATGATGTGAGGTTGAGTCAGTGGATTTAAAGGTTTGGGTGGATTAGAGTAACGTGGGACTAGACTCCAGAGCATTTATCACTTTTTCTATTCAGTTATTTTAAAGCTAACATGTATCATGCAAACTATGTCAGTTTATATTGTGTAACATTAAACGTGAACATACAGGCTACTAGTTTTTTAACCTTTCTGATGAGAAGGCAAAAAAAAAAAACATACAGGCAGAAAGTTCAGAATCAGAAAGTTTTGGCAGATATAAGATTTTATGCTTTGTATAAATCAAAGTATTTCTAAACCTAAAAAAAAGAGTACCAGATTATAAAATCTACTAATTCTGAAACCATTTGGCACAAAGAACATTAATATATACATTTTCCTTTTCAGTACAATATCTAAAAGCATCTCAGGGATTTCATAATGATATTTGGTGTTGATATAATGTGTTGGATTCATATTTAAATATTATGAACAAGTCAGAATTGCAAAAACATTACCGTAATCCACTTTAATAAGCGCAGATTTAAAGTTTAGTGTATTGAAACTGAACACAATGGTTTCTGGTTTACTTCATACTTCACTCCTCCCTCTACACACTAAACTTGGCTTTACAGTAACAGTGGGGGGGGGGGGGGGGGGGGGGGGGGGGGGGGGCGCGGGTGATGCCAAGGGGAGGGCTTTCCAAATTTTCGGTGTCGTGACGTCACCAATCGGGGCTTTCCTCCATGACGTCAGAGGGAGGAGGGGGGGAGGCGGGGCTGCAGCCACACAGGGAGAGAGCTGAGCTGCGGAGATTACACAGCCTCTCTCACCGCTGCTTCTGTTTTACCAGGAGCCCCCCCCTCCCCAAAAAAAAAAAAAAAAACCCGAGAGGAGAGGAGAGGAGAGGAGAGAGAGAGAGAGAGGGAGGCGGGCACAGTAACAGAGCAGTAACACCAGGACTGTTTCCCCGTACAGATTACAGATTAAAAGCGAGGAAACGCAGGATAGGTGCTGCCCCAGCCTCTCCTGAAGAAGACAATCCGGTAAGTGCCCCTCTCATAATGAACCATCTGTCTCTCTCTCTTTCTCTCTATCTCTCTCTCTATCTCTCTCTCTCTCTCTCTGCTGCTTTATGTTTGACATGTCATGGATTTAAATTACCTGGATTTATAGAGAAACAGAAACAGGAGCAGGACAGACTGAAAGGGTTAGGGGAGTGATGCAACCCCCATAATATCTGTTTTTTCTTTTCTTCCTGTGCAGTTATTCATAAGATCATCATCTGGCAGTGATGAGACTGAAAACACCCCAAATATTACAAAAAAAAAGAGGGGAGGTGAGGGGGGGGGGGGGGGGGGTCTAATAAAACGTGTTAGCAATTAGGCTGATACTGTACATTGAAGGGATGATACTAACCAGGCTCCTGCTTGCTTCACACCTGGAAATAATTATAAAACTATAAAAAGCCCCCAAAAATGATATTTTATAGCTTCTGTACAGTCATTGTCTAAGTCATGCAGGATGTCTGAGAGTTAAAACTGCTCCCCTTAGCCCCCCCCCCCCCCTCCGCCCCCCTCCTAAAAAACATTCCTGTCTGCTCTTGCTCTTGCCACTCCCCGGCTGATGTTTGGTCTGAGAGGACATGGTGTGTCTTCCTGTAAAGGAAAAAAAAAAAAAAAAAGAACAAGTACATCTTCCAAAAAACATGAATTTAAAAAAAGAAAAAAAGAAGAAAAGAAAAGCTGGAAACATGAGACAGCGGTCGAGCTCATGACAGGAGAGATATGATGATAAAGAGGAAGAGGAGGAGGAGGTGGTGAAGGTTAAGGTTACTGCTTTTTCTTTTTAGAGATTAATTTCTATGATTTTTGTGTTTCAGCATCATAAAATATCATATTGCGTTCTTGTAGTGTTGGTGAAATAACTCTTAAACAACGTAGGTTTCACATGAATATCGTTACAATACTAGAAATGATTAATATTAATAAGTGTCTGGGTTAAAACAGCGAGCAGGTGAACATCAGCCAGAGCGAGGTCTCTAGATTATATATAACATATTTGGAGCATCCTTATAGTTTAAATAGGATTAAATAACTCTTTATATTTAACATGTGTGATTTAGTGAATAGCCGATGTTAGTGTAAGATGTGTTTATATTTGAATAGATGATAAATGTTTGTTGAAGAGGATGAAAGCTTTTCTCTTGGCTCTAATGCAGAACAGCAACAGTAACATAATCATTTTTTTTTTTTTTTTTACATGTGTTTAAATATACCGAAGTAGTTCATGGATGGGAGCTGCGGAGACTAACTTAGGTAGATGCTGTCTGAAGTGGACCGATGCAGTAAACTCCACCTGATATCACAAATACAGCTCCACTAAATCTGCATCTTATCACAGATATAATACCACAGCTAAAGATACATGTCACAGCTTCTCTTTAAGATAGTCTGTCCACCTTAAAATTAGAGTCAAATGTTCCTTATGTGGAAAAAAGCTCATGTGAAATTCAATCTTGAGTCTGGAAATCACAAAAAAAGACAACATGTTTTTATCTTTAGGACATGTGAAGATGATAGTTTAGTGTCACATTTGGAAAATCACATGTGTATCTAAAAATTTACATAAAAACAAAACTAAAAACAACATGTCTATATACGTGAATGTAACTTTACATATGGAAAGGATAGTTTCACATTTGGAAATCACCCATATAGCTTCAATTCACATGTTAAAAAAAGTCTTTAGCTTTATAAGATGCTGTCTGAAGTGAACCGATGCAGTAAACTCTACCTGGATCATTTCTATTTATTTATTTTTTTTCTTTTATGATTTGATATCACAAATACAGCCTCACTAAATCTAAAGCTAAAGATACATGTCACAGTCTGTCCACCTTAAAATTAGAGTCAAATGTTCCTTATGTGGAAAAAAAAGCTCATGTGAAATTCAAATCTTGAGTCTGGAAATCACGTGTATCTTAAAATGCACAAAAAAAGACGACATGTTTTTATCTTTAGGACATGTCTTCACATGTCCTAAAGATAAAAACATGTCGTCTTTTTCGATGTGTATCCAAAAAAATTTAAATAAAAACAAAACTAAAAACATCATGTCTATATACGTGAATGCAACTTTACATATGGAAAGGATGGTTTCACAGTTGGAAAATCACCCATAGAGCTTAAACTCACATGTGGAAAAAAAGTGTTTAGCTTTATAAGATGCTGTCTGAAGTGGACCATATAGCTTAAATTCACTTTAGCTTTATAGGTGAACTGATGGCCTGATTTCACATGTATGAATATAAACTTTAATATGTGAATAAATCAACATTCCCTACATGAATGAGCTTGAGTGTGTAGTTAAAGACATATTTCAAGTTTGACATCTAACCTGATTTGCACATTATGTAAAATAGCATCATGAATCATTTAATATTACATAAAGATTTAGTGGCAACATATGTTTTATAACCAAAGCTGTGTGATCTGTCTTTTCATCTTTTCATGTGGATAATATCAGTCGTATAATTACCACAAACATAATCCAAAATATTATCAGATTGCTGCATCATCACTGAGACTATAGGCTTAAGAGTTATTAGCAAATATTGATTTAACCTTGAACCCTTATCTTAGTTCAGATCTGGTTTCAGGTGAATATTTGTTTGCATTGGTACCATTTCTACTTCTAACAGCTTGTAGAGTTGACGGAGGTGTGGGAGGAGGGGGGGGGGCAGGGGTAGGTGAGGTTGTTTCAGGACAGGTACAGCTTTATAGTAGCATATCTTTTTTAATACCTGCCTCTACTAAGTCAATTATAGCTCAAATATAACTGTATTTTAACTTTTAATGGCCTTAACCCTTAAACAGGCCTTACTAGTTATGTCATTTGCACCTAAAGGAAGGAAGGAAAGAAAGGAGGGAAGAAGGAAGGAAAGGAGGGAAGAAGGAAGGAAAGGAGGGAGGGAGGAAGGAAAGGAGGGAGGGAAGAAGGAAGGAAGGAAGGTTGGAAGGAAAGGAGGGAAGAAGGAGGGAAGAAGGGAAGGAAGGGAGGAAGAAGGAAGGAAAGGAAGGAGGGAGGTAGGAGGATGGAAAGGAGGGAGGGAGGGAGGGAGGAAGGGAGGAAGGAAGGAAGGAAGGGAGGGAGGAAGGAAGGGAGGGAGGGAGGAAGGAAGGAAGGAAGAACAGATAAAGGAAGGAAGAAAGGAAGGACAGATGAAGGAAGGAAGAAAGGACAGAAGGAGGGAACATTTACCCTAACAACTCAACTTAGATCTGAGGAAGGAAGGAAGGAAGGAAGGACAGAGGAAGGACCCGGGAGGACAACAGGAAGGTTAAAGAGTCTGTATCTCCTGGTGCACGTTGTCTGTTTAAGAGTTAAGATGAGATAAAAGCATTGTCAGTGGTTTGTACTGCAGGTGGTGTGATAGGAAAATTAAATCCCTTCATGTGATGATAGCAAACATCCACCATATGTTGTTATGAGGTGGAAAAGTAAATCCCCAACCAGCACATTGAGTCAAGGATGTGAGGTCAAACAGTCCTCTCTGTTTATGTCAGGAAGCAGTTCCTCTTACTCGTTAACATGTGTTTGAACATTACCTCATCCTAGAGGAGGAGGTTTTGGTTCCCCCGTATCGTTCGGTGTCTCAGGTTACAGACAATAGCTAGGAATTACACGCTCGGTTGTCAATTGTACTGTCTGTATCCGCGTATTGTGGTGCCGTTTCCTCTCTGAAACCTGAAGCCACTCGTCCAGCTTTACTAAAGTTACTGCTGCTCACTTCATCCGTCGTCTACTGTGTGTGTGCAGGCCTCGTCGGTTTGTGTGGGAGAGGAGGTTGTTTTGAATATGTGTGTGTGTGTGTGTGTGTGTGTGTGTGTGTGTGTGTGTGTGTGTGTGTGTGTGTGTGTGTGTGTGTGTGTGTGTGTGTGTGTTTTAATAGGAGGTGTAAAGAGGCTCAGAGGTTTGCTCTTTGCGAAGGTAGCGCCTGCAGGCCTGACATTAAACATTCAACAACTCAGCAGTATGGCTCTTGAATGCACCCTCTAATTATAGAAGCTCCCCAGCCTGATTCTACCTCCACCTTCCAGTACATCGCTCCGAACTCTCTGAATGTACCGTGTGTGTGTGTGTGTGTGTGTGTGTGTGTGTGTGTGTGGGAAAAGGAAAGAGAGAGAGAGGGTGGTGTTTAATGACAGTCAGTGGGAGAGAGAGAGAGATAAAATGCTCCATCTCTCCATTTGTGTGACCATCTGTCTCCAACTACATTTTTTCCCTTAAGATGTAACATTCAAGGTTTTCCTGATTTGATTATCTTTTTTTTTTTTCTTCCAGAATATAAAACAGCAAAAATGGAAAACAGTGAAAAGTGGTGGTCATAATAACAGTATTTTAAGTCAAATCTAAAACTCAGGTAAAAAAGAAATGAGATGATAATGTAAGACGAAGAAAAGCTGCAAACTCTCAAATTTAGCAACCTGAAACCATCACATATCTGACATGTTTACTAAATAAAAACCTAAATGATGAATTCACTGTTAAAATAGTTAAGTTAAATAATAGTTAATTAATCTTATCGATCAGTATAAGCATGGCTGACTTAAAAAAAACCCTTAGTGTCAAACTTCTGTATTTTCTGTGTAAATGTTAAATGTGTCTGTTGCACTAGAATATTAAAATACTCAAAGTTAGCATTGAAGCATTTGGTTAAGACTTCTTTGCATATTATTTGATTAAATATTTCCCGATTTAATTTGCAAATTTTACATTTTTGCCTGCGGAAAAGAAAAGGCGTGTACGAGGTCGATGCAGCAGCTGGTTTAAGTTAAGCAGAGTCACAGCAGCTTTTTACAGCTTTTTGAGCAACTTTTTCACTTTCACAAGTATTTATTTGATCTATTTTTGTTATAAAAATATTGATTATATGAGCTTTAAAGTTGCATGTTTCTTCAATTAACTTTAACTGAAACCACAGCTCCTGGTAGACAAATCAGAGCATGACTGACATAAAACTTAATAATCATGTAAAAGACAAATCTATCTGATAATCAGGCTCCTAACACCACATCCAGCCTTTGTATCACAATAATATTCACAAATACGCTCCTACTTCTTCAACAAGCATCAGATTTTTAGGAGATCCGTCTGCAAATTCCTCTTAAATTAAATCCACTTACTGATTAGTTAAAAAGTTTTTTGACTACAAAGACTTTCTCTCAGTCACTAGCAGAAAGATGGAAGAGAGATTGCAGACATACCTGATTTTTATCACAGCGTCATTCCTGTGGAACTAGTCCAAGTGTGTGGTTAACTTCCAGTGAAAAAGGGTGTGTAAACATGATAATAAATCATCTCCACACACACACAAACACACACACAAACACACACACAAGCACACACACACACACACACACACACGTTTCAAATGTCTTTTTCAGATTCTTTTAGGATGTTAAAAGAAGCAGAAATCTTAGCGTGAGCAACAATTAGCCAGATGTTTGGATGGTTTTTCATGGTGAGAGGCTTTTTCACACACACACACACACACACACACACACACACACACAGAGACACACACACGTTTCAAATGTTTTGCTCTTTTTCAGATTCATTTAGGACGTTAAAAGAAGCAGAAATGTTAGCGTACCAGATGTTTGGATGGTTTTTCATTGTGAGAGGCTGTTTCACACACACACACACACACACACAGAGACACACACACACACACACACACACACACACACACACACACATGCACAGTGCAGAGCTTTGTGTGTAAGCTGTATTCCAGGGAAGAGCTGATCCTCATTTCTGGTTGTGAGCATGGTTTTTCCACAGAAGGAAGGGCTGATGCCTCCCTGATGGGTGATATCATTGTATCATCTCGCCCACAAGTACGAGCCAAAAATCTAATCACTCTGCTTACAGAATAACAACCTCTTTGCAGCACTTCATGTGGGTGGCTCTGCTTGTTCAGAGAGCGTTTCTTGTAGATGTGTGAAATATTGACAGTAAACAATAAGTACTTGGTGTTCGGTGTGAGAGTAACGTCAGATCTCTTCAGGCTAAAAAAAAAAAGATTCTAGTTTCAACCAACTCGATTTTTTACATGAACAAATATCGTCACTGAAAGCGAAACTTCTAAATGTGTGTGTGTGTGTGTGTGTGTGTGTGTGTGTGTGTGTGCCTGTCATAGTCCACACTAGCTTTCAATGTAAACTCAAGCAGACTTATTGTTACTTGACTTTTTCATTGTTTTACTCTTTTTTTTATCACCATAGATCGCTCTTATAAAACATATCTGCTTAATTATTTGCTTTATTTGACATTTTATTCTTATTATTTATAGTTTTGATCATATTTTGTATCTTTCTAGCGTGTATGAACGTGAACTCGGGGCATTGACGTAAAAGAGCACGGTCAATTTTCCCTGAATCAACATTCTTTCATTTCTTTTATATATATATTAAAGAAACCAACAATGAGTGATAAGCTTATCTTTTATCTCTTTTATCTCCTTTGTCTCAGACAGGTGTACTCTAATTGTCTGCAGCTACGTCTGGCACCATGTTGGTGGTTCGGTGGAACAGTTGCCTTTGAATGAATGTTTAAATGCGTGACGGACAGACAGCAACAAGAAGATACCAGTAAAAGATTGTCGTGTTGTTGTAATCAGCATTTTAAAATGTAATTAGATAAAGATCTTTCAGCTCGTCAAATATCCATCATCACTCATTTCAGGCTCATAAAATGAGGTATTAGTCATTATGAGTTCATATTATTATAATTATAGTTATTATAATAATCGCTTTTGAGTTATTGTCGAGCATCTGCCTTTTTTTTTCGCTCCACTTGAAGAATATTAAAAATGTAGCTTCCTGCTCATTGCAGTTATTTCAGAGAAAGGCCGGGCGCTGTGCCAGCTAAGATACTTTCCGTTAAGATAAGATATGATAAGATACAGTCCGTTACCAGATGAGCATACATGAGGGTAAGAGAAGCTAGCGGATGTGAAGTCCAGACTAAAATATCAGTTTAGCTTCGATTAAAGCTTTTACAGACATACGTTGATCCCCCAAACTTTCTTTTAGCGCCACCGCGTGGTTGACGTTTTTTATTTTCGGTGACATTTCTTGATATTTATTGAATGGAGGGTCATGAAATTGTGTGCAGACATTCATGTTCTCATCACGTTTTGATTATTTTTTCATATTACAAATATAATATACAATTTAGTTTCTACTTAACATATTCATTATGGGAAAGCAGCAGTGAAATTCATTTGGAGTTCATTCTGCTTTTTAATTTGACAGTTTTATAGGTGGGAGTGACAGGAGTCATGGTGATACATGCAAAGCAATGACGTCTAAAAGCCATCTTGTTGGACTCAAACCAAGGACTTGTCTCCATCGCGATCCCTCCTCCACAGACTAAAAATCTCATGAGGGTTTTTAGATCGGGTGGAATTTAAGTTGATCCAGTTTGTTTGTTGGGTTCCAGCCGCAGCACGCTGAGTTTGCTGCCAGTGTTTCATATCTGGTAACTGATCTGACTGAAATGCACGACATGACCATGACCTCTTAACCCTCACATACTGTTAGTCTCTACACACCATCAGTCATTAAAGGTTGAATATGTAGAATATTTATTAAAAGCTATATTTTTTTTAAATAATACAGCCACGGGGCGTTTTGAGGGGTACAGAATGAAAGTATTGCTTTTCCATAAAAAAAAATATTTAGTCTGAATTAATATTTTTAAAATTTTTTGACGGGTTCGACAATGACGTTCTGACACGTTCTGTGTACATTGTACCAGCCAATTAGCGGCCGGAAGTGTGGGTTGCCAGGGTTGTCTGTTGTTCTGGCACAGCTACTGTAGGCTGGCACTGGGTGAAATGGAGTTGTAAACAAACACGGCCGTGTTGGACTTACTAAAACCAGCGTTTTTTTGCTCTCAAGTACAACTTTTCATCACAAAACTTCAAAGGTAATACAGAATATCTGTTAGTCGCTGTAAATAAGTGGTTGTTTACCTTTGTATTCTTTGGCTGCTGGTTCACTGAGTTTTTAGCGCAATAATAGTGGTACTGTTGAACTCGCCAGGGTCTTAGCTTTCATATGAGATGCTATTTGTTTGTGTACCATGAAGTATCAAAACGGTAGCAATGGAAATGTGGAGAGTGGGTTGACTTTCTGACGCTTTTTTGATATTTGATCATTAACCTCTTAATGCACGCTGTTCCGTTCACGGGACGGGACGGATGTTAGGAGGTAGCCACACGTTCTTCTGAATGTTTTAAACACCAACCCTTAAACATATATACTCATGCCGTACATTGTTGGAAAGCTTAGATTGTCCTGATTCATTCAAGACCACTCACGACTTATATGGTTGCTCACAGCCATAATAGTATTACCGATTAGCTCGGCTAGCCACTCAGCTAAAGTAAGAAAAGCTATAATGCTACATACCTTCAAAGTCTTCCCTTTATCCACAACGATCATCTTATGACTCAGGACTTTCTGTACAGCTCGCCAAGTATCCATTCTTGTGAAATATGAAATCCGTTTCCATAAAACCGGAATATTTTCCTCAATATGTCAACATGTATTTAGTCCAACACGTAACGTAATAACACAAATAACAAACCATATAGGTCCGTTTACGTCATTTCCTGACCTGCGCGTCCATCTCAGAGTACACGTGACTAGATGTTTACGACCGTGAGCCTCTTCTGCTTCTGACGACACCACACACCAGCCAATCGGTGTTTAGGATTAGGCAGTACATGCAGAGACATTGCTGCTACCATAGACATATATACGTATATATATGTCTATGGCTGCTACTCCCACTGGCGTTACAATGTAATGTACCTCGTTGGTTTCAAGTCAGTTACAGCGAGGGTATGTTCGCTTCCTGTTTTCAAAATAAAAGCACCAACTCTACCGTTATGGTTTTCTTAATAATAAAAGGCAACGGGTGTTTTATTTTGTGAAAATGACCGGAAGTGCGTTACTCGCTACGGCTAACTTGAGTGGCTCCGAATTCGCAGGAACAAAACTTTAAGCAGATGTTATTTGGACAAATTAGCGTCACATTGTGGATCTAAAGGGCTACTTTCTCACCTAAAAAGGTTAGACATGTGGATAAAGTGGTATATTTACAGAGTTAGAGTTAAAATAAAATCCGGCACCAGACCTGGCAACCCGACTGCTGGAATTACTTTTTGGTTGTTGCGACTACGATCTCGAGACATTAGATGGCGTTGTTCTGCTCATTCTACATATTCTACCTTTAATACACCTTTAATTAATCCTTAATGAAGTGTATTCTAGTTATTCATCACTATTTTAAAGGTGGTGATGAATATAACATCATGTTTCAATGGTGAATTCTGATTTTTGTAATGAACATCCGTTAAATTTGGACATTTTGCATTTACAAAAAAAGTCTATTAGCTGCACAATTTTTTTTTAAATGATGCTTTTTATTCACATTAGGAGAAATGTGTTAATAAGATAGGATAAGATATTCGATATGTATAAGATAAGATGAGTATAGAGCTTTTTGCATCTCTCAAATGTAAAAGAAATGGGTTAAATCTGACCCCTGAACAGTATGTGAGGGTTAACACAGCATTATGTGGTGATGGCACGTTAGCTTTGAATTTATCTGCCAGCACCATGATCAGGTTAAAACAATGGAAATATCAAAGGAGAACATTTTGGCTGTAGTATTATAGTCGAAGAAGTATTTCAATTTAGCATGTTCCCTTAATCTCTGATAACATATCATGGTCATTTTATGAGTTAATACAGTAAATATGCTACATATTGATCCTTTAAGTTACATTTACTCAGAACATTTCCTTTTATCACCACTAATGTTGGACTGAGCGGGTATCAGGTGTGACTGTGAATGTGTGTAATGTGAGTCAGTCGGATGTTTAAACAGGACCGGGCCTTTCTGAGTTATTAATTAAAGAGCGAGAGTGTTTTAAGAGGCTGTGGTGAAGTCGCCCAGAACACTGTGAATCAACACAGAAGCACGAGGCTAGCACTCGGGCCTTTCTGCTCTAATGTGTCGTTATAACCCGGTTAATCAGCTGTGATATCTAATCTGTGAGACTGAGCCGGTCCTTCTGTTCACTGGAAGTCGCTTTGACTCGTGTGTGTGTGTGTGCGTGTGCGTGTGTGTTCCTGTATTTTTACAAGAACCAAATGTTCTCAAAAAGATCAAGAGATCCTCCAAAATGAGGACGTTTTGCTCGACCTCTCTTCTTTAAAAGGAACATTTTGCCACTAATTATGTGGAGGTGCAATCTGTGCTGGTAATATTTGTGGTCCATTAAAACTTTTAACTACCTCAGAGTTGGACGATGCTCGACAACAGAACAATGTTCACTTGAGTGTTGAAGGCAAAGTGCAGGTAAAACAATAAAACTGCCGTAATAACTTTGCTCGGTAGCTTTCATTAGTTACTGCAGCAGGAGAATCATGCAGCCAATATTTCACAAAACTGCTTTAAGGTTCATAGTAGTTAGTCTCTACTTTGGCTGCTGTGTTTTTTTAATCAATAAATACAACTGAATCAGTTTAATGTAATAGTTCATCAAAATTATTTTCACTAAAATGTTAATTAAAGGTTTTAAACTCAGGGGTAACGTTAGCTGTTAGCCGTTAGCTGTTAGCCGTTAGCTGTTAGCTTAACCAGCCAGATGTTGATTATTTAATGTTGTGCTCACAAAAACATGCAGCTGATTTATTTACATTATAACTTTTGAACTTTTTGCATCCCTTATTATTCAAGGATGAATTTCAGAGCTTTATTTATTTACAACTCTACTAGCTCTGCTGCTACTGGAAGGATCCAGGTTGCCTAAGTAGAGAGAGAGAGAGAGCACTTAATTAAGGCATACAGAAAATCAACTATTGTTTATATTGGATATTCTAAAGGCTCATTGTGAAAACTTTTAACAATTTCTAAAACCATCAGGTGGGCACGTGCCTCCCTCAAGATGAATGAGCACAGTGCCAGGAAACCGTGCGTCCTTCTGTAAACACCATGGATGTGTAAATATAGCTGGATATGGCGCCACCACTGCCCCACCCTGCTGTCTATTTGCCTATACACCAGCAAACAAAGCCCATTATTACTGTTTGCATTGTTTGACATTTGCAACACTTTCCCATAGTCCCAATAAAGTGTGTATTGGATCATCAGTCGGCCACACAAAGAGGAAGTCCGGTATCCAGACCTTATAATACATCCATGGTAGTTAAAGGCCTGAGATTGAAGTCCCTCTATTGCATAATTAACCACATAAGAACCTTGCCTTACCTTCACAGTTTGCAAACACATCCATTTTCAACTTTATACCTAAAATATGAATATCATTTCAAAATTTAATGTCGTGCTAGCTAGCATCTTCCAGGGTTCAGATGCTCCAGTGGAAGTTGCAGTTTTAAAACTCGGACTGTTTTGCAACATACATGGCCAATTAGCTGATTGTTTCTAATTAGTTCTCCTGCAAACACACACACACACACACACACACACACACACATAATGCATTATTAGCTGGTTTGAGCAGGGGACCACCTGTTCTGTCCGGTCCCCTCTCAGATTAGCCAGGTTTCTACTAAGTATCACTGCAAACAGGCTAAGAAGAGGCTGAGCCGAGCCGTCTGCTGGACCTCAGCTCTCGCTCTCTCTCTCTCTCTCTCTCTCTCTCTCTCTCTCTCTCTCTCTCTCTCGTCTGTTCACGTTGAAACAATGTCATCAGTCGATTTAGATCGCGGAGGCTTTTAGCTGATGCACCTCCCCAAAGTTGATAAGGTGCTCTTGAACGCAGCGTAATCAGTTTAGTCCGATTAGTGAAACATATTAGAAAGAGAGAAATGGTCTGAGATAACTATTTTATTGTCTCTGTGACTATGAGTGAGTGTGCATAAAGGATAAATGTAAGTGTGGAGTAATATAAAAGTGAAAATAATGTTTTGCAACGAATACAGCAAAACTGGTTTGTTAGGCTACTAGTGACGTTAAATCTGTACTAATTATGAATATGCATTAATAGCAGGGAATGTTTTTGTGTGTTTGCTGGCAGTGTGTACAAAGGTGGAGCAGCATATGTTGTGCATCATGTGGGTGTGTTGCATCTTTAGGTAATGATGCAGTGTCACAGTTCAGCAGATCTGAAGCAACTCAAACATGCAACAGTCAAGCAAGAGGAACAAAGTTTGGAGCCAGAGAAGCCTGTCGTCCTGGGAATATGCAAACACAATAAACTGGATTGAAATTCTCAGGAAACACAGAGAAGCCTCAGAGCATTTAATTTTATTGTGTTTGGCATAAATGCAGAATGGAGAAAAACAACCATGTGATGTAATTATGTGAAGGAGACAGGGCTGGAGAAAGGCTTTAGTGTGTAACTGTTGTGCTGCTGTATTTGAGTATAGAGCTGCAACAGTATCGTAATAAGTAACAGTTTTGATAATTGAAGAATTGTTTTGATAAAAGTACGTCTAATTTTTCTTTAGTCTTCTATGAGAGTAAACTGAATATATTTGAGTTGTGTAGACGTTGAGGATTTCATCTTGGGCTCTGGGAAACATATTTATGGACCAAACAACTAGTCGATCATTTAAACCCTCCTGTTGTCCTCGAGTCAAGGAAGGAAGGGAGGAAGGATGGATGGAAGGGAGGAAGGATGGATGGAAGGGAGGAAGGAAGGACTGGAAGGAAAGGAGGAAGAAGGAAGGAAGGATGGAAGGAAGGACGGAGGAAAGAAGGAAGGAGGGAGGGAGAAAGAAAAAGAAGGAGGGAGGAAGGAAAGAGGGACAGAGGAAAGAAGGAACGAAGGGAGGAAGGGATGGAGGAAAGAAATGAAGGAAGAAAGGGGGATGGAGGAAAGAAATGAAGGAAGAAAAGGGGATGGAGGAAGGAAGGAAGGACAGGAGGGAGGAAAGAAGGAAGGACAGATGGAAGGAAGGAAGAGAAGAAAGAAGGAACATTGAAAACAGACAGGGTCAATTTGACCCGGGAGGACGACACGAAGGTTAAGAAAATAATCAACAGATTTAATGGATAATAAAAATACATATTAGTACATAGTTACAGCTCTCATTGAGTATTACTTTTTAATACTATTTTATACTTCTAATACACTCAAGAGACTTTGAAGATTCAGATTTTACATTGAAAACATGATTTGCTTATACAATATGATGCATTAAACCTCAATATAGTAATTCATGTCATATAAATAAACTCTCAAAGGGCCAATTTTGCATAATGATTTTCACTGGAAACACTTTTGCACAAACAGAGTGATTTATCTACTATTACGATAATGTGCCCTCTGCTTGTTTTCACTGCTCATTGAAACAGGTCAAAGGAACACAAACACACATCTCATAAACATAATACACCGAGATAAACGTCATAATATCTAAACAGGTGAAGATAACTCATGTTATCCTCACACCAACACAATCTCCACTTTATCTGTGACTGTGTGAGATGTTCCTCTTTCCTCCACTTTACAAAATTCTTGTGAAACTGTCTGTGCATGTGGGTGTGCATGTGTGTGTGTGTGGGGGGGGAGGGTGTGGGTGTGCATGTGTGTGTGTGTGTGTGTGTGTGTGTTTGAGTGTAAGTGCTGTGTAGACGTGTTGAAGCTGGCGGTGAATCATTGTGTTTTATAACAGCAATCAGCCCTCACAGCAGCACACCTGTAGCACACAGCCGGTTACTCTGAAGTCCATATCTGTGTGTGTGTGTGTGTGTGTGTGTGTGTGTGTGTGTGTGTGTATGTATGGCCGGCCTTTCTTCATTATGGTCTCTATAATGTGGAATAACTGCCAGAGGAGCCTACATGAGCTCTGTCTGTTCAGCCTTATAAACTCTTATATTTGTCTTATTTAATCACTTAAATGGCTTTTATCTGTTTTAACCAGTAAAGATGCTGCTCATATATATTTTTCAGCTTTTTTGTGACTGTCTGCATATTCATAATCAGGCTGCAACTATTTTATGAATTAATTGACAAATTGCTTAGTCAGGAAATTAGTGAAAAATGCAGATGTCAATTTCCCGGAGCATGGTTGGTGACGTCTTTGTCTGATGGATGTGCAGCGTTTTTACTGCCAGTTGCAGCATGTAGGTTGGCTGTGCCCTGCAGGGAGAGACTCGTGGATCTTAAAGTGCTGAGGCATAGATTCACTGTCTAAAACAGAACAGTCTGTCTGAGAGCAGATTACCTACAGAACATAGCGGCCTTGCTCTCTCTCACTCTCTCCATCTGTCTTTCTTACTCTCTCCACCTTTCTTTCTCTCTCTCTCCTTCTCTCATGTCCAGTTCAGAAAAACTCATTATGAACTTGGAATTGGTCTAAAAGGTTTCATTATAGTAGTTCAGAAACGCTGAGCATTAAAGTTTTACCTCTATAGACACAAGATTAAAAGCCTCACTAGCGGCCTCTACAGGCTGCAGTGTTTAGTTCATGACAATATGTTTAAGTTAAATCAAGCACACATCATACTGATAACATGCTTTTTATTTTTAGAGACTTACAGTTCATCCTACAGGAATAAAAAGCACTAGAAAGCCCATGCACCAAAATCATAAAACCCCACATTTAATAAAAGCTTTATGTTAGTAGCAAATTACATGATAATCTAACTATTACATTTTGATATCTATTATTGTAAAGGTGGAAATTTTCAGCCTAATATTGGTGCTCAAGTACAGACTAGAGAATCATGAAAATGTCAGGATACAAAGATGCTTCCAGTAGGGATGCTCGATTATGGAAATATCGATTGAAATCCCGATTCTTAAAACGATTTTTTTTTTTTAAACTTTAGAAACATGCTGCATTTCTTGTCCATTCGGCTTAATTCATTTTCTTTCCCAGCAGCAGCCTTTTATCTGCCGCTTAACGCAACACACAGCAGAAAATGTGCAGAGATAATTAGTGCTGAGCAGGTTACCATGACGACAGTTCACACATCACTTCCTGGTTTTTAATAATTAGTCAGTAAACTCAGCATTGTCTGACGTAGGCTGGAATTAAAACATTTCACTGTGTGTTTCAGCTTCTATGCTAACGGTGCTGCGGTGGCTTCCGGTCTAAGCTTTTCAAAATAAAACCTTTGTTATTGAGCGCTATCTCATTATTATTAAAAATCGTTTCCCCTCGATTTTATTAGTTTTGAGATCGTTTGGCCCCTAAATCATAATCACAATCAAATTTCGATTAATTGAGCAGCCTTAGCTTCCAGGGATGATGAATATTCTCTATTAATCGATAAGTTGGTGGACAATAAATGAATCAGCAACTCTTTTAGTAAGCAATTTAATGTTTTAGTGATTTATCAAGAGAACTACCAAAAATCCTCTTGTTCCAGCTTCTTAGATAGATGTGATGATTTACTGTGATTTAATAAGCAGTTAGTTTCTGGGTGGTTAGTCGGGTTTAAAAAAACAACTAATTGAAAGCATCACTGTCGGCACAAAGGAATCGTCAATTAAATGTTTTGACATTTCGACATTTCATTGACAGTGAATTGCAATTACAAGACACCTTGTCATGGTCCAAATGTTGCTCAAGTGGAAGCTTTGACATATTGCGCAAGTAACAACAAAGGGCAATGTGCCATCTTTATCTGTAGTAATTATCCTCTGGGGATGATTAACAATATTATCAAATTTCATGGGAATTTAGCCAGAAGTTTTCATATTAACTAAAGTATTTGACAAGCAGGATATACTAGAAGACTCCCAACCAATAAAGCAGCGGGTCTCAGCTTTGAAAGCACAGAGTGACGCTGTTTTTTCCCCCATCCTGCTAGATTGGTGATTGTAGTTAATTGCATTCACCTGGCACAGTTGGTTGGCAAAAATGCGAAGCAGTAGACGCTTTCAATCGTGAGAACCAGGTTTGGTGAGAAGCGTTGTCATGGCGCAAGACTATCTGTGCATCATGGGAATTCACCTCACTGACGGCGGGCAACCTTTGGCCGATCTCCTCGCTTAGCTGTGAAGCGCTCAGTGACACTTTTGATCTTGTGTTCTGTGTGAGGGCTGGGTCGCATGATGTTTATCTTCAAATGAACACACACACACACACACACAGACACACACACACACACACACACACACACACACACACACACACACACACACAGACTCATGAACATCAGACCGAAAAGAAATACTTTTTTTATGGGTGAAGCTGAGCAACCAACTCAACAGAATTTCCCTGGAAGCTTTAATATAGAAAACAGGGCTGAGAGTGTGGAGGACAGTGCATAAAAGCATGTGTGTGTGTGTGTGTGTGTGTGTGTGTGTGTGTGTGTGTGTGTGTGTGTGTGTGTGTGTGTGTGTGTGTGTTTGTGAGAGAGAGAGAGAGGGCTGAATTGAGCAGCAGTGGAGTAGGAGGACAAGTGCGGAACAAAGTGTGTGTGTGAGCGTGTTGATAACAAATCAAGTCCAGATTGTGAAGCTCTCAGGCTGCTCAGGTCCATCTGCCAAACCACGGCATGAGAACAACACACATACACACACACACACACACACACACACACAGTTTAGCCCACTCTCATATAATGTATTTGTCTGGATTATTACTCAAAGCGTCAGCATCATTATTCAATCATCATTGTGCATCATGTGAATGCCCTCAGAGAAATAAAACCTTCAGGGAAAGCACCAAAATAAATCTCTCCATCTAAAGACTGAAAATATGCAACAATTCCCAAAAGACGCATTATGTACAGAACAAATATTATGACTTCGCCTTGTTCTTGTCAATGCTGATGAGATATTTTCATAAGGAAACATTTATCAAGTGTTAAAACAGGACAGTAACAGTCACAAAACATGTTTTGACATTTGAATTGTTGCCTCATATCAAAATGACACTTCTTGCCACACCTCACAAAAATATGAGCATGTATTAATAACAGGTTTATTTATATAGCGATGACAATGATTACAGTGATTACAAAAAGCAAATGTTAAACTGTAAAAAATCAATAAGTCAAAAGTGAAAAGTTCAAGTCAATTTTGTCACAAAGTTTGAAGAGTTTGAAAGAAAATAGTCTGTAATTGCCTAAATTTAAAAACTTTCTTTCATCAGGAAGTTCCTTTCTTTAAATCAGGAAGTAGCCAGCGAATGACAAGATTACAAAATAATCGGACCTGTTACTCAATGTTAACATTTCAGTGGAAACCGAAACAACATAAACCTTTTCCACAGTTAATATTTTTGGCATTTCATTACAGGAAAAACACAAGTGCAATAAATACATGAATTATGCCTCATCAGCATGAACTTGAACTATCCCTTTAAGACAGAGGTGTCAAACTCATTTTCATTCAAGGGCCACATACAGACCAATTTGATCTCATGTGGGCCGGATCATTAAATAGATGGAAGGAAGGAAGGAAGGAAGTAAATAAGAAGGGAAGGAAGGAAAGAGAGACAAAAGGAAAGAGAGAAGAAAGGTAGGAAGGACAGACAGAAAGGAAAGAAGGAAGGACAGATGGAAGAAACGGAGGAACGAACAAACAAACGAAGAAAGGAAAACAGGAAGGTCGGAAGGACAGATGGAAGAAACGGAGGAAGGAAGAAAGGGAGGAAGGACAGATGGAAGGAAGAAAGGAAAAAAGGAAGGTAGGAAGGACAGATGGAAGAAACGGAGGAAGGAAGAAAGGGAGGAAGGACAGATGGAAGGAAGAAAGGAAAAAAGGAAGGTAGGAAGGACAGATGGAAGAAACGGAGGAAGGAAGAAAGGGAGGAAGGACAGATGGAAGGAAGAAAGGAAAAAAGGAAGGTAGGAAGGACAGATGGAAGAAACGGAGGAAGGAAGAAAGGGAGGAAGGACAGATGGAAGGAAGAAAAGAACGAAGAAAGGAAAAAAGGAAGGTAGGAAGGACAGATGGAAGAAACGGAGGAAGGACAGATGGAAGGAAGAAAGGAAAAAAGGAAGGACAGATGGAAGGAATGAAAAAAGGATAAAACGAAGGGAGGGAGGAAGGACAGATGGAAGGAAGGACAGAAGGAAGAAAGTAAGGAAGGAAAAGAACACAGAAATGAAAGTGGGCCGGATCGCACCCCTCTGCGGGCCGGTTCTGGCCCACGGGCCGCATGTTTGACACCCCTGCTTTAAGCACTATAGCGTTACATAGCATCACATCATTTTAATGCAATTCAACATCTAACCGTGGAAATAGCCTAAAGGAAGCGTTCGTACATACACAGTCACCGTATACGATCATGGATCCTCCTACCTGTTGGGTTTTTGCACGCTCAGACTTCCAGGAAACATTAATCAAACTGTTTCAGAGGAAAAGCAAAAAAGCAAAGGTGAGAAATAAGCAAGCAGATAAAATGTGGGAAAATCTGTCTTTCAGATCTGAGTCGTTTGATGTTACCTCAGCTGAAATGTGTGTGTGTGTGTGTGTGTGTGTGTGTGTGTGTGTGTGTGTGTGTGAGGTATTTAGGGCGTTTAGTGCAACTT
>JAJDFG010000496.1:25000-124737 GCA_021039105.1 Scomber colias
TGTGATACCCTCCACTGCACTTATCCTAAGTTTGTTTAACCTTCTATACCCCTACAGTAAAAATAGCAGCCGGGTGTAACATGTTTATGTCTCTGCGTTCAGTGTACAGCTGCAGTTAAAGGTGTAATACAGACATTTAGCCTCACTGGATGTCAGCAAACCATATAAAGATATAGTGGACTAATGGTGACCTGAGCAGTGAATGAAGTCACACTCCCTCTATGAGTATTGATCGATATTTGATCTTTACTGCCTAGTCTGACTTTCATGAGTTGTCAGCTTTCTGTCCTCCCCCCAACTTTAATGAGTAATGTTTGTTTCAGTCTGACGTGTTGGTGCTTTAGTGGGATGTCAAGTGGCTCAATGTCATGTTGTGCAACTTCAAGGATTATTTACATTATCGAGTCATCTGTTGATTTTCTTTACTCATTAACTCATTAATCATTTGGTAGTCTAAAACATACCCAAGCAGCAAATCTTTAAGTTTGAGATGCTGGAACAAGCTAATATTTGACATTTTTAGTTGAGAAATGACTTAAGACTTTGAAGATTGATTCATTTTCTGTCATTTTACTAACTGAATTATCGGTCAGTTGTTTCAGCACAAGTTCAGTGGGCAGTGTGAGTGTGCAGGGGACATTCAGTTTTAGAGTTGAATTGGGGTTCGAATAACTTTTTGAACATAATGAAACTTTCAAGGTGCTTGTCTGGGATCATCTGTGCCAAACTCAGCTTTGTTTGTTTTCATTTAATTATTTCCGTGATATTATCAACTGATCTGAGATTAAGTTGGTAAACATGAAATAGCTTCTAGAGGATTTAAGAAGTTTTACTGGTTCCCTCTGTTGCTTTTCTAGGGAATTCACCTTGTATAGTTTATACCAACAAAGTATAACCCGAGGGATAAAAACATGCCACATGCTTGAGTTGAAAAGTGAAATACAGCAAAGCCTTCATTTATTATTTGTGGCAGGTGTTTAGTTAAATACAGGGAGTGTTTCCAGACTTCATTTCATCTTTGTGAAATAATAATTTAGGCTGGAAAAGTAAATAAAGTTAAGCTTATTAAGATAATTAGAGAAGTGACAGCTCACTGGCTCGTAGCTCATATTAGTCTTTCTAAAGTAAGTAAATCAGATAAGGTAGTGGTTGTTGGTTACCAAGCCAACCCCCCCCCCCCCCCGATAAAAGTTTCATTTTACATTTTTTACAGCAAGACTTTAAACAATATGTACTCACTTATCTTTTCAGTGTTCTCATCTGCTCAGTTTCAAGTCAGTGTTATTTATATAACCTAGATAACAAATTTGAAAATGCATTTGTTCATCATACAGGAACTGCTATTCAGTTCAAGATAAGGAAAACCCCCCCTGAAACAAAAACCCTTTGACAGGGAAGGAAAAATGGAAGTTGTTGCTGTTTCGGTTATTTTGTCACTTGCTTTGTCGTAATTGCCTGGATTTCAGATCAACACTATTGCCTCACAGTTCACATAAATTACCCTGTAGTCTATGTGTCTATGTCAGGTCAAAGAGAACAGGAACCAGTGTGACCTTCTCATTTACACGGAGAAAGACGAGCCGGGGGAAGTTGAATTTAAAAAAAAAAAAAAAAAAGTGGAGAAGAGAAACTGTAAATGGGTTAGAGGCCCGCGAGTTGGAGGAGGGTTAGAGTCAGATGGGTTTTGGAGGTATAGCTGAGGTTCTTCTTTGGGTTTCTGGAACAAATGAGAGGCGTTTGTTTCATCATTTTAAAGCAAGAGTGATTCATTGTGTTTGTGTTTGTGTGCCTGTGTGTTAAGTGTGTGTGTGTGTGTGTGTGTGTGTGTGTGTGTGGGAGCAGCACAGATATTCAGTGATATTTTTCTGGTGTGGTTTTAAACAGTAAAGCAGGTATTGGCACAGGGGGAAGGCCGTATAGCGTTTTTTGTGGTGTCTTTGCATACATCTGTCTCTATGTGTGTCTCTATGCTTCTGTTTCTCCATGACTGTGTGCCATCACCCTACACACAAAGGCTGTGATTTGTGAGAAATGGAAGAGGAAAATCTGTAGAGATTTTAAAACATGGTTAAAAAGTCTTTTATACATTCAACGGAGCTTGAGGACTAGAGGAAAGACATTAAAATCAAAAGCATTTATCCTGTTGTAAGTAAATTTTCATGACAACTCCTCCTTTTAGATTATGAGATAGAGAAAAGTTTATGGAGTGTTTAAAATCAAAGAGGTTCATCCTGTGGGAAGCATTAAAACCAGGCTGTGTAACTTTTTAAATAAGAAATAAAACTTTCATACTCTCATCAATGAAAAGATGAATTTAGGCCTATAAGGAATAAAACACACTCTTGCTCAATTGAGTACACTCTGTAGTTTTGCTAGAGTGTTAGCATTTATTTTTTTAATTCAGTTTATTAGACAGGAACAACACAAGTTAACATTGTACCACTTCCACTCATTATAAACAAGTTGAAGTACTGATGTTCTGCATATTACTGTAGTGAAAGCTAAACAAGTCATGTCATATTAAAATTACATATAGCTCTGGTTTAGCTTCAGTCAGCCTTTAAAACTTTTATTAAAAACCTTTAATATCTTAGTTATTTTTACTTTGGTAAGTAGTCCTATACTTGGTAGTCTGTTCCACATTTGAGAGCCTATTATGGAAAAGGCTTTCTGCCCAAAGGAGGTCTTACAGTGTGCGTAGTTACATGTGTCACAGATAAATCTTTCACAGTTTTTAATTTGAAGTACAACAGGAAGGCTAAACTAGCACAATGTTACTCAACGTCCCATTAATGACCCCTAACCCTTGGATATTACTCGTGTACAAGTGGACATGTTGATGTGATGATGACGCAACAGGAAGAGAGTCTCCAAAACATCTGAGTAGCAGGAATAACCAAAACTTCAAAGCTTCACAGAAATATGGCCAAACGTGTGTGGAGGTATTTCGTTGTGGACTAGAGCTGGGTAACTTTAAAAAAAAAATGATACCACCAGTACCAATCCAAGTACCCTTCAAGTGACACCGATACCAATTGAGTACTTCTTTCAATACCCATTATGTGACTAGAAGCATTGAATTAAAATCGATTTATTCAGTCAATATCTTAAAGGTACCTATACCCAGCCCTATTGTTTAATAATGCGTTGCTCAAAGAAAGACTTTAAAGTAGCTTGCATCATAATTTATCTCTTTTAGTTTTATCAGGTTTGTTGTGTTTTACTATCTAAAATGTGCCAGACTACTGTTGAACTCACATTAACATTACGATAAAGATACGTCACAAGATACGTCACAAAAGATGATTCTGAGATACACAATATATTTAAGATATCTGTAACTGGAGAAGAAAGAAAATAATATTTAAAAAAGCAGGAATTACCCAGATAATGTAAAATATTCATTGACAGTACATTAGTTGAAAAGAAACGCAGCTACATATAAATATTATACTTATTTTTTAGGGTGACTGATGAGGCTGAGTACCCTTAAAGTGACACTGATACCAACTGAGTAACTTATTCGATACCCATCATGTGAATAGAAGCATTTAATTGCGACTTCACCACCACAGACGGGTTGTAGCTGCTGTGGCAGTCGGCCAATCACATGTCACAATCACAATGTCGCATTAAATTGACACGACAACTTTATTAATCCCTTGAAGGGCAATTTATTTGACAGCTCGCACCACAACATACTCGTACACATAAATACCAAGATAAAAACACAGAAGAAAGAAGAAGAGTCGATATAGATAGTCATATTTGCTTGCTCTGGGTGCAAAAAGGATCAATTGCAGAAATCATTTGATGGGAGACGTTTCGATACTTCTTGGTATTGTTTTATTTCTGTTGATACCAGGCGGGGAGTTCTGGTCCTCTGAAATGAGGCCAACGCGGAAGTAACTTAGAACTGCATTCTATCAAAAGGCCACCAGGGGGCGACCGTTTTGGTGTCAAAAGGACTTCCGTCTCTATACAAGTCAATGGAGAATTCACCAACTTCTCACTTGATTTCTAACCTCAGTAAACGTTTTCAAAATGTGTTTATGGTCTCAATCGCTAGTTTAAAGCCTTCTTCAATGCAGTATGATGTTCATTTGGGAAATTTTGGCCCCCCTGATTTTATATGTGACGATAAAGCAGGGTATGCATTAGGGCGTGGCTATGTTGTGATTGACAGGTTGATTGACCAATGTCCCCGGGATCAAGCCCTCGCAACCATAGCAACCTCCTCGCTCCACCCATGGCTCCGCCTCATGCCCATATAAGTAGAATCCGTGTCTTTATTTTTCCCAGCATGCAACGTGTTATTCTCTGAGTTTCCAGAGCGGATACAGACAGTCTGACAGCAATGGCTCATGGGTGTTATGTTAGGTAGTGATGAATCAAAGTAGCTGAATCAAGTCTTAAGTTTAAAAAAAAACAAACTTGATACCAGTGGATCAATAATGTATGACAAGTGGAAACATTATTGTCCGTGTCAGAACCACGTGAGCACTGAGTGATAGCGAACACCCATTTCTGTTTTTGTACTTCCTATTTTTTTTTTAAGAGCTTCTGTGTGTTCGGTTCATGACTGAGTGTGAGTATAAATCTATGAGTGGGATTATTTTTAGGTGGGATGAAGAAGAACCACCAGAGTCATTTATGATTCTACATGTTGATTATTTCTTTGTACTTTCTCTGTTTTACTGCGTTGCTTTCTTTGTGGCTTGTTTAATCATGCTGAGGCCAGTCCCTTAAAAAAATGGTGATTTAAGAGTTACTGTGAAGTAGGATATGATGAGGTTGAGGTTTAACACATGAAGGGTGTGAAGATTAGGGGAAAGCACACGGAGTATACATGTAAGTCAATAAAATTTCCTCCAAAAAGTCAACCAAAACTGAAATGTGTGTGTGTGTGTGTGTGTGTGTGTGTGTGTGTGTGTGTGTGTGTGTGTGTGTGTGTGTGTGTGTGTGTGTGTGTGTGTGTGTGCGTCTGCGTCAGTGGTATCACAGGATAATAGGCCAAACGCTGACCTACATATTTACTGGGACATTTGCTCTTTCTGACGCCAGTTGTGACTCACACCCTTTTTAAATCAAGACAAATCGACTAAGTCCTAATCATTATTCATAACAGACCGCCTGGGCAGAAGACAGACACGCACACAGACACACACACACACACACACACACACACACACACACACACACACACACAGACAAACCTGTTGCTTCAGACTGTCGGGCCCTGGAGAGGAAGCTTCCACAGAAACAGTGCAATAGGTGTGAATTTCTTCAGCATAAGTGAGAAAGAAATGTTTATAACTGAGAATGGGTGTGTGTATGTGTGTGTGTGTGTGTGTGTGTGTGTGTGTGTGTGTGTGTGTGTGTGTGTGTTTGTGTGTGTGTGTGTCTGTGTCTGTGTGGTTAGCATCTTGGCCTGCTTGTGGGAAGGTAAAGCAGACGTGACCTGATTTGTGTATATATTATATTTTCTATATATATATATCCAGCAGATGATGGATATTACAGTAAGTGACAGATGGAAAGCACAGCAGGCATTCATAACCACTGACTAATAAAGTATTATCAATGTGTCTGTCATTTTATTTTATCTGATTCTGGGTTATTGGATTTCTAATTTTTAAAGGACTAGTGTGTAGGATTTAGTGCCATCTAGTGGTGCTCTTCTCTACTTTTCTAAGCATGTAGGTATAAAGAACTTGTTTTAAGGTGATTATACACTACATAAAACATACTTATTAATATTATATTCAATTTCTGCCAAGTCTCTTCCACTTGATGCCACTATATTCTACACACTGCACCTTTAACCTTTACATACTGTTTAAATATGACCCATTTTTTTACATTCAATAGCTGTAAAAACACTATGGACACATTTCTTTTAATCAGACTTTTACTAATATAACCCCAAATATACAAAAATGGAAATAAAATGCATCTTTTGTGCAGCTGATACACATTTTTAGACATGGACTTCTCCTGGACTATAAAATAGTGATTGTAAATGTCTTTTTTTCTCAATAAGATGACTCAAACATTTAATATTAATGACTAAATTTATAAATGCGAATTGGTGTATAGAGACTAATTATGAGTCAGAATATGAACAGTATGTAAAGGGTTAAAGGCTGCCTACTTCAGTACAAGTAATACAAGAAATACTAACAGTTATATTTTATTGGATGAATTACATAATTACATTAGTGTAGATAAAAAATCACAGTTCACAGTAAATTATCTGAATGTTACAGACTCCCATACTCCTATTGATTCACATAGATGATAAAAATCCTAAATATAGGATACAGATAATGCTACGCTATTCAAAATTGATGTATTGACAAATGATCAAATAACTTATCTCTCTGTAGTTTCCCTTATCTTTAAAAAAAAAAGTGTTTTAGCATCTTTCGGCTCTTTGTTTTGGTTTTACGGCCCACAGTTTCCCTCTCGCTGCTTTCAGAGCCATAGTTTCCACATGTAGGCAGCTGGTTTATGAGAAAAGGCTCACAGCAGATAGAGAAAGTGAGAGTTTGAGACATGTTATTGTCATCCTGAGCTACTATGACTAAACCCTAAAGATAAATTAAGTGAAATCTCTTTGATAAGCATCAGAAACGCTCAACTCGAAAGAAGAATATCAAAGGCTGATTTCTGGACGTCTGCTGCTGATTAATAACCAAACCTGAACAGTGACACATTACACAGAATATACAATCACTTCATCTGTGTTTCAGGTTCTGTGTTTCAGGTTTCTTGACTATCACAAACAAAATAAAAAATCCACAGAGAGATATAACTGTCAGGAAAATCTAGTGAATCTCTGACATCTCTTCTCCAGCCGTTCACCTCTGACCCTCCTCTCCTCTCCTCGTGCAGCCAATGAGGTCTCGGCTTGTATGGCGAGCACGCCTGAATATCCAGTGAGAACAAAGAGTGTCCCTCTGCCGTCTCCTCTGGCTGTCAGTTGCTATGGTGACTATCGATGTGGCATAGAGGGAGCGTTGCTAGGGGTAACAGGAGTCGGGGACTTAATTAAACAGATCAATACGTACTAATTGGACTCGGTGTTCGTGTGTGTTTGTGACATTGTTCTGTAGTTTTTGTGCTCTCTCGTCGCCCGGATGAAATGTAATGTGAGCTTGTGTTCTTTCGTGTTTGCCTTGTGCGTACATTCAGTTCATCCCCCCCGTGTTAAATGCAGCCTGCTATTAGTGTGTGTGTGTGTGTGTGTGTGTGTGTGTGAGTGAGCGTGTTGTAACGTTGCATTTAAAAGGCTCAGCAGGATTCCCAGGTGGCTGTCGGTGGAGCTGAACACTGTCAGGACTGTCTGTGCACGTTTCCTCTCGACACGCAACATGTCAGCACTCATAAAGCTCCTCCGCCTCCTCCTCCTCCTCCTCCTTCTCCTCTACCTCGCTTTCCCTGCCTCTATCTTGTTGCATTACGCATTTACATCCCCGTTCATGATCTCACATGCCCCTCTTAAACCTCCCTTTTGTTTTACCTGCCTCTGTCTCTTCCTGTTTGTGGGAGATGTCAGTCCAAATTGCCCCCCCCCCCGCCCCACCCCTCCCATCTCCCATCTCCCATCTCCCCCCCTCTTTCAAAAATCCACCAATTGTAAAGCAGCGCTGACGTGGGATGCTCTCCTAGGAAAAAAGCTGTCGTGGCAACCTGTGCTCTGTACCGCAACAAGTCCAGAGTTAGCCAACCAGAAGAAGAAGAAGAAGAAGAAGAGGAGCACAAACATGTCATTTTCCTTCCTCTCTAGAATTTTTATTTTCTTATATCACCGTCTAGATTTTAAGGGAACAATACATGCATGCAACTGTCTGTCTGTGTGTGTGTGTATGACCTCACCGAAAATATACAGGAACATTTACAGTATAGATGAGGAAATGGGGTTTTCATATGGTGGTTAGTGTGAATTTTTTTAAAAAGGGGAAATGGTTGAAAAAGTCAGTCAGACGTCTTGTGAAAGGCACTACTCATATGACACAGTATTGTTTAGAAGATCTCGAAGCAGAGTGCTGATGTTGCAGGGAAAAAAAAAAAAAAAAAAAAAAAGCAAAACTGGCATCTCATTGTTTTTGTTTCCTTTACTTACACTGAGAGTTTATACAGTTATGTAAGCATCGAGTCAATTTTAACGACCAATTGACCTCTGAGGCTTTTTTGTGAAGGAAAGATTCTCAGTGCTGCTTTTTTACTCATCATGAATGCCTCGGGACAAAAAGCGATGTTTAAATACCCCTGCAGACGGAAGAAGGGTGAAGGGTGAAGTCTCTCTACACTACAGGAATGCCTCTTCTTGTCTCATCTTGCCCCCGAGGACAACAAACTCTTGTCTCCTCTGATATCTGCTAATTTATTCCCGTCCTCAGAGCAGGCTTGTCACAGCGTTGAAAGAAGTGGTAATGAGGGACATGTTGGGGCTGCCGTGTTGGAGGCGTGCCAAAACAATTACAAGTTTGTCACTTTATTGTGTCCCACTTTCCTTTCTTTCTTTCTTTCTTTTAATAGCACAACCAGAACACCCTCGACGAGAACGTGCCGAACACTGGCATCTCGTCTTTTCTTTTGTCAGGATAGAAAAAAAAGTCTAAAAATCTATGCCTGCTTTTGTTTTCACTCCTCCGACATGTTTTCTCCCACTTAGCTTGGTGACAGTATTTCATGACAGGACTCCATTGTGATTTCTTCAGCTGACTGACAGCCTCTTATATCTCAGCTTATGTCTTCCCTCTCCCTCTTAATTTCCTTCTTTGTCCTTATTGTTATAAAGTGACACACGTTTTTGTTATATTTACCATTTTTTCACTTAAATGCACAATGCTACTTTTAGATTTAACAGACTCTAACAAACTGGCCTTTTCGGTTTTGTCAGTTTTTGCCTCCAACAGGGAAGTTAGTTTTGGGTTTGAGCGGATATCTTCAAAAAATGACACATTTCGCTGGAATTTGGTGGAAATTAAACCAAGACAAAAAAGGAAGCAAGAGGGATTCTTCAATGTTGCAAGATTTTGAACTTTTCTTTTTCTTATTTCCTCATGATTTATTGCCACAAAAATCCTCAATTGTCACATCCAGTTTTTCCCTCTACAACAGCAGTCAGTCAATGCAGGTTTAACTCAGAGACCCCTTGCTGGACTTTTTAGTGTCTCGTTTCTAAGGATACTCCATCAGAGCTGTAGTCACTAATGCTCCTCTATGTCTCCTTTCTCAATATTGAACTTTGTGAAATCCATATCGATTGACCGTATCCTGCCTCTTTCCTCTTCTCGCTCAATGCTGTTATGAAATGATCCCTGCATTGATCAAATTATCGCTCCTCTCAGTCCACAGAGAGCTTTCCAGCTACGTAATGTGCCCATTATTGGTCGTATTGGAGGTCATCAGCTCTTACAAATAGTGGTTGAGTTAACTGTTTGCTGAATTTTTAAACATACAGCGTCTTGAGGTTGAATATTTCACTCTCTGTGAGCCTCATATGTTGAAATAAGCACTTACATACAGTACTTCTAAATAACTAAGGCAATAAAAGAGAGCAGCAAGACTTTAAAACAGGAGTAAAGCTTAATATTATATCATCTTATAATGTTCTTATTCCGAAAAATGAGGATAGAGTATTTGCAGAGTGTCGAGTCACATGATTTTGCGTTTATTTGTCATCAGCTCTTGTCTCATGACTGTCTGCAAACATGCTGCATGTCTTTTGTGGAACATTTTGTACTGTGGCAGTACAAAGTCAATGTAATCCAGATGATGTGATACAGCTAATGTGACAGCTCTGTTCATTCTGTGACTTATCAGATCGCCCAAATGTCAGTATTGCAATGTGTCAATGGTGCAAATGAGGTTGTCAAAGTTCATCATAGTTCAATTTGTCATCCTAGGGTTTTTTTTTCATGCTACGCTTATGTAATTTTGTTAAGTGGCCTGTTCTGTGCTTGTCTATCCATCACAAAGGACATGAAGACATTATGCCTCTCTGTCTTCCATTTATAACCCTATTAAAGGTGTTTTTATGAGAGCTTTTCCTCACTGGAACTGAGGATTTAAGGATAGAGGATGTTGTATTTCTGCCCAGATTTGGCAAATTGGTGATTGCAATGAAGACATTTCAATTTAATCCAGTAAAAATGCTCCTTACATATTCAACAGAAGCTGAAAAGTCCTCTTCCTCACCATCAGATCCAATATTCGTTTACCTTTTAGCTCTTGCTTGGTTTGAGAAAAAACATCATAACCTCTGGTTTGTTATATGTTCCTTGTATATTTGTTTAGTTTGGCTCTCCCCAGTTTCCTGCCAGCTCACCACAAGCCTTGTGTAAATTGTGTAATAGACTCAAACATGTTGACCAATGTGGTGGTCTTTATTCTCAGTGGGATCAGCAGTACTGACAAATCTTTAACATGTTTGGAGCTTTTATATCTATAAGACACATATCTGACTGTCTCTTCTGTTTTATGTGCTCAGGTTTGCCGTCATCGCCTCCGGCTGTGCCAGCTGCCCCAGGCTGGTGTGTCGCAGAGAGGGCTGCGGAGCCGAGTTCTGCTACCACTGCAAGCAGGCCTGGCACCCCAACCAGACCTGCGACTCGGCCCGCCAGCAGAGAGCGCAATCCCTGCACACCCATAGTAACCACTCACCAAGCTACACACAGGAGCAGGGACCTGGTGAGTATCAGGAGACCATACACACACACACACACACACACACACCGCTCCCTGGGAAGTGATTAAATCATAAGTTACCCCAATCAGACACACACCTGCACCCACACACACTGCACAGATATGTGTGTGTGTGTGTTTTCTTGGTGCAGACGTAAACAGATCAAATCTTCTCTGCCAACAATTTCCGTCCCGAAAATATTTTTTCACACCTCCGATCTAAGTCTGCCTCCTCGTCTCTCTGTCTCTAGTCTGTCAGTCTGGATCACATGTCACTCTCCTCACTCAAGAGTGCTGAGTCAAACTTGTCTCACGGCTGTTGTAGCGGCTGCCCGATGTTCCCACCACTGGGGGAAGTGTGCAGCATTCAAGCGTGAGGCACTATTTATATCACTAGACAGTTTCATGACTGCAGCACCCAGCATCCTGTCATAGAGCAGTTTAAAATGTCACAAAAACATTTCTTAGTATAAACTTTGCTATGGTATATTTTCATAATGACATATTTATTCATATTTACTGACTGATGTAATGTTCAGTGTGCTTTTTAGTTATCTCATGAGTTTAAAAAGCATCTCTGTAGGTGCAGATCACACTTGCAACATGCAAATAACTTCCGCTTTTGCTGTTTTTGAACAATGCGGTGCAACCTATCACGATATGTTTCTAAAAAAAAACCCGACATATGGTTCTCAGTTGAGCTTCAGAGAATGAGCAAAGCACTGTGAGAGATGTTTGGATGAGATGTTTCAGGATTGTATTTATGTAATGCACATCATAAAACCCATCTTGTGACTGTGTGGTATTTTAAGCCAGGAACTTTCCATGTACTCTTTGACACGGACAGAAAGAGACAAATAAACTGCTGCCAGGTTCAATTAGAAAATGCATTAGTGTTACAAAGTGTTACAAGTAGCAGAGCAGGTGGACCCAAAGAAGAAAACGTCCTTATTTACTTACTTACTAAACAGAACTCAGGAGTGCCGACAAAGCAAAGCACAACTGAGCTGAACTGATCAAACAGAGCAGAACAAATTGAACAACAGATCCGACAAGACTGAATTGAAAACTATGACTTAAATACAAACTGAACTAATGAAACAACTGGGTAACAGGTGGCGAAACACAAGACCGCGGTTGGGAGCTGATTGGCTGGGAAGAGACTGAGGGGAGCAAAGCGAGGTTAACCGGATAGATGCAGGGGCAAGTGAGGTGCACGGAAACACAGGGAGGAAACACAGAGCTAACAGGAAACCATAAACCCCAGAAACCACAATGTAACCATGCACAACATGTCCCAGAACACACATGAACTCACAGCTAAATTAACTAATGTAGGAATTGATAGAAACATGAATAAATCAGTCTTTTGAGCAGAGCGTATTACAGCTGCATGAAGATTTCTACAAACATCCGTGCTTGTGCATGCAAACATCTCTGTGTGTGTGTGTGTGTGTGTGTGTGTGTGTGTGTGTGTCTTTAATCCCATTTTGATTAAAAATCTATTAAATAAATCCCTCCGCCTGTGTCCACTCAATCTTTTCTCTCTCTCTACTTAATGCACCACTTCCAGTCTGCCTCTCGCTGCCAAATATATTCGGGAGAACTGACAACAATCCAGAAGGCCAAAACTGAGTCATAAAAATATTAATTCAGACCGCTTTCTCTCTCTCTCTTTCTCTTTCTTTCTCTTTCTTTCTCTCTCCGTTTGCCTGTCTATCAGTTTGTACTGGCTGCTTAGTCAAATGGATACAGACAGATGTACGGAGACAGAGGAGGAGAGAAGTAAGAGTGAAAGCGAGATGGAGAGATAAGAGGAGGCGACGAGAGATGAGACAGAGAGGAGGAATTGAAAAAGGAGGGCAGAGGAGGAAGAAAGAGAGAGAGATTGTGTGAAATCGTTTTCAGCGGAATAAAACATACAATAACAATAATACACAGATAATAAGTCACGCACACACACACACACACACACACACACACACACACTCACACATACACACACACACACACACACAAATCCAGAATCCCAGCATCCAGAATACAAACATGCAAATTTACTTTTTTTGTGGCTTTTTGGCTTTTTTCCCTTTAAAATGCATTAGAGGACAAACTGCTACAATTGCCCAATCCATTACTCTAATGACGTTTGATTTCCAGAGAAAGAGAAAGAGAAATAGAGAGAGAAAGCACTAAAGTGGACGATTTGAGAGTTTTGTTTGTCTTACATTGAAACTAATTTACTAACCTTTTTTTTTTTTTGAATCTTTCCTCAAATATTTAGTTTTTCTCTTAGTTGAAGTATGTGTATTGCATATATACAACCAGTAGTTAAGTGAGTTTTAAAACAACAATGAGCTACAAGACACTTTGAGATTCGTCTATGTAGGAAATGCACATTTTAAGTTTCTTGCAAGAATAGGATGAGAGAGGATGCATACAAACTGGAAACAGCTATCCTAGCTTCATCTAACTACTACTAGCACTTCTAAAGCTCAGTAATTAACATGTTATATCTTATTTGTTTAATATATATAAACTTAAGTAAGATTTTACAGTGGGGTTACATGCAGGACTAGTTCTTGTCCGGGTGCAGTGACTTCCTCGAGTCTTGTCATTGCTTTGAGGTTGCCGGGCAACTGATGAAAACTCTTCTGTGGAAACTGTGAGCCATGCTAGCTGTTTCCCTCTGTTTCCAGTCTTTATGCTAAGCTAAGCTAACCAGCCGCTGCAGACATATGGGTGGTATCAATCTTCTCATCTAACTCCATGTCAAACTAGTCTATAGCGAAACTGTTCCTATAGCAACTAAAAAAAACAAACAAGAACCAAGAAAAACAAAGTGTTCAAACCATTCTAGTCTCTTGATGTGAGCGATGTTGCTAAGCCTTGAACCCGTCTTCTTTCTGTCCTCAGCTGATGACATCAAGCCCTGTCCCCGCTGTGGTGCCTACATCATCAAGATGAACGATGGGAGCTGCAATCACATGACCTGCGCCGTCTGTGGCTGCGAGTTCTGCTGGCTCTGCATGAAGGAGATCTCTGACCTGCACTACCTCAGGTATGGAAATTTCTCTTTTTACTTTTTTCTTTTATCAGCTTTGTGTTTGACTTTTCAGTTTTTTTCATATTTGCAAATTCTAACCACACATCTCATCTTTCATCGTGTCCCCTTCTCCCATAATTGCCCCTTTCCCTGCCCTACATCCCTCTCTTCTTCTTCTTCTTCTTCTTCTTCTCCTTCTTCCACCCTCCCGCTGTGTTTCCCTCCATCAGTCCATCTGGCTGTACCTTCTGGGGGAAGAAGCCGTGGAGCAGGAAGAAGAAGATTTTGTGGCAGCTGGGCACTCTGATCGGAGCTCCGGTCGGCATCACCCTCATCGCAGGCATCGCCGTCCCCGCCATGGTCATCGGTATCCCCGTTTACGTCGGCCGCAAGGTGAGACAAGAGTAGAAGAAGAAGAAGCTCCAGCTGTTAGAGCAGTAATATAAATCTCTAGCTGCAGTATGAGCGTTGAATGATCGTGTTAAAGGTTAAAGCTGACTGCATCACTCTAAGATATGACTTTTTAATTTTTTCTGTGGTTTTTGGTACTTTTTGTTTAACTTTATATAAAAAGAGTTTTTAAAAAAGCATTTAATTGCAATAGACAGTGTTTAAAAGTGCATGATAATGGTAGAGACAAGTCCTTGAAATTAAGCATAAAAAGCAACACCTTGTATGCTGCAGGATTTGAGTTTTGGTGATTTCATTCTCTTGAATTGAATTTCTGTGTTCATGGTTTTAAAAAATACATCTTTAAGCCATATTCAGAAAATGTGACCAAGACTCACTTTCAAACTAATTACTTGATATAAATGTGTCAGACAGTGAAAAGGAAAGGGGAAACTAAACTCTACAGAGAGGAGTTTGTTTTTTTAAGAACTGATCAGATGCTTTATGAAACATCTGTGTTTTCATAACCGTTCCATCTTAATAGCATTCCTCTATAAACATGTATCACATTTCAAGAATCTTTTTTTTGGTAATCTTTGTGATCAGTTCACTTGACATTTATCTTTGTCCGGGCTTCTCCCGAAATCAGAAGTTGGAAACCGCAGAGATGTGGCAACACACACAAATAGTTTACAAGTGCTGCCGCAGTCATTCTTTCACAATCCTCCGCTGGTTATTATCTGGAATTTACAATGGTTAGAAAAACAAAACAACTTCTCTATAAAGTTGTATAAAGTACGATGTCTTCATTCTTAACACATGTCAGAGGTTTCCTAGAAATTAAAATGTTTTCACTTCCTCTGCGCAGCACAGTTCAGTTTCTGTTTGCATCAGCAGTAACGCTGACCCGGTGTCCATTAAAGACAGACCGCAGAGCTTCAAAACTAGAACTGCATCTTTAAGTTAGAGTCTTTAGAATGTATTAAAAAGTCTAAAATTATTTAATTTTAAGGCCTTAACCCTCCTGCTGTCCTTGAGTCAAGGAAGGAAGGGAGGAAGAAGGAGGGGAGAGAAGGGAGGAAGGAGAGGAGGAAGGGAGGGAGGAAGGAAAGGAGGGAGGGAGGAAGGAAGGATGGAAGGAAGGATGGAAGAAAGAAGAAGGAAGGAAAGGAGTAAGGAAGGATGGAGGAAGGAAGAGTGGAAATGAAAGGAAAGAAGGGAGGAAGGGAAGGAAGGTAGGAAAGAAGAAACAGTCAAAACAGACAGGGTCAATTTGACCCGGGAGGACGACACGAAGGTTAAAAGTATTGAAACATCGTAAATTGTTAAGGAATGTGTTTTACTATGAGATCCTTTAGATTCAGTGAGTTTAAAGCAACTGAAATATAAAAAAGGCGTGAATTGATTTTAATAATCTGCATTTAACTGCCTTGTGTTTGTTTCATTAGTTTAGTTGTTAGATTATTTATCTATTTATACAGTTTAACATTAAAGGGACAGTGCATATTAATTTCTGTAATGGCGCCAGTTTATCTATCTTGGCTAATTTTCAACTGCAGTGACTGGGCAACTACAAAATACACATATAATACATTAAAACAGGAAGTGCAATAATTTAAATCTTTATCATATGACAAAGCACATTTCATTGGGAACACATAAAATACAGTGAAATAAGAATATTACATAGATTTCAGGTTATGTAAATAGCCTACAGAGTCTTGATTGTGTTTTACCGTGATTTTAAATGAGTTTTAAATGAAAGATATTTGTCACAGCCTGTAATAAGTGTTGGCAGACTTTTCCATGTGGGAGCTGCTCTCACTGAAAGAGCTGACTGTCCAAACGCAGTCCTCCTCAGAGGTATTATACAATCCCCTCTTGGAAAACAGACCGAGTGTGTCTGTCATCAGTTGTTTTCTGCTTGTTGATGCTTGTATATTTACAGGAACGTGATAATATCATATAACTGTTGGCATCAAAACTGCTCATGCTGATTAATTTTAAATCAGGGTTAAAAGACAAGATGACATGTGAGTCTGTGTGGTCTTGCAAGTCACTACAGTACAGTACAGTAATGTGAAAGGGCATTTTAGTGGGGAGTTGTTATACAGCAGCACCCCCTGGTGGACAATAGTGGAATTACACATTTCAATTGAAGCCTGTTGTGGAAGTGGTTAACAAGTTACATCAGCTGTAACCTCACCATCACACACACATTGTATTCACTTCCTCTATGTCCAAATCTGAGCGTGTGTTTTGTGTTATCTCAGTCAGACGCGTTCACTTGCTGTGAAATGTACACAAGGAAACATTTTGAATATGCTAATCAACGTGGTTAGCGGTGAGAAAAAGGATGCAAAAAAAAGTTCTTCCTCTATCTATGAGACACAGATTCTCTTCTTTAAAAAATAAGTTTATAATAGGTCAGTGTGAGAGATGTAGATCAATGATTATTCATAATGAAACCCAGCAGGGAAAGCTTTCTTTTTTTACTTTCACTAAGTGAGTGGTTTCTTGTCGTTCCTTTGAAACATGTGTTAAGTGTTTTCCATGGAAGCCGCAGATTGTTTGGGTTTTATTTCCACAGAGAGACTTCTTGAGAAACCACTTACCATAATTCCCATCGTGCAGCGTCAGGGGTTATTGAGGACACAGAGGTCATGTAGTGGTGCTGTTTTTAGGGATGTAGTTGTTTTTTTGTTTTTTTTAACAACCTCAAGCGGTAATTATGTTCTACAAATACACACTAATTACATAGGGTGTTTTTTTTAAAGGAATATTCTGCTATTTTTATATCTTGAAATTCACTTAAAATACAATGGGGTTCAGATTTGTTCATGGTGGAGTGGAAATGGCTTTGATACAGCACATAAATAAAGAAAATGTGATCTTTTTTTAACCTTTATTTAACCAGGGAGTTTCCTTAACATTATCTCTTTTACATACTTGGCAGCGTACAATTATATAAAGTGTCACAAAGAAATATAAGCAAGATAAAACTATTTAAAACTACATTCCTCATGATGAGACATTTTTTAATGGTGGTTATCTTTTACTAAGTTCAGAGAAGACTGTAAAGATAGGCTGCTAGGCTGGTTTTTTAAAGGGATATTCTGCTATTTTTATATCTTTAAATTCACTTAAAATACAATGGGATTCAGATTTGTTCATACTGGAGTGGAAATGGCTTTGATACAGCACATAAATAAAGAAAATGTGATTAAAAAAATATTATCCAGCAATTATAAAATCCTCTTTTTTTTTATCTTTATTTAACCAGGGAGTTTCCTTAACATTATCTCTTTTACATACTTGGCAGCGTACACTAAAATAAAGTGTTACAAACCCCTAACCCTAACCATAACATTCAAATCCAACATAACTAAACAAGATCTGAGAAATGTAAGCAAGATAAAACTTGACTATTTAAAACAACATTCCCCATGAGACATTTTTTATTGGTGGTTCAGAGCAGACGCTAGATGATCTGGAAGTTTCCCAATAATGGCTTTAACAGCAAAAAGGTACAAATGAATCTTTCTCTGTAATCCTGGCTATACACTGATTTAACGTTCCCTCTCCTCTGCTGCAGATCCACGCCCACTACGAGCTGAAGAAGACGTCTCGACACAGGAGGAACCTGGCCATCACGGGGGGCGTGGCCTTGTCCATCATCACGGCCCCCGTCATCGCAGCTGTCAGCGTCGGTAAGCAGCTCGACAGGACCGTCATCCGTTATGCAATGTGGATTTCTGACACTGATGGGCCAAAACAAACCAAACACACTTTATTAATCAACGTCTAGAAGTGAAAAATGTGCCGTGTTTTCAGGATTTAAGCTTTTGCACAATGAATACAGCTTCAGTTAAACAAATAATATCTTATATAGAGATACAGAATTGGGTCTTTAGAGTTACAAACAAAAAATGGTACAAAGACACGAGAAGTCTGCCTTGTTTCTACACTTTAACACTTTCTCTCTGAAAGTAGAAATCCAGGAGGAAGGAAGGGAGGAAGGAAGGAAAGGATTAAGGAGGAAAAGAGGAGGGAAGTAAGGAGAGAAGGAAGGGAGGAAGGAAGGAAAGGAGTAAGGATGAAAGGAATGGAGAGGAAGGAATTTAGGAAAGAAGGAAAGGAGACAGGAAAGGAGGAAGGAAGGAAAGAAAGGTGTAAGGAGGGAGGAAGGGAGGGAGGAAGGAAAGGAGGAAAGGATTAATGAGGAAAAAAGGAAGGTAGGAAGGAAGGAAGGAAAGAAGGAAAGAAAGGAGTAAGGAGGAAGGAAGGAAAGGAGGAAAGAAGGACGGATGGAAGGAAGAGGGAGCAAAGAAAGAGGGGAGGAAGGGAAGAAGGAAGGAAAAATTAAAGATAGAGGGAAGAAGGAAGGAAAGAAGGAACAGTCAAAAGAGATGGGATCAGTTTGACCCGGGAGGACGACATGAGGGTTAATATAACTATCTCTTCTTCTTCTTTCCCTCTTCAGGCATTGGCGTTCCCATCATGTTGGCCTACGTGTACGGTGTGGTGCCCATCTCTCTGTGCCGAGGAGGAGGTTGTGGTGTGAGCAGAGGGAAGGGCCGAGGCGTTCGGATTGACTTCGATGAGGACGACGGACCCATCACAGGTGAGGACTCCGAACTGAACCAGGGTCTGTTTTAATCATAGACTCACATGTACAACAATAAAGAATATCCTCCGTCTCATTCTGCAGTGGCGGATGCTTGGCGAGCCCTCAAGTCCCCGAGCCTGGGTGAGAGCAGTCTGGACGGGGCTGTGAGCGGTCTGAGCACCACCTCCCCCAGCGAGGGGCTCTCTGTGGCCCCCGGGGCTCTGGGTGACACACCTCACTTTAATACTCTGGCAGGTGGTGCTCTGGGGACCCGAACCAGCAAGTACAGCAGGTGAGGATAAGACGAGAAGAAACTGAGGCCACTTAAAGTTTAAGTTCTGCTCTAAATAAAGCAAAATTACATCATTATTCTTTTTAAAAGTGCACGTTTCATTGTTTTATTTGTCCTTATGAAACATCCTATATAAGATAAGATAAGATAAGATAGATGTTATTTGTATTTTTAAAAAATTAAGAAAAAAAAACTAATCATAAATGTAACATAATATACTCTACTTGTCTCTCTAGAATGTTTTTTTTCTTAAAGGCATTTCAATAATCGAGCCTACTTTATCCAAATATATAATTTGTTTAATTTGTTCCTTCACCCTGCAAACATACTGTTAGTGTATATTGATTTTTATTTTTATTTTTTATTAACGTGTCTTGCACCAGAAGTGCCCAGCGCAAATGGGCTTACAAGACACTGACACAAAAGAAGAAAAGCACAAATAATAACAAATGAAAATCAGATAACGGGCATTATAGCAACTAAACATATAGACCATCCTGATGGTTTTTCCAGACATCAGTTACATATTTGGTCAACTTAAAGACATTAAAGTTAAACAGCCAGTCCATTCTGCCATCATCAGAGCACCAAAACATTTCTGGGTTTTTAACAGACATTTCAGTAAATATTGGAGTTCTTAATTCATCATACAAGAGACAGTATAAAAGAAAATGTGATTCATTTTCAACTTCATTGAGTTCACATAATTCACATAACCTTTTAACTTCCAACATATTTTTAAATCTACCGACTTCAAGGTTCAGGGGAAGGATTCCTGTTCTCAGCTAAGCCACTAAGGACCTTTGATTTCTTTGCTTTAACATAAGGTTCAGGGCCATAATTATGTTTAATTTGGATATATGTTCGTAATTTGGGCTTTAATAAAATATCATTTAACCATTTTGTCTCAAATAAAGCAAATAGTTTCTCACTAAATGAGTCTATTGAACAAGTTCAATTATTACTATACATATACTGTAATCCAACCTCTTCAAATAAAGTGAATATTTCTTTAGCCCACGGAGAGCCGTTTAATTTACTCCAAATAAAAACTTTCTTATTGACTCTGTCCTCTGTCATATTGAGTAAACGATTCCATAGTCTAATCATCTCACATTTACGTCTGATAGAACCAGGAAGCCAACCCATGTCACCTTGAACAGCCAAAATCGGAGCAAACTTATGATATAAGTTGTATAATTGCAGAAAAAAACAAAAAAATAATAATTATGTAAGATCAGTTGTTTCTCAGTTGTGTGAAAATGTGCTAATAAATTGACACATCTCATATAAACACACTGACTTGGGTGAGATCTTCCTCTGCAGAGGTGATGAATACTTAATTAATGCTATTAATAAATATGCTGAGGTTCTGTCACGATCTGTGTGGAGTGCAAATGATTCATGAGAAGAAGTATTGATAGTTTTGTATTACTTAACACTGAAAACTCATTAATATGCATGAATGCTTGTTGTGCTCCAGGCTGGAGGTGCAGGCGGGGGAGCTGGCCAAAGAGTCGGCCCAGAGGGAGACGGGCAGCCTGGGTGCAGGGAGCGACTGTGCCAGCACCCGAGGAATGGCCGGATCCATCATCTCCTCCTACACACTACCTGACAGGTGAGAGCAGGCCTCCTTCCTTCCTTCCTTCCCTCCCTCCTTACTCCTTCCTTCCTTCCTTCCTTCCTTCCTTCCTTCCTTCCTTCCTTGACCTGAGGACGACACGAGGGTTAACCCCCCTCTACTTCCTGTTTTTTGATCTTGAATTTGAACTTTTCTCATTGCATCACCTCCTGCAGGTGTGTTTGGCTCTTTTCTGTCATTTCCTCTCTTCTCTTCAACTCTCTCCTGCAGCTTTGTCACATTTGATTTGTGATGTGCAGTTTGATGCCATCATGATCAAATGTGTTACAACCATATGTCTCTTCTTTTCAACCCATCAATGGTTAAAATTGAGTTACGTTTCCAAAAAAGCATCAAATAGTTTAAAAAATCCATTTTTTGAGAACAAATCTTATCTAAAAAACAGGAATATTAACAAGAAGAGGAACAACAATTTCCTTAAACATCAGTCATGTGCAAATACAATTATTTACTGCTAACTATCTGCTAAGTAAAGTCATCTATACAGTGCAACAGAGGAGACATAAGGTTGGGGGGGGGGGGGGGGGCTAATTGTATGTTTTAATGTGTCCATGTGTTTACTATTATTGGGTTTTATTTTTATTTCTCAAATTGCATGTTTTTATGTTTTTTTATTTCCAATTCTTACTGTTAAATGTTTGTTTTATGTAAAGCACATTGAGTTGCCATTGTGTATGAAATGTGCTATATAAATAAAACGGCCTTGCCTTATGGACTCTAAAACCATAAATATCTCCTTCTCTGTGTGATATGTCTTCACACTCATCATGTTATTAATTACTGTCTCTGCAGGGAGTGCACCAACCTGGAGATCCAGGTGGACATCGAGACCAAACCCAGCCATCTCTGCCTGACCAGTGAAGAGGACCTAACCCCGCCCCCGGGCTCTGCTGCTATGGCGACCGCCTCCGGAGGAGAGGAGCCTCAGGACTGCAGCTCCAGAAGAGGCGGAGCGTTGTCTGGCTCGGTGCTGGGTCTGTCACCAGGCGCGTCGCTCCGAGAGGGGCTGAGAGACGTCACCCTGGCCCAGCCGGAGAGCATCCGTAGTGACCTGGAGATGTCGGACACACAGTCAGACGACATTGCGGAGCTGACGTCAGACGACTGTGACTCGCCTCACCCGAAAAGCTGTCACCCAGCGGCCGGCCAGCAGCTCCCCTCCTGCCGAGCCCTGCACCCCTCCACCGAAGGCCTTCACTGTCCCGCAGACAGCAACGTGATCCTCTACGTCTGAGAGAAAAGCAGCTCTCAGGATTGCACAAAACAACAAACCAATCCCCCCCTCCCACCCCCACCCCCCCTCAACATTTTCATTTGACATCCTCTCTTACTTCACAGCTTTTCTCTTTTGTTCTTAAATTCTGTTGTCATTTCTCGTTTGCTTTGGCGACTCACAGACACCGTCTTAAACACAGACAGCGTTGGTTTACTTTTTGTCTGTCTGTCTGTCTTATCAATCTACCTGTCAATCTCCTCACCGAGCAAATTGTCAGGGTTCTACCTCTGAGATTTATAAGATGATGATGATTTATTGTTTACTCCTTGGTGCAAAATGCCTTGGCTACTTAAGCAAAAAAAAAAAAGAAAAGAAAAGAAAAAAAACACAAGAGGTACAAAATTTTCCACAAGAATTATTGCAAAAACGGAAATGATGGAATAAGGTGAAAGGTCACCAAGCACAGCAAGGAGAGGAGGATTGTTGGGGATCACAGGTTTGTGTGTGCTGATAGGGAACGTTTATAACATATGTGTGAATGAATGTGGACTTTGTACTCGACTATCGTGGCTTTATTTTTCCTCTTTCCCCCTCTATTTATAGTCAAGACAACCTTGAAATTGTATTATTTGCCGTGTGCATGTGTCTGCATGAGCCATGACTTGTGTGGAAGGGTTTTTTTTTTTGTTTTTTAAAGGCAGCGATATTTTTCTGTTACACTGGTGAAAGTTAAAAGTTTACTTAAAGAGGACGAAGCTGCACTTGAATCTTACTTTCACTGCACAGAAGAGGAGGAGGAAGAGGAGGAGGAAGAGGAGGCTGGAAATAGGGACAAACAGAATAAGAGTCCCTGTTTATCGAATTACGTAAAAAAATAACTGAATGAGTTCTGACAATGACGTGGCGAGGCCAAAGAGCTCAGCGGTTAAATGCACTGAGGCACTGAGAGAAGCCATTTCTTTCTATTCTAGGCTAGTCTATAGTGTAAGAGCACCACATTTTTCATGCTCTGTCCATTTTGAATAGTTGAGTACCTTCCACACAATACGAAGAATATACTGAGATTCACATCAAATCTTCGCACAGATAATCCAACGATAAAATTATATAAAGTATGTTAATCTCAACAATCCAGTTTTTTACTGTTTTATAGCTTAATAATTGTTTTTGGACTATTATTGTAAAGTATTTCAAACACATACTTGAATACAATGAATGTAGAAAGCGATACAGTTACCTTCTGGTGGCTTGAACTGTCCATAACTAACTGTAGAAGACACTCAAGGCAACACATTAAAAAAAAGAAAAAAGTGAAGTTCAGATACATGAACTCAAAACTATGTTAACATGATATTCACACATACTATACAGTATTACAGTAATGTAAATAAAGTACTAAATCATTCTTCTAGAAAAAAAGCACCTCATTTATATAGTATAATGATAATTTAAATATAGATTAACAGGTTTGGCAAGTTTCCCCAGTTTCTGACTGGTTATTTATTTCTATTTCAACTCAATTTTAACCCTTAAACAGGCAATGTGCACCAGGATAAACATACATACATACATTTTTTAATACCTTAATAGTTGCAATGTTTCCTGTAGTGGAGATACAACTCATTGAATCCAAAGTATACAAAATATTTTTTAAATTATTTGTGGAAATGTGTACTTTTTATGTGAAAATGAGATAACTAGTAACATCAAAATAAATAAAAAAAGAATAATTTTCACATCTAATTTTCGCACTCCTGGCTGTTTAAGGGTTAAATTAATTGATTGATTATTACTTTTAAATTAATGAGAAAAACATACAGTGTTTACAATGTTCAGCATCAAATTGAAATGCTGACTTTTTTGCTGCATTTTGCTGAAGGAAAGATGATAGGAATGTTTTTTTGTGAAATGTTTTTAATACTTTTTGCAACAGAAGTGATTAAAGGTTATAGTTCTTTGCTGTTGATCATATAGAAGAAACTTTGTGCTGTAGTTGCAGTAACAATGTTTGTTTAGGGATCTGTGCAAAGGGCTGAAACTGACAACTCATTATTGATTAATCTACCAATCATTTTCTCTATTAAACAATCATCTTTTTATATATAATGCCAGAAAATAGTGTAAAAACCTCATTTTGATTATCTAGAGTCTGACACAAGTCATTCAAAAATACTTCAACAAAAAAAGGGAAATTAATGAGTTTACTATCGTCGTCGTTGTCATTGTCAGAACTCTCTCGCTGTGTGGTTCAGGTGTGTGTCACGTGACTTGGACTGTGGTTCAACAGTTGGCTGCCTGCCTGCCTTATAGACGCTCACTGACCAACACAACACACCCAACTGGTTTTTAGTTTCTGACGACGTTGTTAACCCGGCCGTCTGACCCACTTGAACATTGTGTGTGTGTGTGTGTGTGTGTGTGTGTGTGTGTGTGTGTGTGTGTGTGTAGAGAGAGAGAGTAATAGCTTCCTACAGTAGACGAATGGACTCCTGATGAATGTATTTGTTTGTTCCACTTTGTTTTATGAATGAGCACTTGTGCACTTTATCTGAATTTTATCATATTTATCTTTATTTTTTGTTTTTTTGTGTGTTTGTTGTTTTTTTTTTTTGCTATTCATCATCTGTTGCTATACTGTAAGTGAGTTTAAGTCTGTGGTACAACCAAAATAAATCACCTACCAGAAGGCCTTTTATGTTGGATGTAACTAAAGAAGAGTTTGGTTCCAAAATATCTTACAACCATTTCTGAAAACGCTTTATCAAGTTTATCATTCAGTATTTTCAATTTATAGGAAATCCTAGGTGTTTTTTTAAAATACATTTTCTGATCCAAGGACTATAATTAACCTATTTTTTTATATTTTATTCTATTAATTTATGCCGTGCTAATCAGCCTTTTAAAAGTCACTTTTTTCCAAATGTTGTACAATTTCTTTGGAGCCAAACACTTCGATCTTTGATGCCGATAAGCTCTTCTTAATCATAATCACTAGCCTGAATTGTTTCTTAGCTTTGTATCACCTCTGTGCTTCAGTTTAAAAAGAAAAAAAAAAAAGGTTTCCTACGAAGGTTTTTTCTTTAATCTACGAGGAAAACCGCTCGGAAACCTTCTTCATCTCAAAGTAGCTTTATGGATTTAGCTGCTTATATGACTTGACAGTGCTTTGTTTGGTCTGCTGCACTTATCACATGTTTCTGCCTGCCTGCCTGTGAGGAAACACTCGAATGTACCACGGGCGGAAACCCCGAACTTCCTGAAAGAGTCCGAATGAGTGTTTATGGAAATGTCCCATTAAGAACACAGGTGGTCATTTCTTTATTTGAAACAAACAAAAAAAAAGGTTTAGAGTATATAGATAGCAATATTTAAGTGTTATTAAACTGTTTGTGTATTTTTTCCTGTCACTGTTAAAGCCCTGCTCTGTGTGGGGTTGTACATGCAGGACTGTGAAAGACATCTTGTGGACTTTTGGGGAAAAACAATAAATAAACACAATCTAATGTTTCACCAAAGTGATGAGTTGTTGTCTCTTATACCAGGAGAGAAAATCAAATGAAACATGGTGAGTTATCTGTCAGAAAAACAATGACTTATAACTGTATCGTGACCAAAATCATTGATGAAATGTTACAATAACTGACACTGAAAGAAATCATGAGAATATATTTAAATGTGTAAAATGATCCAGAGTAGTGGAAACTTAAGTTGTATCTTTAACATTTCTCCTGTCAAACACATTGTTAACTGTTTAATTGCATCATTAGTCAAAGTATCTGTTGTGAAAAAGCAACTTTTATTACATTTACAGTAACTGACAGAGAAAGTTTGGAAACCACTGCAGAGGAATTAGAGATGCTTTAACCAACTTTATTTTTTAATTACAAAAATTCAGTACATTGAGCTAAAATGTGTTAAAGCATGTTTTTTTGAGAACTGTCATACATGTGTGCACATTTTATGCAAGTACACCTAGTAAAAAGAATGAATGTAGAAGAAGAAGAAGAAGAAGAAGAAGAAATGTTTTTAGTATAGCGCCTTTCACAGAAATACACATCACAAAGTACTTCACAGAATACAAAAAGACCATATAAAACATGCAAGCATTAAAAAACAAATGCAATAAAAACATCACACGCAATCAAAACATGAAAGACCATGAAAATTAAAAAAAAAAGCAAAAACACAGGTAAACAGAGGACATAATACAAGAGAAACAAGCACTAAATCAATTCAAGGTAAGAGAAGACATAATGGAAAACATACAATATAATATTATACATATTATAATATAATGCAATTATTTGCTACTCGGGGAAAAAAACTGATCTTTATCTTAGTTTTAATTTACAGAGTATTTCTCTAAATGCAATATTTTTAAAACAACTAAATATCAGTCTATACCTAGTAGTATATAATACTAGGTATAGACTGATATTATAGTATGTGCTATGAGAGAGAAAATAAAAATCTGCATTAAAAAAACGTAATGGAAAACATACAATGTAATATTATACATCTAATCAGAAAAAAACTAAATTTTTATCTTAGTTTTATTTGACTGATTCTCTACGGGCTGTCGTAAATCCCCTTGGCTACAGAAACTCTTCACGGCAGCGTCCTTCACTTTACGGCGGTGTTTAGCTAAGCCGTAAAGCAGAACGTGTGGACCGGAGGAAGGTTAAAGTGACTTCTGATAAACACGGTAAAAAAGACTCTATTTATTGGTGGTTTATGCAGTTTAACACCATTTAATACTTATTTAATATATGATACAATGGCTGTAGTTGTTTAAATGTCGTTAATATGTCAGGGTAGTTAAAATAAAGCTGTCGTCATTGAAGCTAAATGCTGCTAAATATCAGACCATAGGACACATTTAACTCACTAATGTTGTTATTGTTGATGTTTATTGACTTAAATTAACGAGTTAAAGCTTTTATATTGAGGTGTTTTGTTTAATAGAAACCTATAACCTGCTGGATCAGTGTTAGTTAGCTCCGGGAAGCTAACAGGCTAATCTTTAAGCTAGTTTAACGTAATAATAAAGGATACAAATAGTCAAATCTTACATAAGATGTTGTTATTTTGGATCTGACAGCTTAACATATGGTGTTATATATTTCTATCAGTGTTTTAAAGTGCTTTGGTTTAAAGGAAATTAAAGGTTATAGTAGATATGATGCATTAAATCCAATCCTGAGTGAAGGGAAACATAATGTAATGATATTTAGAAGCTGATTCTGTTTTATACCAACATTTACATATATAAAGAAGTGTCAGATATCATAAGACATCATAAAGACTTAACGTTGTTTAAACCCACTGTCAGATTAGTGAAGGCTTTATTTTGCTTGTGAAAACAGGAAAACAATGTGATGTTTCTCCCACCAGAACACATTAGACACATTAGTATGTGGTATGGATGGGAAACACTGGCTAACACTCATTTTAATAAGTGTAAGTGTTGCAAAAATAGACTCTAGTGTTTATATTTCTTAACCTCAGATTGTAAGATTATTAAATAAGGAGTAATAATTACATCTGCTTTTTACCTGACTGTTGTTTTAAGACCGACTTGAAATATTGTGAACCTGTTCCTTAACTTACTGTGTTATTGTGTATCAGTAGTTAATTTTATTTATCGTTTACAGCTATATGTGTGCAGGTTTTTGCTGGATTTTCTTCAGTCAAATTAACAGTTTTATAAGCAGAGGTTCATACCAAGAAGGATTCATCTGTTAAGTTTGAAACCAAAACGAGCCTAAATGACTAAATATCACATTTCCTTAAAGACCAGAACAGTATGTGAAGCAGAGGAGGGTCTTCATCTTTACTCAGCTGCACACAGTATCTGCAGGTCTTGAAAAACCTTCAAAGGCATTGAAATATTTTCTTCCACAAAAAAAGGCCTTAGAAAGTATTAAAAAGTCAAATTTAATATTGAATATTTTCTTCAGCCAGTCGTAAACACTAATGTTGTCTATAAAATATTTTTGTGCCTGACTGCTGGCCCTCAGGTGATATTATACATCTGTAAACTTTTCTACTAGCATCATACTTCAATATTTTGGACATTATGATCATGAAACTGGTGTTAAATTGTGTTCTGTGTGGTGTTAAAAAGGTCTTAAAGTTGTAAATTTAACTTAGTGAAGCATGTAAAACATCTTATTCAGGGTTAAAAATTAACTTTTTTTGTCCATTGGCCAAATTACTTGTGAATGTTAAAACTTTACCAGCTACTCAATAGATTACCAATGTTTTGTTTTTTGGGGTGTTTTTTGGCTGGTAAATGAAGCAAATCTAACCATTTGCCCATTTTACCAGCATTTATCTGGTGCTAATTTTGAGCCTACACCTTACTTTATGGAGGTTGTTTTTTTACTTTATGCTTTTGCAGATACTGAACTACTGCCTTGATTGAGGGATTCTTACTTGTGTAAATAATGAGTCAACTCAGCTGATTTATTCAATGAAAATAACTGTGGATAAAACAAATATTTAATCATCTCATGAAATGCCAGGTTTTTTTTCTAGGCTAATTTTCTCCTTCCCGTCTTTTTCCCCGTCTCTCCTTCATCAGCACCATGCCTTTCATAGACCTGCAGTCGCGGCTGGGCCTGGACTTGGATCGCTGGATGCTGCTGCAGAGCGGCTCGCAGCCTAACAAGCGGGCGTCACGCTGCCACGCCTTCGAGAAGGAGTGGATCGAGTGCTCCAACGGCATCGGGCAGACCCGCGCTAAGAAGGAGTGCCAGGTGGAGTTTGAGGACTTCTACGAGTGCATGCACAGGCAGAAAACGGTGAGTGTTGGGACTCAACAAGAGAGCCAAGAAAATAATGAAATGTCAGAATACCTAGTTTAGTTGTTGCATGTGGTTTGTGGCAAAAGTTCAACCTTGGAAAACATTTTTTAATATGAATTCTTACTCAATAACTACTGTGTGCAGTTTCTGGATTTTAACTCATGAACTCATAAATAAGCAGTTTTAGGACTTAACTATTAATGAGTCTGTGATAAATAAGGGTTGGCAGGATGAGCAATTCAAAAATATCTTTAAAAATAGTTTTAAAAGCAGCATCAGGTTTGTTAAAATTGTAAATTAGATTTCTTTACCAAAAGTAAGACTGAATGCTCCTGAAAATGTCAAATGGTGTAACCGCAAAATAATATTTTATCCACCTACAGTGTATTTAAGTGTACTTGATTCCTGATTGACATTATTCCCCAGATTAAATGTAATATTTAGAATAATTGTATTCCATTACCTTTATTTAAAGCGATGGTTCGGCGTAATTTCGACCTAGCGTCATATGCACCATGAGGTCTATCTAAACACCACCTCAGCCGTTAGCCATCAGCCGAATAGCTTAGTACAGGCGCTAACGGGACCACCAGTGTATCTGGTAAATGACCCCACTAATAATGCCTGGATTGTTATCAAACTTCTACAGTAGTACTAATAGGGTCTTTACTCATAAATCGATGCATTGTAAAGTTTGTAAGTACACCAGGAGTTAAAATAAACACTTACCTGATGGCTTTTACTCTGCTGCTAATTCTAAAGCTGTAAACATCGTCGAAATATCGCGCGAACACTGAAATATCGCGTGGTCTCGCGAGACACCTGCACAGCACATCTAAAGATCTGTGTGTGATCACACTGGTGGTCCCGTTAGCGCCTGTACTAAGCCATTCGGCTGATGGCTCTAGCTCCACTATTTTCCGACCAAATGAAAATGAACGGCTGAGGTGGATAAACCTCATGGTGCATATGACGCTAGGTCGATATTACGCCGAACCATCGCTTTAATATAAAAAGTTATAATGTAAGATCATGCCAAACTAGTTGATATGGTGTTTTATTGACAATTTAGTGTTTTTATGGTTACACCACAGAAATTTGATGCTGGATCCACAAAAAAAAGAACATGTGCAAGTTATCCATACGTTTATTTTCACATTTGAACCTCCTTTTAAATTTGACTAAACCACATGGACACAAAGAAAAACACAACTGACCCAAATACAGAGTCAGATAAACAGACTGTGATCATGTAAGTACGACATTTTTAGCCGAGCTGAGTCACAGTCTGAGACACCGGGGGGCAGATATTACAGTGAAGGTCACTTACGCTGCTTGTTTGTATCTAGATATTGAGTCTGATTTGCGTGCTGGAACAAAACTCAACCACTATAATTTAGCAGCAGCAGGCGATGACAGTGCACACGCTGTGACTGGTGGGGTTGTTTGTCCTTGGCTGCATCTGCTTCCTCATGATTTGACCTGTGAAGTTAATCACACTCTGAAGATAAAACCACAGAGCGAGAGAATAAAAAGATGAATGGTTATCAGCCTCAGTGTGCTGTACGCTACTCTGACTTTATTTATGTGTCCATGAGAAACTCTTTTTTAATCATTTAGAGTAAAATCTTGGGGGGGTGTAATTAACTTTCAGCCCTCCAGGACTTTTTTTTACACACAGTTTAAGCAGAGTACATTTATTTCTGACACAAATAAACAGAAAAACTCACAGATTCTCCCTTTTTTTTTTTTACCATAAAGATTACTTTTCTGTCAGTCGGTATCAAAGAAGCTTAGTTGCAGTGCTTTAATGTTATAACTCTATAACTCCACTCTTCATAAGCTCTGTACAAACTTCATAAGCTTTTCAGTATCTGCATTTAGGTCAGCTTTTATTCCTTTTATATGTCTGTGTGAGTGTAATTGCCTCCAAACAGCTTCTGGCTCTTCTGTGGTTTTAATATCTAACAAGTTTGTATTTCTGTTAACTTAAGCAGTGTTTAAATTGACATTTTTTTAATAGTATTTGCTGTGATGGATAGTAGGGAGGAAGAGGAAGCTGCATGTATCAAGCAGGGGGGAAAAAAGACTAGAAATGAATAACATGCAAGACTGGGAGAAAGAAAAATAAAATAGCACCAACATCTAATTCTCTAAATAACGTCAGGGTGAAACTGTGGTCAGCGTGTGTGTGTGTGTCAGCAGAGGAATGATTGACAGCTGCTGCTCGCTGTGAATGTGCTGCAGCAGCAGGAAACATCCTCGCCGGGATCCAGACGCCTCGATTTTCTGCTTCTCAGCCACGTCTCGTTCTTCTTTCAGACATGACAAAGAGGATAAACAGAGTGAACTGCTGATGTGAGGATGAATGTCAGCCTGAGATAGATTCAGAGTCTGTCATGAAATTCAGATCAGCTGAAGTTTAAATGTAGTTTTAATGTTAGATGTTTAAAAAGCTTGAATGTTAAATCAAAGAGAGCAACGTTCTTTAAGAGCAAAAAAGAGCTGAATGTGAGTCGTGGCACATTTGACTTAAATCCTTCTTAAGCCAACATGAAAAATGACTTTTAAACCCTTTTAGGTCACATATATGGTCATGTTGTGCACCTATTAAACAAAATATGCCAAAAAAGGACAAAAAAAACCTATTTCTTTGTATTTTATATCATGCCTTCTTCCGGTAAAACAAAATATATAGTAAAGGACTCTTTTTTACGACAGAGCTGTAACCCCCACCCATTTCATAGCGGTCCAGTCAAATGCAAAGGATTTAATTTAAATCTCTTATCACTGTACGACACTTAAATATTCAGTTTTATGAGGAAATACGTCACAATACAGAAGTTAACCGTCCTGTTGTCCTCGAGGCAAGGAAGGAGGGAAAGATGGAAGGAAGGAAAGGTGGAAGGAAAGGAGGAAAAGAGGAAAAGAAAGAAGGAAGGAAGGACAGAGGAAAGAAGGGAGGAAAAGAAAGAAGGAAGGAAGGAAGGAAGGAAGGAAGGAAGGAAGGAAGGAAGGGAGGAAGGAAGGAAGGGAAGAGGGAGGGGAGGAAAGGAAATGAAAGGAAAGAGAGAGGAAGGAAAGAAAGAGAGAAGGAAGGAAGGAACAGTCAAAACAGACAGGGCCAATTTGACCCGGGAGGACGACACGAAGGTTAAATAAGCTCTACTTTCTCTTTCCACGTCACTTTAACATCTCTTTTTTCCTTCCTCTTCCCCTCTGTTCACCCTCACCTCCTCCTCCTCTTCCTCTCCTCTTCCTCCCTGCAGCACCAGAGGCTGCACGAGATCCGTAAGCAGCGTGACAAGATGGTGAAGGAGGGGAGCTACACGCTGCCCGCCTGCCACTCAGGCAAGACAGACACTTCACCATGAGGGAACACCACGCTATCCGCAGCTCTGCTCTTCTGTACATTAAACCAGATATTAACTATTTCCACCTCACCTGTACACGTTTTCAAAATAAATGTTATCATTCACTGTCTTCTTTTAGGCTTTTACTTTTTGTATCCTTCTCTTCTTCTTTTTTATTTATAGTGTACTGAGATATGTGCAGATGTTAAAAAAAAGGAAAGTAGTTAATATATTAATAATGCTGTCACAAAAAGACAAAAACATGATTCATTGGCAGGTTCAATCAGAATAAAAGTATTTTAATTTATATTTTTTTTAAAGATTCAGATGCATTTATATCAGATAAACCAGCTGCACAAATCTCAGTACTAAACACAAGGTGGTTAAAAACTCCGTTGGTGATACTATGGGTCTTAATACTTTAATTAATTATTAGATTTACCATTAAAAACAGGCTCTACACACAATTCAAACCATAAAGACAATCAGCAACACCAAAATTCAAACAAAAATAACATCTCAATAATATAAAACTGCTTTATAAACATTGTCAAATATTTTAACACCTGTTTAATTTCATAATTGTAATATTCAAATAATATAGAAACATCATGTGTATTTTTCTGTTTTATTTGTTTAATCATAAAGCTTCATCTGAGCTATTATTTCTAGGTTTGAACTGTTAATTATAAGTCTGATTAGAAAGCAAAATGCCCCAAATGCCCCATCCAATAAATCAAACCAGTCAATCTGCAGCAACTCAACACATATATCACTTAATAGTCTTCATGACCTTCAGTGTATCGTCCCTCCGGCTGTGGTCGTCTGTAGGTCCGTCTAAATCCGTCCTCCTCGGCTTTAAGTGGAAGTTAAACTCCAGTCCATTTCTTTAACCTGCTGATCTGATTTTAGTCAATTGTTAAAGTGATTAGTGAGGGAAACACTCTCAGGGGGGCTGCTGGACCACTCTGTTGAGAGACACATGAATGGATGCTCTGACATCCTCGATTCAATTAAGCGGAGTTTATCTGACTGATGGGATTAGAGACGCAGTGAGCGGCCACTAGATGGCGCCAAGACCACAAGTAATGTCATTTAAAATTCTGTAATCTCAGATTTTATAAGGAAATAATTCAGATTTTCCTCATTAAATTAATTTAATCTTTACAGTTTTATGGCTTTATTTATTTTAATAATATTTGTTCAGAGTCCACAGGTTGAAGTTCCCAAATTCATTTCAGTTTAAAAATAAAGTATGAATGGTGCCATTATTAATATTTATATAAATTTGGGAGGGATTACATTCTGCAATCACATATACATTACACACATTAGCTTTTTAAGGTTAATACTAATATTTTTTAGAATAAATCTGACTGTTCTTAGGCTTAAAAAAGTCAATATTCTATTCTATAATCATATATATTACACATGTTAATACTTTTAGAATAAATCTGACTGTTCTTAGGCAAAAAGAAAGTTAATATTTTAATATGTTAAAAGTTAAACTCTATCAGAAATACATAAATGGCACAAAAAACACATATAAAATGTAATAGTTGGATAAAGTTTATTTTAATAATATTTGTTCAGAGTCCACAGGTTGAAGTTCCCAAATACATTTCAGTTTAAAAATGAAGTATGAATGGTGCCTTTATTAATAATCACATATATATTACACACGTTAGCTTTTTAAGGTTAACACTGATATTTTTTTAAAATAAATCTGACTGTTCTTAGGCATAAAAAAGTAAATATTTTAATATATTAAAAGTTAAACTCTATCAGAAATACATAAATGCCACAAAAAACACATAAAATATAATATTTGGATAAAGTTTATAAAGTTTATAGGTGGCAAATCTGAAATTTTCCTATTTGGACTATAAAATATACTTTTTTGTAAAATCTTGGTTACATCCCTCATTAAAGGTTGATTCACTTCAGTAGTAATTATGACATAAAACTGTCAAACCTACAAGACTTGAACAAATTAAAAACTAAACTTATTATGCATTCATTGTATAACAGAATGATCTCTCGCCCCTGTCGAAGGCTTCTCTTTTTAATAAGTGAAGCTCAAATCATAAAAGTACTAAATGCCCCAAACTGTTAATGTCAGTCTGAGATGAAAGTGAAAGATGTTTTGACATTGACAGAAACAGACACGCGGCCCTCGGCACTATTTCCACAATCTTTAAATGTCACATCATAAAATCTGACCCATTAAACTAAACACTGAGGTATTTGACTCTGTGTCTGTTTAGTCTGATGTGTCAATGAGTAAAGTTTTTCCATGTGAAGAATGAAATTTGTGTCTGAAGGCGGTCGTCTCGTTGTCGTCCTCTTCAAATCTAAATTGGTTTTTATTCAATTGTAAATTACAGATAATTATGGCTGCATTGCTTCACATTACACATTACCTACTGTCGATCTATGACTCGCATTATCACAAGGTTTCAATTGGGCAAATTAAGTTTCGTCTGGTCTGGGTTCGCAACCTTTTTTCTTTTTTTTTTCCAATTTGGTTATTTTACCAGACAAAAATCTCACAATCACAGACCAACGCAGACAAGTCAGGACCTGTAGCTTTTCATACTGAAGTGAAGGATAGTCAATACAGTGTTGTTCAATAATTAACTGATCACAAAACAATGAGCAGTGATAGTAAAGTGAACTTCACCCCCTTAGTTTATCGTCACGGTAACCTACAAGTTCATGTGGCCAGGTCAAACCATTAGCTGCTGTTTGAGTAAAGCAGCAGCAGCAGCAGCAGCACAGATAATCCTGCTGTACTGTACTGCAGAGAGAGAGAGAGAGAGAGAGAGAGAGAGAGAGAGACTGAGAGAGACTGAGAGAGAGAGAGAGAGACTCGGGATTATCCTGCAGCAGAGCCCAGACACCGATGACCACCACCACCACCATCACAACCCCCACACAGCTTTTCCACCAGTGATACCCGTTTGACCCTGTCGCCTTATCAATCTGAGTGCCAGACAGGCTCTCAAAAAACAGACATCATCATCATCAACTAATACAGGAGCCTTTTTTTTTTCATTAAATAGACTTATTGTGATAACCATCTCTCCTCCAATCAGACCCTGACTTCCTGCTCCGTAATGTCACATGAAACTGAAGCTCATTTATTGTCTTTTGATGCAAGATAAGTGAAGAATAAAAGCTACTTAATGCCTTAATAATGCAGACAAATGGAAAAAAAAATTCCCTGTAGTAGAAGAAGCTGCTGCAAACATACTAGATTAATGCTCTGCTCTTACTTGATAGTGAAATATTTTATATACTTTATTTTTAAAGTCCTAAGCTAATAATGATCTTTAACCCTCCTGTTGTCCTCGAGTCAAGGAAGGAAGGAAAGGAGGAAGGAAGGAAGGAAGAAGGGAGGAAAGGAGGAATAAGAAGGAAGGAAGGAAAGAAGGAAGGCAGGGAGGAAGAAGGATGGAAAGGAGGAAGGAAATGAGGAAAAGGGAAGGAAGGAAGAAGAAGGAAGGAAAGAAGGGAGGAAGGAAGGAAAGGAGGAAGGAAGAAGGAAGGAAAGAAGGGAAGGAGGAAGAAAGGAAGGAAGGAAGGAAGGGAGAAAAGAAGGAACAGTCAAAACAGACAGGGTCAATTTGACCCAGGAGGACGACAGGAAGGTTAAACACATTTCCAGATGGGTTATAATAAAAGGAAGCTTCACACAGTCATGGTTATTAACTCCTAATATAAAAAATATAAATGATAAATACAGTTCCACTTCAGTATGTCAGCATATCGATGACATATATTGTATTTCTCTTCATAATACAAATATTGTGTCACAGTATTTCCTCACGTAATTAGCCTCTATACCAAACTACTGAACCACAAATCATTCATAACGACCTCATCAGTCACAGATAAACATGATTTATCCTCAATGAAGCTTTCAGAGAGCAGAGAGGTTTTATTCTTTAGTTTTATGATTTTTAAAAAACAATAAAAGAAATATGGTCCAATATGCATAACAACATTATACATATTTTGTTGCCTGTTTCCACATCGAGCCGACCAGGTCCAGCAGGTCTTCTTCACAGCAGACATTTTGACTTATGGTAGCAGGGAAAGCACAGATGTTACTGCTAACATTACAGATGGTGTCCCAGTAAGTCATGACAGCGTGACAGAGAGTCAGTATGTACAGCACCAGGAGGCTGAAAGTAAGTAAAGCAGATAAATGAAAGTCAGCCATCCTTCATTTTTATTATTTACACCTGTGCTTTTCTTTCTGTGACACGTCAAAAGTCCAGTTTTGACTCTCTTTTAGCTCTGCTTTGGTCTCCACCACCTACAGAAGGTCAAATCTGGCTCTGCAGCTAAATGCTCCACTATGTTCACCAGATAGTTTGATGTTTATTCATAGAAGTAAAATACAGCAAAGACATTTATATCTCACACATAAATCATGACATACAGGAAGTGTGTGATATTAACATGCGTCTCGGGTCATCCAATCACAAGCGGACCACCTGAGACGCATGTTAAGGTTTAATCAGGGTCTCAAATGTCTACCAAAGAGATGAAAGCATCAGATCTTGGTGGAGCGATTAAGGGACTGTAACACTCCTCAAAGTAATAAATGAAACACATAATTATGTTTTTGTATTTCTACAATGGCCCCCAACTGGGAAATTAATGCTACCAGCTGTTTATCTCGACAACCCAACTCCAAATATTAGTATAAAGGGACTGGATTTTGGATTTCTGATTTTCTGGAATAATTTGCACTATGTTTGGATTGAAACTCCAGCTAGTGTAAATTGTGGGTCGTAAAACCAAATAACGAGATAAAAGATGCAAAAAAACGCTCTTATTCTCCTCAAATAATCTTCCTTGGGGTTACTCGCTACATGCAACACATGTCACATAAAACTAATACAAAATATGTATCAGAGCAGCTTTATAAAGAAGGTAGCCTACAGGTGGAGGTGGAGATCAAGGAGGCACCAATCTTACCTTTTGCCCTGGTCCCCGAATTCACTAAAATCACCCCTGTGTCTCTCCTCTGTATTCAACCTGCTATCAACTGTTTGGAGTGTGCAAATGTCAAACACAGGAGGAATAATACAATTTACACTTAAATAACAAATGTATTAACGTAAACAACAAGAAGCTCTGTGGATATTTGGTAGTCTGGGATCTGGTTCAACATGCACGTCAGCCCAAAACTGAGCAGATCATCTCCCTGCTGATTGGGAGCGCCCCCCCCCCCCCCCTTCTCCATCTCTCCAGCTGTAATCAATTACTTTTTTAGCTACTCCCTCTCCTCCAGCTGTTTGGAGAAGGGGGGGGGAGGAGGGTGTATGTGTGTATGTGTGTGTGTGGGGGGGGGATTATGAAAACCCAGATTAATACTATCTCGTGTGATGTGAACGCGCACATCAGATCCAGCTCTACTTCTTTTTTTATGTAATCCTGGAGTATATGTGAATGAGTAGCCGCTACAAATATGCCAGTGTGAACGCCCTATTCCCCCCTCCTTTTCCACTTAAAACTGTGAGAAAGAGTGTGTGAGAGTGTGTGTGTGTGTGTGTGTGCGTCCCGGCTCGGGTTTGGTGGAGCTGCTGAGCCACGGACGGATGACGCAGGAGTGCAGCCGAAATTTCAATTTCCGTGACACTTTACGCACTCAATAGCCATGGGTTAAGTGTCCGAGCTGTGAAAACTGCCTATTGAAGAGAAAGAGAGAGAGAGAGAGTGTGTGTGTGTGTGTCTGTCTCTCTGTGTGTGTGTGAGAGAGAGGAGGGCTGGTGGGGGGTTGTTGAAGGCAAGAGGAGAGAGAGAGAGGAGAGAGAGAGAGAGAAGAGGAGAGGGGGAAAGGAGGAGGAATAGGACAGCCATTACCATTCAGGATCACGTTGCCTGCTGTTCTTCCCAGCCTCATCTCATCTCCCGGCTGTGAGCTGCCGTCTTTCTCTTTTTTTTTGGTTTGTGGGGAGGAAGCGTGGCCACAGAAACCCGATCGGTGGAGCGGATATCACCCACTCCATTCGTCCATCCATCCGTCGCTCCTTCCACCACCAGGAGGAGAGGGAGCAGCGGCGGGCAGCATCCCCGGCCTCCCTCGCTCTGTGCTCGGATTGCAGGACCGCTGCTGCCCGGTGGAAGGTAAGCGGCTCCGGAGCTCCTGCAGCCTGCTGGTTGGTTTTCAACTCTTTACTCACCCTGTGCATGCTTAAAACATCACTCACATGTATTATTAAAACCTGTCGAGTCAGGTGTCGATACTAAACGATTATCAATACGATTATGGATTATTGGAATGGCATCAGGCACCTTCAAAATGGATAGTATGGTCTCTTTAAACCAAAAAGACACACTTTAAAACCAATGTAAGGCTTATGTTTATACATGGTTGCAACCTAATCCTAAATTGTGACCATAGTAAATGAAAGGTTGATGAATTGAGCTTTTATAGTGCCTTCTCTTCTCTGCTTTATCAATAACGTGTTGATCGTGGCTCTACATTGACTGACATTCATTAACAAAAGACATATCCTGCATGTGGGTTTCACTATGATTATCTCAATCTCTCACAGTGTGTTATTGCAATAAAATAAAACAAAAACGTCCCACATTTCTAACCACACTGCTCGTGATTTGTGTGCGGGAGGGCTGGGCTGGAAATAAACCAGCGGACAGTCAGTCAGAGAGGGTTTCTGGGTCGTGAGAAGGCTTGCCGAGGTTCTTCCCCACTAATGAGAGACTCAGCAGCAGCAGTATACATACACTCTACAGGCTGCATTTCGTCAGCACTCACAAAATGGATAAATGTAATTAGTTGGTGTTATGCCTCCAAGCAGGGCGGTGTTGTGGACAAAGAGCCCCGTGCTTTCCAGTCTGCTCCTGCAGCCTGCCTGCCTGCCTGCCTGCATGCACAACGCGTTTTGGGTCTCCATGTCTGATGTCCATTCATGCAAACACATTCCCCCTCCTCTTTGCATTCAAAGAGAGAAAGGGGGAAAGCGAGGAATGCGTGCAAAAATGACATACACGCATGCACTTGCAGTTATGTCTCTATTTCATTTCACACACACACACATATACACACACACCCCTTGGAGAGTGTCTTTATTGATCTGTGCAATCCCTGCAGCCAATTACATCCACAGTAGAGACCCCTCCATCATCACTTCCACCTGCTGTGTGTATATATATATGGATCCCAGTGGGCTCCATCACTGCAGGCTGTCTGTCTGTCTGGAAAACCTCAGCTATATTATGCAAGGTGCAGACAGAAAGAGGGAAAGAGAGGGAGAGAGAGAGGGAGAGAGGGAGAGAAAGATTCAGGGCTCCCCTCCTGCTGCTTTATACCAGATGGCCAAACTCTCCCTCCAGCCTTATGTTGAACCCTCATCTAGCAGGCTTACTATCCCCATCAACTCCATCTAATATGAGCCATAAACCACCTTTTTCACAACACTACATTTCACTTCTGCAGAGCATTCCCCCCCCCCCCCCCCCCCACCTGCACTGTCCGTAGACACACCCCCTTACTACTGTAGTTACAGAGGTGGGAAGCACCAATATGCACCAATATATCTCTGATGCTATCGGGGGTAAAAGAGGGGGCGCACTGTTGCTAGGTGACCTATGTGTGTGTGTTTTAATTAAATCAGAAGACCTGTTTTGTAAAAGTGGCATCATGATCTTTGAATCTGGTGACTTCTTTTTTTGTTAATTGAATCAGAAACACACAAACAATCATGATTACAGTGAATGTCTCCTCTTTTGTTGACATGTAGAGCTGTGACTAATCATAGTTGTCATTGGTGATTTCTTTTTTTTTTAGGTTTATTAATTAACTGCTTAGACTGTAGATAAGTGTAATTATGAGCACACGGTAACATCTTCACAGTCTTAAACCACAATATTTAATTAGCAGTTATACAAATCTGCCTGTTTGAGAAGGTGGAGCCAGCAAATGATTGGCTATTTTTGCTTCATAGATGACTCGAATTGATTATTAAAACTGTCAAATACTCTTCTCTTGATTTGTAATTACATAAATCATGTCAGCATTATCTTCATTATGTGCAATCATCTCTATTTCCTTTGTGAAATGCTGAACTGCCACCTCTATCCTCTCTCTCTCTCTCTCTCTCTCTCTCTCTCTCTCTCTCTCTCTCTCTCTCTCTCTCTCTCTCTCTCTCTCTGTCTGTCTGTCTGCCTCTCCGTCTCGCCAACAGCCTCGGAGTGGGTTTACTCTCCCTGCAGCTGTTTGATATGCACACAGCATCTTATCATGAGTGAAAGAATAAGAAGGAAAAACAGAGAGAGAGAGAGAGAGGTAGAAAGAGAGAGAGAGAGAGAGACACAGAGAGAGAGAGAGAGATTTCCACATTGTTGTCTTGATGTCTCCAAGCTGTAAATATTGATCACTATGTGTGTCCAAGATGACACATGATGATATTTCTCTAATAAAAGCATCACTATTGACTTCCTTTCTGGCTGTCCGCTCCTCTTGTTCTTCACTCTTATCTCGTCCTTCGTCCTTCGTCACTTGTTAACCCTTACACACACACACACACACCTTTTCTCAGTCTATCTCCTTTTATTCACTTTCGCTTTGCCTCCAGCATTGCTCTTCTTCTTTCACTCTCACTTTAATTAAGTTTCACTCTCTGTTCAATCTTGCTGAGTAATGAGTATTATGGGTGAACCGGTTTGTCTCCGGGTGTGTTCATACAGTCTGTGCATGTGTCTCTCTGTGTGTGTGGATGTATGTAGATGTGTGTGTGTGTGTGTGTGTGTGGGGAGAGAGAGAGGAGTGCTGAGTCTAGCCATTAATTTATTCACTCAGTCAGTAGTGTGTTACTCATCATGGCTCGGAGCTGCGTTATAAGGAAAGGACATACTGAACTCACTATCTGCACTTTTAATGACACTGTTTGTGTGTAATAATTTACAGAGGACACTGAAACTTGACACACTGATATCGATAGAGGATAATAATATGCAGGGTGTAAATGAACTGATTTGTCCACCTGCCAAATGGCGAGTGATTGCTCAAATCTTTACCAGCCACTGAGTAAATCTCTATTGTTTGTTTTTTTGGCTGGTGAATGAAGCTAAACTAAGAGCCACTTATATCTTTTGCCAGCATTTGGCTCATGACTGATGCTAATTTTGTGCCCTGATAATATGCTTTTTATACTTCCACTAAGAATATGCATATTTTATAATGTATTTATTTATAACTTGCCACGCTGATGAGATTGCATATTTAAATCTTTGCTCTTTTATTGCTGTTTAGTTGCATTGCTATGTCATTACCATTATTATGATCATTATAACAATGATAATGATGATGGTGATGATGATTTGTATCTTATTGTATTTTATTCTCTCAAGTCTCACTTGCAAATGAGATCTCGCTCTCAATGTGACTTCCCGATTATATAAAGAATATATTTTTTTAATATCTTATGTAACAACTGTGCTTAAAGCGGCTTTAATTTATATATTTATATCAACAATGGATCACATTTCTACTTGTATGCGAATGAGGTCAGAGAATTATTACTTACCGTAACTCTTCGGTTCTCCTTTTTAAACATTTATTCAGTAAATGGTTTTGGTTTTATGTACTTGGTTTTTTTCCCGTACTGTTTTGGTTCAGGCTCATTGCTCTCGTCAGTTATGTTTTAGGTCCGCAAGCAGGCAGCTGTTTCCGCTAAAAAGACAACAACAACAAAAAAAGAAACATAAAAAATAAATGTAAACACAACACAGTACCTGCTCAGCACCGAACACACACAAGCAGCAACTAGATGTTGAACATAGTCGAGAAGTTAGCAGCTAAAAAGACAAATACTTCCCTCGGTTCATGTGGACCTAAAACAGAGCTGATACAAGACGTTACATTCACCAGGTGACCAGAAACAAGACACCAAATTAATTATAATGTTGTTCCGTAACTGCTGGATGTGTGAATTAGATCAGGGGTGTCAAACATGCGGCCCGTGGGCCAGAACCGGCCCGCCGAGGAGTCCAATCTGGCCCACTTCCCTTCCTGTGTTCTTTTCCTTCCTTCCTTCCTTCCTTCTCTCCATCCATCTTTCCTTCCTGTCTTCCCTCCCCCTTCCTTCCTTCCTTCCTTCCTTCCTTCCATCTTTCCTTCCTCCTTTTCTTCCTTCATTCTGACCTTCCTTCTATCTGTCCGTCCTTCCTTCCTTCCTTCCTTCCTTCCTTCCTGTCTTCTTTTTGTTCCTTCCTTCTTTTTAATGATCCGGCCCACATGAGATCATATTGGGCCGTATGTGGCCCTTGATTGAAAATGAGTTTGATGCCCCTGAATTAGATCCCTGAATCAAAAAGGTTAAAAGGTTCAAAACCTGTATAGTGTCTGTGATTTAACAATACAAGATAAAGAAATGTGACCCAGGCAACATTACGAGAAACATTAGGCATAAACTAATGTTGAATAATCAAGTTAAAGGGACAGTACGACATTTTGGGAAATATGTTTATATGGACTTTCTTGCGGATAATTAGAAGAGATGATGGATAACACTGTTAATATGAAGCAACAGCCAGATATTAGTTTAGCTTAACTCAGAGACTGGAAACAGCTATACTGGCTCTGTCAGTTGAAAAGCATGCCTGCCAGCTCCGAGGCCGAACAGATATCTTCTTTGTTTAATGCGTACACAGAAATGAAAAGAAAAATTCCAAAAGGAAAATTGTGGTTTATGGAGAGTTACACGCTGAAACAGTTTGTAGTAGCTTAACAAGATGTGGAGATGAAGTCTGAGTAGTCTTTTCTGTTTGTGGTTGGATTAAAAACTGAGATGCAGTGTGAGTTAATTAGCTTTAGATGTGTTGGAAGTTGTATTTGTTAAACTTTAGAGTGAGCCAAGCTAGCTGTTTTTCCCCCATGTTTCCAGTCTTCATGCTAAGCTAGGCTAATCATGTCCTCCTTAAAGCAAATACTTTACATTTATTCCCCAAAATATTGAACTATTCCTTTTATAGTCGGAGGATGATGGCTGGAAGGTGTCGCAATACAATGTCTGTGATCCATAAATGCATGTGACCTGATTATGGATGGATGAGGAATGTTACTTTTAAAAGCAACTAATTACAATACAAAGTTACTTCCATTGAAAAGTAACTAGTTACATTACAGCATTACTTTCCAAAACAAAGTAACTCGTACTTTCGCATGTTGTTTTAGTCAAGACTTCCTTTAAATATACTATATCATCCAACAGCCAAGTTTGGCCCATAATCTGTAAATCTTTACACTAGTAACAGCTGTTTATTGTATTAAAGTGGCTTCTGAAACATAAGCCCATATACAAGTTATAAAACTACATAGACTTCAAACACATCCATATATCACTGCAACAGGGCAACAGGCTCTTACTTGTCACTGTAATGTTCTTGCTCTTATTTCCTCCCATAAAATCAAAATAATGTGAATATTTCACCGAAATGAATGCTGTCCGAGCTGCCGTACACACACAGTGATATAACTGGAGCAAGTAGCCAAAAAAGTAGTAATTGTATGAATTTGTGGCAGAGTTTCTATTCTTGTGGCAAAAGTCACAGGAGTAGTTGGTTAAAAAATAACAGATTACCTTTTTGAAAATTACAATTACTTTGTAACACGTTAACCCCAACACTGTTTAGTAGCAATGCAAAGGTTTATGACATTGTCTACTTACCAAAAATTGTGCTTCGTTAGTATTCATATAATCACAAATCTTCATACCTGTAATAGCAGAAACTGGCTGCTAACAGTATATCACTTCTTTTAACACCCGACCTCTCTAAAGGACCAGTTAGTCTAATTGTTTCTTATTGCTGTCACATAATCTGAAGGCCTGGTCACAGCTTTTGGTTTTAACACCAGCTCTGCACCTCTGTGGATTAGATGTGTTTTGTGCTCAGGTGTAGCTCCCTGGAGTCTGAGAGGTAGAACTGAGTATTATGTTTGTCCGTTGAGCTTGAATGACGGTGAAAGTCCCATCAGCGGCTGCTGGAGTGCAGGAATGCTGCTCTGGGATGACACAAAGACATGCACTGGCAGTTACGGCCGTTACTCTGCAAATGTCTGTTTTTCTCTTTTCTCCGTCTCTCTCCTGACTCTCTTTTTGTTTTTTGTTTTTTTTTCACTCTCACTCTCTCTCTTAATCTGTTGCTTGGATTTTCTAACCGTTACCGCTACATCTTTGTCAAAGATCTGGTTCTTTCTGTTTCATGTCACTGGGTCTATTCTCCTCACACTCGTCTCCTCCCAGGCCGAGCTGTGGGAACAGACAGTGTGAACTCAAACCCTGCTTGTGAGTCATAAATCAGGCCAGTCAAACATCCAGCATCCCTGCATGGTTTGATTCAGCCACTGCACGCTGTCACAGGAAGAGGCAGCAGCCAAGATCTCTGCATGGATGTTTGACTGTGTGTGTGTGTGTGTGTGTGTGTGTGTGTGTGTGTGTATATATGTGTGTGAGAGAGAGTATAAGAGTTGTTTTATGCTGGTTTGCATACAGTATAAATTCATTTTTGTGTGCTGAATATTAAGTCAAAGAGTTGAATACTAAGTCTTAGTTGAGTACTTGGTTGACATAAAAAGTATTTAACAACACATTTCATAATAAATCATTTATATAGCAAAAATTACTGATTCTAACTTTTCAAATTTGAGTATTTGCTGCTTTAGACTGCTTCATGCAAACTGGATATCTCAAAATACAAAATACTCTTTGGGAAATTTAATGTGACATAATACAGATTAAATGATTAATTTAGAAATGAACAAAAGGTTAATTGAAAATGAAAATATTGACACTTATTAACAATTAAATGGGCTGAAATCTGGACAAGGCTTTGAAAGACTAATAAGTCTAATTAAATGATTAAAAAATAATTAAAGCTTGATTGAGCATTACAATTAGTCAATTAGTGGATGGATGGAAAATCAATTAGCAACAATTCTGATAATGGATTAATTGTTTAAGTAATTTTGTCAATCAAAAATGACCAGAATCTACTTTTATTTGCTTCTAGACTGTGGAATATGAGAAACCTTAACACATATCCCTGATTCAAACAGTATCTAGATGTCTAATCATCTGTGTCCAGCTGTTTCTTGATTTCTCACCATCTCAGTCGCTATATTCTGGACCAACAAAGACTCCTCAAAAACCTGGATTAGGTGTTTCCATGCAACTGTATCCTGGTGTACTCTAATAGCATATCCAGGCTTCTCAAAGCCGGTATAAGGTGCTTACATCGGCAAATCATAATCATATACTTGCACGTATATAAACACACACTATGACAGTACACTTAATACCTTTTGTATTGTTTGCCTGACAAAACAAGCAATTTAAAGATGTCCAATTGCACTAAAAAAAAAAAAAAACATGAATTTTTCAGTTTTATGATGTTTTATAGGCCCATAATAATATTTGCAGCCCTGATATAAAACTGAGGAAGTCAAGGTTGAGGTAAAGGTAACTTTATTAATACCCAAAGGTAGATTTCAGTGACAGTAGGCAGTTAAAACACCAAGAAAGCAGACATGGGCAAGTGCTCGCAAGGCTAACTGATCAGGATTTGAAAAGTAAAACAAGATTTAAAAAAAGACCATTAAAAGAATCAATAAAATGCCAATATAAAAAACCTGTTAAGAGCATGATGATTCATGAAGTGTGACTGTAAGAAAAAGTGCATTTTCAAAGGTTTCAAACAAGTGAGCGGAAGTGACCTCACTCTGTCTCACACTCCTTCTCCAATGTTTTTTTTTTTTTGTGTATTCCTTCAGATGTCTAATTTTCCCCTCACAGAGCTGTAATGATACGCTGTGTGGCTTTACAGCTTCCATTCAGGCCCTATTTATAAAACCGCTAGTTGCAGTGGCACTGACTCACTGTCAGCAAACAGCAGGGAAACTGACTTATACACACATACAGAAACACAACCACAAGGACCGGCACACTGAAACACCCAACCGTACACACAGGAGAGCCGCACAGGATTCTGGGAAGGTTTTAACCTCTTCCTAGAAGCGTTGCTGTGGAGACGGGGATTCAGGAAGTGGGACTTTGCCAGTGGTCTAGCCAGGGGCCTGCAGTGGGAGGAGGAGTAGGAAGAGGAGGAGGAGGAGGAGGAGGAGGAGGAGGATTTTTGGCAGCACTAACCCAGATGGAAATCCCTGCCGTTGTGTTGGACTCAAACATTGGACACAGAAACATTCCCACCCTGTGACCACCGCTCAGGTCGATCTATAGTTTAGTCTGCTGTAGCCTCGAGGGGAGATAAAGACAGAAGTGCTGTGGGGTTTTCTTTGGCAGCCAGCAGAAGTTAGTGAGTCAGTTCAAACACTCTTCATCTGCTTCCTGAGAGGAGATTCTCAGAAGTTGAAGTAACTGTTTTTACTGGTAACTGGATTCATTGTGACACACAGATAAATATTTGGTGAATATTCAACAAAAGATTCTCGAAATTGTTTCCACTTTATGAAAAAAGTTGTAATACAAACCTCTGAGGATGTTTTCTTGATGACTTTGACATCCAGTCTGGATACTCAAACATATTTTTTACTATGTTATGAGCCGGAGTGATCCATGTGCTTCTGTTGTCATTCATTTCCAGACTTCATGCAACCTTCATTACAACCTTTGACCTTTGACCTTTCACTTTCTTTTAACCTTTGTGTCGTCCTCCCGGGTCAAATTGACCCTGTCTGTTTTTACTGTTATTTCTTTCCTCCCTTTCTTCTTTCTGTCTGTCCTCCCTCCCTCCTTCTCTCTTTCCTCCCTCCCACTCTCTTTCCTCCCTTCCTTCTTCCCTCCCTCCATCCCCTTTTCTTCCTTCCTTCTGTCCTTCCTTCCTTCCTCCCTCCCTCCCTCCTTCTTTCCTTCCTTCTCTCTTTTTTCCTCCCCCCTTCCTTCTTTCATCTGTCCTTCTTTCCTTTCTTCCTCTTCCCCTTCCCTCCCTCCCTCCTTCCTTCCTTCATTTCCTTCCTCCCTTCCTTATTTCCTTTCCTCCCTTCCTTCCTTCTCTCCTTCCTTCCCACTTTCCTTCCTCCCTCCCTCCCTCCTTTCTTTCCTTCTTCCTTCCTTCCTTCCTTCCTTCCTTCCTTCCTTCCTTCCTCCTTTCCGTCCTTCTTCCTTCCTCTCTCCTTCCTGCCCTCCTTTCCTTCCTTCCTTGATTCAAGGACAACAGGAGGGTTAAGACACTATTTGAATACTATGAGATACTTATTTGAATCTCAGCCGGCTGGGTTGGCAAAATCATGTAGTTACCTGGAGCTGCTACATCAGAGAGAGTCTCCCCCTTGTTTTAATGTGAAGACTGTGAAGATAAAAGTGAAGCAAGGAGAGCGGTAACTCCTGCAGTTTGGATGCTGAAATGGGATTTTACTTGAATGAGGTCAATCATGATAGAGAATATCAAGTAGGTTTTATATCTTAGTGTTTTGCAAGTTTTGGCTCTCTGTGCACTATGGCTGACCATTTTTGATTTTTATGCTGAGATCATCAGATTTTTAGTAACAGTGTTGACGTGGCTCCACAGATGCAACAACACCTGGATGGACTGGTATTACATTTTGTCATTCATGGTTCCTAGATGATATATCCTACTGACTTTAGTGATACCTCAACTTTTCATCTAGCACTTCCTCAAGGATTAACCAAATATCGGATTACCTGCCTTTTAATTTGATATATTGGTTCATATCTCCATCAGAATGACTATTAACCTTCGTGTTGTCTTCCTGGGTCAAATTGACCCTGTCTTTTTCGACAGTTCCTTCTTTCCTCTCTTCCTTCCTTCCTTCTGTCCTTCCTCCACCCCCTTTCTTCCTTCCTTCTATTGTTCCTTCCTTCCTTCCTTCTTTCCTTCTGTCCTTCCTTCCCCCCTCCTTCTCTCTTTCTTTCCTCCCCCTACCTTCCTCCCTCCCTCCTTCCGTTTTTCCTCCCTCCCTCCTACCTTCCTTCGTCCCTACCTCCTTTCCTTCCTTCTTCCTTCCTCCCTCCCTCCTTTCCTTCCTTCTTCCTCCCTTCCTTCCTTATTCGAGGACAACAGGAGGGTTAACAATGTGTGATACTTTAACTTTTCATCTAGCATCATCCTCAGATCAGATCAAATACTTGCAAAACTAAAGGCATGCTAACAAGAAAACTGACCTGATAAACATGGTGAATATTAACTCATAAACAGCGGAGAGCTCAAAGCAGCACTGTGTGTACAGGATCTTGGAGCTGCTGCAAGGCTGCAGAATCGTTGTGTATATTTCCTGTCTCCCACACAGCTATGAGTTTACATCGATTTTCCTAAACTTTGAATATCAATTAGCAAGCTCTCTAAACTTGAGTTATATAATCCAACACATGGAACATTTTATTTGCTTAATGCAGCTGTAATGGCAGATTTAATAGAAAAGTTTCCATTACTAACCTTGTAACTCACACAGATGACTTCCCTTATGTTTAAAAGAGTAGTTTACAACATGATAAGCATGAAAGTATATTTAATTTGTAGTAAAACTTGTTTAAAGTTTGTGAGTCGAATTAAAACCCAAATTGAGCACACAGCAGATGCTCATCAACCTGCTGAACTGCTGGGATGCTTCACTGAGCTCAAATGTGAAAGCCAATAAAACCAATTCATTTTCACAGGACACTGGTTTGCTGAGGGTAGATGTATTGATTTACTGCATCTGTGACAGACAGCACTGAGCATCAGATCCCCAGAGTCCACACACACACACACACACACACACATGCACACGCACACACTGTCTCATGCTTACAACACGTATTAACTGTTGCAAACCTGTCTGCTTTATAATGAATATATATTGAAGTTTAAACTTAATGCCAATAAAGTAGGATTCAAATTAAAGAGACAAAGCCTGTGTGAAGATGGAGGAGCAACAGATAGAGTGACGTAAAGGTGGAGGAAGTCGGAAACAGGAAGAAGGGCAGTGGGTGAAAGTGAGACGAGGAAAGAAAAAGCACACTCCTGTCTTACTGGTATATTGACTTCTTTAAAAATAGAAATACTGGAGAAGCCTTGAAATCTCATCTCCTCTCTTTAGTCTTTCCTTGTCTCAGCCAACTCCACTCCAACAGTTACTGTGAAGAAATCCCTCCTTTCATTTCTTCAATATCATCAACTCTGAGGAGACATGATGTGTCTAAATCTCAGTGATTTCTATCAAGTGATGCAAGATTGAGCGAATTAAGCTTTTTGTCTTTTTTTTAAACTTGTATTGTTAGGTCTTAGTGTGTGTTTGAGTCTGAGACTGAGTGTGTGTGTGTTTATGTACTGTAAATATGGCTGATAACCTACAATCACAATACACGCTTAACACAGTACACTTAAGCTTTCAGAAAGTCACTATTTTGTGAGCATAATTATCTGGTTGTGATATAATTACATCCAAATGTTATATTATTATTTATATATCATATATAATCATATGTAATATATGATGCTAGGAGTTGTATTCATAGTTAAATATTTATTAGGTGAATAACTTAATAGATCAAAGTGTTATAATAAAAAATAAAAGGGACCACAGCCACACTCACAGCTTGCAGTATTCCCTTTAAGCTAACGTCTGCATGCTAACTGGATGTTTAGTGGTTTAAAAGCTACTTTATTTGTCACAAATATAGTTATACAGTGAAATTCAGTCTCTGCATTTTACCATCCTCAGCACTAGCAGTGGGAAGCATCACGAGCACTGACAGGAGAATTAATTATGTTTAACATGTTCACCATCATACTTTAGTGTGCTAGCATGTTAAAAATGACTTCTACTGTTAAACACAAAGTCCAGCAGAGGCCAATGGTAGATTTATTTGGTCATAAATGATAGAAATGGATAATAAAGATTTAATAAAGCTGGGTCAGCCATTTCAACAAGGTCTAAAGTCTTCATCCTCTGGGGACCTTGGATATTTGGACCATACTTCATGTCAATCTGTCCTGTCGTTGTTGACATTTCAGTCTGGATCAAAATGGCGGACCGATCAGCTGTTATGTTGGTAGCGTGGCCTAAAAATGTACTTGGCATTAAAACGATGCAAGTTGACACACATTTGCCCGAGGTGAAGCAAATTCATATAAGGTGAATATTTACAGTTTGCAGATGATTCTCTGAATTATCCTTTATATTGTTAATAATCACCAACAATATTAATAGGTTATAGGTTATATTAGTTTGGTTTATTCACTTATATATCTCAATCTGAGGTCACACAGCATCAGATGGGCCTCAGTAATCATCATGTCATATGCTTCCTCCTAACCCTAACCCTAACCCTGCAGCCTCCCGAACTCTCAATTTGTTGTCTAGACATGAACATCATGACTTGATTTAACCCAGTTGTTTCTTCTCCTCCAGCTTCCTGATCACTTTATTATTACTGTTGTTTCAGAGCTGTTATGTTGAAACTTTGCATCATTCATGACTCGGGATCACACTGTAAAGCAGCGATGAATTATACAGCATCTCCACTTCCTCTAATGCTCCTTCTTCTCTTTCTCTTTTCCCACAATTCTTCTCCTCCCATCTTTCCTCCTCCACTCTTTTGACCTTGTTTCTTTCCCCTCCCCCTTCCTGCTCTACATCCCTCTCTCTCCTCCATCCATCCCTCCTTCCATTCTTCTTCTCCCTCCTTTCCTCTTCTTCATCTCTCTCCTCCCCTGCAGCCCTGAAGTGAGATGGAGTCTTCAGACGATGATACTCTGAGCGAGCGCTCCTGCGTCAGCGAGCCGTCCTTCCGCAGCGAGCGTTCAGCGGGGTCGTTGTCCCCGTGCACCTCTTCACTTGTGGGGCCTCCAGGAGACACGTTGCCATGGAACCTGTCCAAGCACGAGAGGAGGAAGAGGAAGAGCCAGGACTCTGTGTTGGACCCCGCGGAGAGAGCCATCGTTCGTGTTGCAGGTAAGAGAGAAACCGAACCGCTGACACACTCTTGCTGGGTTTATATTCTTTCAGTGAGGCTTTTGAGCAAGGCATGGAGCTGATGAGCAAGTGTTGAGTGGAAATGCTCATTAAGAAGAGGGCTGTGGTTGTTCTGAGAGGCTTCTGGTGGTGAATGTGTGTAAAAGTGTGAATGTGCAGCAGGATGTTGCTTGAAAAGACCGAGTTGAGCTCAGTGGAGAGTTGGATTCATGCTAAAACACAATAAATCATGAAACTGACAGGACACAGCCATCTTTTAGGGTTGTTGGTTCGATGCCCTGTTTCTCCTCTCTACATGTTGAAGCGTCCTTGAGCACTGAAACCAAAACCGCTCCTGGATGAAACAATGGTAATTTTGGACAACAGCGCCTGCCAGATGGATGTAATGTCATATAAACATCACTCATAATAAAAAAAGATGATATCTGAGTGAGTTTCTTGTTAGTAACCTTCAAATCCACAGTGAAAGCGTTTGATATGGACCTTGAGAAGAAAAAAAATAATTAATTAAAACACTCTGCATCAGTTTTTATCCAATAAACATAAAAAACGAAGTAAGGCAGCAGAGGTTTTTGCATCTGCGTCATTCTGACTGACTCATGATTTACTGCACACCCCAAATTTTTGGACATGAGATGTGCAAAGATGAATATTCAGATGTCAGATGATTTTGCGTGATTACTTCTGATTATTACCCCAGTTTCTTGTCATTGAGTCAGATAAACAATGATAAGTGTTATTATATCTGTTATCTAGGGAAAAGCAGATGTTTTGAAGCATTGAGTCATCGTTACACAATGTGTCCACCTCATTCTTAACTGCTGACATTTTCTTGGACACCGATGTTTAAAGTCCTCCTGGTTGTGCTTAAAGGCACACATGCTAGAAAATGACACGTGTTATTAAAAGATCCACATTCAGTAAATGCCACAGAGATGAAAAGAGGCGCTATGTTATAGTTAAAATGGGATTAATGTGTCTTATAATTGATATTGGAAGTCTTATAAGTCTTGAATTTATTGTTATTATGATCAAGTGATGGTTTGTAAAAGTCAAAACCGACTGGAAGTTTGTGTTTGGGCCTCATGTTCAAATCACTGAGACATGACGTTTAGTAAATGTCATTTCATGTTTTATTTATTTGACAGGGATATTACTTATTAATCAACATAAAAATAGAACTGTAAATGAGCCAGAGTAAAAAAAGAGACTGCCTTAAAAGACCATTTTAATCTGTCGCCTTGGGCCAGATCTTAATAAGGCAACCTTAAATGAGATGAATAGTAAATGCAAATATTGTTTAGTTGCTCATATTATACAGGAGAAAATAACACTGAAGTGGTTTTATCGAGTTCATCCTTACACTGCTAGAGAGAGTCCTCCCTCTCTGTCCCTCTTTCTTTCCTCCTCTCTTACTCTCAGTAACAGAAGATGGAGGAAAAATGTAGGTTAGTGAGTCCTGTGGAGGAGCCAGGGTTCCCCGACTGATGTATTGCGACACTAGCAGCATGCTCATAGCTTCCTCTCTTTTAGTGGAGAGGGGAGATTCCATCTTGATAACTGGGGCAAATTATATAAAAGTGGGTTTAGTGCACTGCATCATTTCAACCCACAGAGGCTTTTTTTTTGCCTCACAGATTTTGAGTGTTATGTCATAATTGTGCTGATTATTTCCTGTTTGAGGCTTTTATCACATAAATGTAGATCAGAGGGTGGATGTCCTCGACTGCAGCATCCTCAGCATACGCAGCAGCTCTGCCACTGTTGGCTTTCAGTCGATGCTCAAATACTTCGATCACCAACATTACAGAAAACTAACAACACTGCTCGAGCTGCTGTTTGTAGTGTTTTATACCTTCCTGTTTAACCTTCCTGTCGTCCTCCCGGGTCAAATCGACCCTGTCTGTTTTGACTGTTCCTTCCTTCCTCCCTCCTTTCTTTCCTTCCTTCCTTCCTTCCATCCTTCCTTCCTCCCTCCCTTCCATCCTTCTTACTTCCATCCTTCCTTCCTCCCTTCCTTCTTCCACCTTCCTTCTTCCTCCCTTCCTCCCTTCCTCCCTTCCTGTCTTCTTCCTTCTTCCTCCTTTCCATCTTTCTTCCTCCCTTTCTTTCTCCCTTCCTCCCTTCCTTCCTTCTTCCTCCTTTCCATCCTTCCTTCCTCCCTCCCTTCCTTCCTCCTTCCTTCCTCCCTCCCTCCCTCCCTTCCTTTCTTCTTCCTTCTTCCTCCTTTTCATCTTTCTTCCTCCTTTCCTCCCTTCCATCCTTCCTTTCTCCCTCCCTCCCTTCCTTCCTTCTTCCTCCCTTCCATCCTTCCTTCCTCCCTCCCTTCCTTCCTTCTTCCTCCCTCCCTCCCTCCCTCCCTTCCTTCCTTCCTTCCTTCATCCTTCCTTTCCTTCCTTCTTCCTCCCTTCCTTCCTTCTTCCTCCCTTCCAACCTTCCTTCCTCCCTTCCTTCCTTGACTCGAAGACAACAGGAGGGTTAAGATTGTCAGGAGAGTTTCTCAAGAACATGCATATATCACAACAATTATCTATACTGTTTATTGATATTGTGATATAATATTACATACTGTATACCTTCTATACTATAGATCTAAAATATATATATAAGACTTTATCCATATTCCCGACTCACATTACACACTGTCAGCTGGACCAGCCGTGCAAATGATTCAGTAGCCAATACTAAGCATCTGCAACCTTTCCTTTCTTTGTGTTCCTGTGCAAGTTTTTGTTTTGTACAGTTCTGACTGTTTCATTTATTTAGTTATCAACTTGAAGCACAGTGTAAATGACAGTTTTATGTGACGTGATGGGGGTAGGAGTGTTAAAGTGGTGAGGCAATGACAGGACAGTAAAAGCCTACTTTATAGAAAGGGAAACAGCATGTAGGTCAGGACGAGGTGACGGGGGTTTATGTCATTGCAGAGATGATGGCGAGAGAGAGAGATAGAGAGAGGAAAAGAGAGGGAGAGAGAAATGGTGAGACAGAGGGAGACGTTTTGTGTGTATTATGTATTTTAAAGCTCTTTTAGTGTTCATGAGTAAAGACAATCAGTGTCATTCCTGCACTGGAAGCATTTCCAGTTGGCAGACGCCACCAGACTAACAGCATTAATGTTTTAGAGTCTTTAAGCTTCTGTGTCCATTCACAAGAGAAGGCTGTGTGGTGTTTCAGAGATATCTGGTTTCACAATCAGCCACATTTACAGCTGGTTTAAAGGGAGCTTTCAGCTGAATCTCGTCCCTCCCAAATCTGTCTGTAAATCTTCGGTGGGGGAAGATTTGCAGTTTCTGTGAGCCCTGACGTCAGCTGCTGAAAAAGAGAGGACTCAATTTTGGATTTAAAGGAGCAGTGTGTAGGATTTAGTAGCATCTAGCGGAGGGGTTGCAGATTGCAACCAGCTGAAGACTCTTCCTCCTCCTCTTCTAAACATGTGGGGGTAGAACCTATGGTGGCAGCAAAACTCCCGAAAAACACATAAGTCTCTCTAGAGCCAGTGCTTGGTTTGTCCATTCTGGGCAACATGGCCGGCTATGTAGATAAAAAGGACTCTATTTTCAGGTGATTATACACTAATTGAAACATACTTGAATGAATGAGTAATATATCCCATTTCTGTCAAGTCCGTTTTGCTAGATGCCGCTAAATTCTACACACTGCACCTTTAATTTGACAAAATTATGCACAGGAGAAATCCGGTGTGAAAAGCTGACGTAAGTGTATATGAGTCCGTGTCCGAAAAATTGTTTTTGTGTTAGTGTGAAGAAAATAAGTGTTGCTATATAATTATAAACAAGTTTAGACAAATTAGTTTCATTTAATAAGCTTATCTCTTTAAGCAAGTAGACAGGCTGCTCTGTGGTGATTATCACGGCTCCAAAAACAATAAAAACATCTGTCGTGCATGCGGGCGATGACAAGAGTAAAAGTGACAAATGTACATGCTAATACAAGAACAAGACTGTCTCTGTGCGTTTGTGTGTGTGTGTGTGTGTGTGTGTGTGTGTGTGTGTGTGTGTGTGTGTGTGTGTGTGTGTGTGTGTGTGTGTATGTGTATGTGTTAAGTTGAGAAAATGTGTATATAACAGCAGATGAGACGGATAGTAAAGGGGAATTTGTACATCTGAAGGATAGTGTGTGAATGTTAATGTGTGCATACTGTATGTGTATGTGTGTGTGTGTGTGTGTGTGTGTGATAAAGAGAGACCGTCACATGCCCTCACATTCACACATGCACTCACATGCACCGAAGCTGAAAGAGGGATAATAATAGATGAAAGGAAAGAGATTTTAAAAAGGCGGGTTTCATGGTTTAAAAAAAAAAAAAAAAAAAATCTGTGAATGTTCTACATCATGTGAAACGTGAAGCTGAACACTCGCAGAGAAAAGAAAAAAAAAACAACTTGAACAAACTGTAAAGCAGGGATGTCAAACATGCGGCCCGTGGGCCAGAACCGGCCCGCCAAGGAATCCTATCCGACCCACTTTCCTTCCTGTCTTCTTTTCCTTCCTTCCCTCCTGTCATCTGTCCTTCTTTTATTCCTCCCTTTCTTACTTCTTTCCTTCTTTGTTTCCTTCTTTCCTTCCATCTTTCCTTCATCTTCTTTTCCTTTCTTTCTTCCTTCCTTGTATTCTTTTCCTTTCTTCCTTTCTTACTTCTTTCCTTCTTTGTTTCCTTCCCTCTGTCCTTCCTTCCTTCCTTCCTTTCCTAATCCCTTTTCCTTCCTTCCTTTCTGTCTTACTTCTTTCCTTCCTTCCTTCCTTGTATTCTTTTCCTTTCTTACTTCTTTCCTTCTTTGTTTCCTTCCCTCCCTCCGTCTTTCCTTCCTTCCATCTTTCCTTTCTTCCTTCCTTCCTTTCCTAATCCCTTTTCCTTCCTTCCTCCCTTCCATCTTTTTATTGGTCCGGCCTACATGAGATCAAATTTGGCTGTATGTGACCTTTGAACGAAAATGAGTTTGACACCCCTGCTGTAAAGCAACCTGAGAGTATTACTAAAAACAAAAGCACCTAGAGGGGATCACAGGTTTCCAAGTGTGCTTTAAAACAACAGTCAGGCGCTCATATGAACACTGAAACAGTTTTTTCTTGCTGTAATCGTTCCTCCTGTTCATACTGACCGTTAGGAATCTCTCTTTAAATGTGTTTACAATGTTAATGATGGAGGACAAAATACACAGAAGAAAATATACTTAAAAAGCTTATCTGGAGCTAAAATGAGATTTCAGCCATCCGAGGTAGTCAAAAAGTGGATATCTTACATAATTTCGGTCTTTTTAGTAAGAATTTCCTTCTTTGTGTGTTGGCAGGCAGTGTTTTCCTGTTCAGCAGTAGAAAAACTGGAATTTGGCACCAAAGAGACTAACTTTAAAAAGAGTTTGTGGGCAGCTGAAGCTTCATATTAGCCTTAGATAAACTTTTAAATATAATATTGCATGAAAGAAGGAGGACTGTGGATTTTGTCCTCCATCACTTAGATTGAAAGCTCTTTATGAACAGATCTCTTAGTCATCGGTATGAACAAAAGGACTTTGTGAACCTGTCCTTGAACAAGTCCCAACAAATGATATCTTTTCTTACTCAGGAGAGCTGAAATTAATCTAGCTCTTGCCAACAAATCACTTCCATGAGCATTATAATGAAATACAGAAAAAATGAGGGGGAAAAAAGAAGAATCCTTTTATTCTGACATCAACATCCGAGAGCCAGGAAAAAAAATCTTGTCTTCGCTCTTAACTGTTTACATGTGATTAATTACAAGCAGCTCTGAGCAGTGATGTGGTCGTAATCAGCTATCATGACGCAGTCTGGTTGAAGAAGGCTGGCGTCACTTTTATGTCATGTGGTCATCTTTAATGTCTCAGCACAAAATGTTTCATCATTAGTTTCATGTTCATTATTCTTCTTCTCATCCGAATTGGTCTTTTTTAAATTTTGTTTTAAGGAAAGGTATAAACATACAAAATGCAGAAGAGAAGAAAATAAAAAAAAAATAAAAAAATACATGTAGGCTATAAAACAAAAGTAAATAAATACATAAATAAATATACAAATAAATAAATAAAATTTAATAGAATTTAAAATAAATAATTTAATTAATTAATTAAGAAAATATGTGTATAAAATAAATAATTAAATGCAAATATAATGAACCGAGTTGGTCTTTTTTAAACTAAGCAGACAAGATAAATGAAGAAAAGCTATTTTTTTTACATGCAGAAATAATGAAAGAAACAGATTTAGTTGTTGCTGAATTATTCATCTTAAAAAGTTTTATGTCAGGTTTTCTCAGTGAATCCATCTGTCATGGTTGGCTGGCAGGTTTAATGAAGTTGTTGATCCACATGACCTCATATGATGTTTCTAACGAGCTCCTCTGTGAGACAAATGCCTAAATTTTTCCACTCCTCTTTTTTTTAATGTCTTCTGGATGGAAATGTAGCATGTAGTGAAAATAAACAGCTGTTACTCTTTGGACATCAAGGAGTTTTATGTGTGGGTTGGGTTAGGCAAAAAAAAAAAGATAACAGAGGTCAATTCTTAAAGCATGAAAGATTAAGAAAACCAAACACAAATAATTATTATCTGTGATTATTAAAAAAATAGGCCTAGAGACCGTTAGGGAGTTTCCTGGCAGCACCTTTTGGGCTGAGTCAGCTAGTCAGACGTGTTTATGTGGAGATTATTCGCTTCTGACAGCCGCAGGTAGCAGCTGAGTTGATATTGGCGCAGTCACAAACCACCGAGGAGTTTAAACACAGATGACTCCTTTATAACACTGCCAATATTCTGCTCTATGAAATCTCCTTTACGCTTACCTAACAAACGTCTCTGAAAGCTGCTGATTTGTGGAGCCATTACTACGCTGACTGTGTGCAGCGTGGCACAGTCTGTCTTTCTTCATGGAAAATGCAACAAGTAAAGCTGCTCAATTAAATCGAAATTTGATCGTGATTACGATTTAGGGGCCAAACGATCTCAAAACTAATAAAATCGGGGGGGAACGATTTTTAATAATAATGAGATAGCGCTCAATAACAAAGGTTTTATTTTGAAAAGCTTAGACCGGAAGCTACCGGAAGCCGCCGCAGCTCCGTTAGTTTGACAGAAGCTGAAATACACAGCGAAGTGTTTTAACTGTAAGTAAAAGTGCGGAGTTTCCAGCCTGCATCAGACAATGCTGAGTTTACTGACTAATTATCATAGACTGTATATAAGATTACTAATTATTAAAAACCAGGAAGTGACGTGTGAACTATCGTCATGGTAACCAGCTCAGCTCTAATATCTCTGCACATTTTCTGCTGTGTGTTGCGTTAAGCATGCAGCATGTTTCTAAAGTTGAAAAAAAAAATCGTTTTAATAATCGTGATTTCAATTTTGACCCAAATAATCGTGATTATAATTTTTTCCATAATCGAGCAGCCCTAGCAACAAGCACCTGCTCTGCTCTTAAACACTGATTGATTTATGCTTTAAAATTCAACAAGTTTCACAATTCTTCTCCAGTACGCTATGCTTAATTTCCCCAAATGTTTGCATGTTTAAGCCTGAGAGGGTTACATGAGGAATTAGATGTGATGACTTCTGTCTCGGGTGGATAAACTAATTTGCAGAGCAGAAATGAGCTCTGGGTCCTCATATTGTTTGATTGTTGTTCCGTGTTAGTGCTTTGGATCATGCAGCACTTTGTAATCTTGTAAAGAAAGAAAGTGTTAAATAAATGAAGACTATTATTGTATTGACAGTCACCTCCTCATCAGTATAACTGCTCTGTGAAATACCCTGTGTGCTAAGTTAATAAATAAAACTGATTATTTAAGAATGCACTTTATACACTTAACCCTCCTGTTGTCCTCGAGTCATGGAAGGAAGGAAAGGAGGGAGGAAGGAAGGAAGGAAGGAAGGAAGGAAGGAAGAAGGAAAGGAGGGAGGAAGGGAGGAAGAAGGACGGAAAGAAAGGAGGGAGGAAGAAGGAAGGAAAGGAGGAGGGAGGGAGGGAAGAAGGAAGGGAGGAAGAGAGAAAGGAAAGAAGAAAGGGAGGAAGGAAAGGAAGGAGGCAAGGAAAGAAGGAAGGACAGAAGGAAGGGAGGTAGGAAAGGAAGGAGGGAAGGAAAGAAGGAGGGAGGAAGGAAGGAAAGGAAGGAGGGAAGGAAAGAAGGAGGGAGGGAGGAAGGAAGGAAGGAGGGAAGGAAAGAAGCAGGGAGGGAGGAAAGGAAAGGAAGGAAGGAAAGAAGGAATGGAGGACAGAAGGAAGGGAGGAAGGAAAGAAGGAGGGAGGAAAGTTTAAGTCTTTGTATGCTAAATTTGAACTTTGAGAAATAAGATGAATTTCACTACAAGTAGGAATGTGTTGAGATCAAGATTAGATTATCGTTTTTATTTTGGCCTGCCCATACTATACCTGTAGAATCGTGTTATGAAGAATCCTATGTTGTATTGTCATTACTCTTATATAGTCACATGACAAGTTGATGGACTGTATATAATGAAACCAGAAACAACCTCAGACACTCTGATGAAGGCAACATGGTGGAAAATGTGAATAAAGCATTGCATATGAGAAGAGTTGTGAGAAAACTAGTACTGAGGCTCAAGCAAACTCAAATAAATACACTTTTTTACAGTCTAGATGCAGTTTACAGTCTATCTCATTAGTTTAAATCAACTTCTGATGCTTAAGAAATACTGTGAACTGGAAATATATTAATCTAAATTATTAACTTCTTCTCTCTTGCAGTTTTACATTAATACCAAAAGCAGGATTCTGCGATGCTGCCAAAATTCACCCAGTAAGCACAGAGCGATGCAACATTAGCTCATGTCTCTGGTAACATCCAGTATTTCCCAGGCGTGTCCAGCGCTCACTCAGGCGTGAAGGCTATTGTGATGATATTACATTTTACATAATATGGCCTATGTGTTTACATTGACCTCAATTTCCATTCAAGCAAAGGCTGGAATGTGGCAAATGAATACATTAAGCTGCTTGTGCCAACAGGCGACATGATTTACAGTCTGGTCACAGCAGAAAAAGATCAATTTAACGGTTAGAAAGATTACAAGTTTACAAGAAAGTATGAGTAATGCAGAGAAAATAAGAGAACAAAAAGAACTCCTCTGACTAGAATACTTGTTTTTGTGAGAGAAAAGTACCGAAATAGAAACAAGAAGAGGGAATATTGCTTTCCTACATGAATATAGTAAAAAAAACAGGCAGAAGTAATGGAAAGAGAGAGAGAGGAGACACAAGGTGCTTTGTGAAGAGAGACGCTGCTGTCCTGACTCTGTTATTCAGCCTCTTTTGGACCGCTCGGCCTGCCTGCTGAGCATGAATGTCAATGAAACTTCTCAACAGCTGCTGGTTTTTCTGTTTATGTGAACAAGTTAGAGTTTCACAATTCACCTCTGGGATTATGAAATCTAGTAAGAATGGGTCCGGGATGATCTGTTAGATGAGATGGTATAATTAAGCAGGTTTAGACATCTGTACAGTGTATGTTTATATGCACGGATTTGTTTAGTTTGGTTATTTGCAGTGGTAACAGAAGGAAAGTGGTGTAAATTGAGATTATTTATAATAATAATAATACATTGAATTTGTATTATGCACTAGTAGTATGCAGTATGTAGTATGCACTTTACATTTCAACAATCTCAAAGTGCTACAGAGCAGAAAATACAATAAAAAAGAAAAAGAAAAGGTTAAAAGAGAACATATAAAAGACACTTAGCAAAATGCTTTAGTAAAAAGATAAGTTTTTAGGTCTCTTTTATATTGTTATATTTTTATTGGTGCAAAGTGACAGCACATAAACACAGACAGAGCTAGAAACATAAAGTCAGGAAATAAATGACTGAAAATTAAACATGAACAAGACAAATTAAACTAATATCAGACAAATCCTTGAATATAATAATAACAATTGAGTTTACAATAGAGAAAAATAAGAGAAAAGACAGAAGCAGAAAGAGTGAGAACAAAACCAACAACAACTCAACTAAAACAAAATAATAGAAATGTTGAGATTATTTATAAAAAATTAGAGAAAAGATTTAAAGGAGGGAAAAAAAGAGATACTTTATATAATCAGGAACCAAACTGGACAAATGGAAACTGGATGGCAGCAACACAGAACAATGTCTGTATGATCTATTATCTGTGTGTGTGTGTGTGTGTGTGTGTGTGTGTGTGTGTGTGTGTGTGTGTGTGTCTGTGTGTGTGTGTGTGTGTGTGTCAGATTGCAGCAGCAGTATGTGTTCATCTGTGCATGTGAGCATCAGGACCCCAGACGTCTTTGCCAGCATGTAACTTAGGCGTCCGCTGCCCTGCCTGCTGCTATTCCTTCCACATTTCTCCACAGGCAGCTGAGAGGAAAGCCTCGGCCCAAGTCCCCGGCTATATTCCCCTGTTGCTATGGCGATGTGGTCTCCTCTGTTTCCATGGTTATAAAAGGCAAGCAAAAAGCAATGGCGGTGGGGGTGAGAGACACTGACACTGGACATAAAAGGAGGGGTGTGGAGGGGGGGACAAAACAAATAGTGAAAGAGAGTGTCAGAATTTTAATTTGGAGCGGGAGAAAAGAGGAGGGCGTCTGTAAAGGAAAAGACAGAGAAAGAGTGAATGATCCAGTAGATGTAAAAGGTAATGAAGAGAGGAAAGGGGGAGAAAGAGAGGGAGGTAGCGGAGGAGTAAAAAGAGGGTAAGGTTCAAAGAGGAGGGGGAGGTGTACAGGGAAAGAAATTATTACCTTTTAACTAAAGACAGGGGCATGAGAGGTCACAAAACAGAAAGAGAAAGAAAAGAGGTTGAGAGAAAGAAGGAAAGAGAAACTTAAGAAAGCACAGCCAGGAACTGCAGGATAGATTGAGAGAGAGAAAATGAAAGGGGGAAAGATTGAAGAGGACAAGAGAACGAAAGTAAGATTTATAAAGAAACCTAATGTGGAGAAAAAATGAAGAACAGAAGACAGAACGGAGAGAGACAGAGAGAGAGAGAGAGACAGAGAGAGACAGAGAGAGACAGAGAGAGACAGAGGGAGACACACACACACACACACACACAGAGAGAGAGAGAGAGAGAGAGAGAGAGAGAGAGAGAGAGAGAAAGAGAGAGACCTTGAAAGAAGTAAAAGAAAAAAAAGCAAGAGAAGATAAAATGAGAAAGAGGGAGGTGTGTTATTTGAACTGCAATCCTTCAGTTTTAAGTCGCTTATGTTGAATATTTTAATGGACCAAACCATCAGAGAATTAAAAACTTTTTAACATATCCAAAGAAGCGACATGTGAAAGCCTTGTGACATCATCACATTACTTAAAAATGTACCACAGAGATTTAATAAAGTTATATTTAGTATGAACTCAATGATTTGCCACTGAGATTAACCCTCCTTCCTTCCTTCCTTCCTTCTCTCCTTCCTTCCTTCCTCCTTTCCTCCCTCCTTCCTTCCTTCCTTCCTTCCTTCCTTCCTTCCTTCCTTCCTTCCTTCCTTCCTCCCTTCCTTCATGTCCCTCCTTGACCTGAGGCCAACAGGACGGTTAAAAGAATCATAGTTAAATCTGATGGGATGCAGCAGAGGCCGAGAAACATTTTGAATCCTACATTTCCCACGATGCAACTTTTTTGGCCTTTTCCTATTTGATTAATGCCCCCAGTTTTCAAAAGAAGTTCCCCTTTAAGATTTCAATGTTTAAAAGTCCCTCTTTACACTCAGTGAAGTGTTTGTCTTCTTGTTCTTTCAGTTGGATGTTTGAACTTCACATTCATTTACTGAAGAAGGAAAGTTTCTCTGTGCTCACCTTCAAACAACGATTAACTTTCGTGCCGTCCTCCTTCCTCCCTCCCTCCTTTCCTTCCTTCCTTCCTCCTTCCCTTCCCTTCCTCCCTCCCTCCTTTCCTTCCTTCTTCCTCCCTTCCTTCCTCGACTTGAGGACCACAGGAGGGTTAAACTACTAACACCCAGTATTTGCATACTTCTTAGATATATAGGAGAGGCGATAACTGAGTTCATGTACAAAGGTTGAAGTCAGACTGTGGATCAAATTCAAAATACTTTCCCAGTGTTAAAGATTAGTTGCAATCTGTAGTTGTAAGGTAGTAATATAGTTCACTCACTGTGCATATTTTCTAAAGTTTTATTAACCTTCCTCATGCGGTTTGCTCGTCCCTGCTGAAACGCGGCCTCCTAACCACTGACTTCATTCACATGTTGATATATTGTCTTGTGGTAAATCCCATTGATTGTCTGCATTCTTGTATGAACCATGGATTGAGGCTGTTTGGGATGATTTAACCACAGCACATTTTTAAACTATAATTGAGTTTTCAGTAATTTGTAAAAATTTGAAATGGTACTGAGCGGCAAAAGGTCAGACGACAAAAAAATCTTATCTAAAATTTATGTGGCCAAATAACACACTAATCCAAGTCACACTCCCACTCACAATAGATTTGATTAAATCTTCTGTTTTTTTTAGGGCACTAAACTGCTCTGTTAGGCTGTAATTGGAATAGAAATGCCAGCGTGGATAAGAAGTCCATATTATTTGATATTATTGAGATACCTGTCATTTTTAGATATTTTATAAATGGACATTCCTCTCGGCAATATCCGGGGTCAGAAATGAAATGCTGGATGTTTAATGTTTGTGGTGGATGTGTGAGTTTCATGTGTTATACTGTAGATGGCTTTAGGAGGTGTGGTGGAGCTCTGCTGCTGAGAGGCGTTGGTCATGTTGATGTGTTGAGAGGACTGTATGTCCTTTTGGCTCACAGAGGACATTCATTGTGCAGCTGGACTCAATATGACAGCATACACACACACACACACACACACACACACACACACACACACACACACACAGACACACATACACACATACACACAGCAACACACAGTTACACTCATACACATGCACACACAAACACAAGAAAACAGAAAGTGACGCAGAGAGGAGAACGAGATGATTCATTTCATCAGTGCCACACATTAATACACATGATGTTATTTTATTACTTTCAGTTTCTCATTTATAAATATAATTTCTACACAATGAACTGATTAATATAAATGAAAAGGATGCTAAAGAAAGACAGTTACTTCAGTCAGTTGGGGTCAGAGTTTACTGTCATTTCCATTGTCCACCACTAGGGGGTGATATAAAGATCTCCCACATTGTGCTCTGTAGATAAAACCTGCTTTGTTTAGTGTCATACCAATGAAGTGACGAAAGATGTTAAAAACATTAGCTGTGACTGTAGCTTTATGTCACATTTTTATATGTAGACTAAAAGGCGTCTCATTTTTATGTTCTGCTGTGTACTAGACATGAAATGTTACTGAGACCTTGAGACAAGGGTCACACTAACCTCTCTGAAGGGGGGGGGGGGGGGGGGGGCTGCAGAATAGACAACAACACAGAACATCTACATCTACCGGCTGTTTTTCTTTCATTACGGCAGATTTGTATCCTCGAGGTGTCTGTTTGTATCTCCACGGGAGTGTGGATAATGTGATGTGTGTTAGTCCTGTAATGAGGAGTGAAGATTTGGATTTGCTCATTTAGCCGTAGGTCCTTGATTAATGGTAATTATTGTTAATGTGAGACGATTTCCTAAATGACTAGAAGGACCCAAGTCATATATTCGGTCCTTTTACAGTTATAAGTTAAAACTGCATTTTCCATAAACCTCTTTCGGGAGTGCTTTTTTCCTTCGGCCTTCAGCTTGTTGCTCCATCTGTTACTTTCTGTTTCGTGCTGCAGTGTAGAGGACAGAAGAGGCAATGGCCTTGCTTGTTTATGATGTGTTAAGATTGTGTTTCAAGATGAACAGGAAGGGAGGGAAAATGTATGAATGTTTGCTCGGTGCTTGAACCCATGACATGATGAATAAAGTATTCCCTCTACACACTGGCTTAGTCGCTGACACTTTCTGTTTTGCTTCTGTTTTATCATGTTCGATGAGTGGAGCTCTGTTCTATATGCATGTTGGGAGTGATGATGATACACAGCTAATGCCAAACCTATTACAGCAGCAGTGACTCACCAAAGTATACTATACATAGCCCCCTTAGACATGTACGACAGCTCTAGCCTTGTAGTACATTTGAAAGATTGGATGCTGTGGTAGAACATAAGCATGTGAGTCTATGCTTAATAGATTAAAAAGGTAGCTAGGAAAATGGGTTTTCCTTCTGGGATCATTTTTGGCCTTTATTATTGATGGAGTGCCAGTTTAGATTTCAGTCTCTTCTTTGATTGTGACAGTGTCTTTCTTAAATGGTGGATTGAATTTCAAACTTCTGTGTGTGCTACTTATTTATTATTTCCCACACTATGTCTTGAAATAATATTTACTCAAAAAAGATGAGTGGCAGTTTGAGGGCAGAGGCTGAAAGACAGATAATTAAACTCAAATTTGGATGTCGCCTCCAGTCTTTCTCCTATTCATTACAATATGACACAAGTCTTTGTCTCAATATGAGCAGAATTTTACTCTTTGACTGTCATGATCTCTTTGACTGTCATGATCTCTTTACATCTTTGGATTAAAATGGCAAACTTGCCTAAAGGGTTTAGAGACTTTAACAAAGTAGGATACTTTTTGGAAGTTGGGAGAAGAAGCTTCAAGAAGACATACAGTGTTTATGAAGTCGATGCAGATGTTTGAAAGTTGTCTCCTTTTGTATTTCAAACCTATCAACAACAATCAAAAGCTGACATCATTTTTTGTGAAGATTTGTTCAGCATAGACTCACCTGAGCTCACTCTATAAATGGTGTTTCCCGTTGAGAGAAATGTGGGGTAGAAGCTACTACGTTGGTCTGATGTTGTGCTTCAGCTCAAGGTGATCTTTATGGGATTAAATGACATAATCTCCAGACCATTTCAAAGAGGCTGCTTCATGGGGTTTTGACCTCAGGATGATCATGTACTGAGATTATCCTCTGATGGCTGTGTTTTCATCCTGCACAACAGGACAGACTTATAAACAGAATCACCTCACGTCAAAATAGGCTATTATGAGTCAAACACAGAGCTGCACATTTCTGCTTTTGTCCCTGATATGAACTGTGGCTCAAAATGTGTCAGTGACTGTTTCTGTTGGTTGCACTCGTTTCGACTATAGAGATTAGAGATTGTATTGTTAAAAAAAGAAGTGTGTTTGTAGCCTTTTACAGTAATTTTTGAATATAATTAATTTTATACAGTGTTAGCCTTTAGATGGTTTTTTACCAACCTCTTCAGTGATTTGCCATTCTGCTGCTTTGGAGAGTTTCACACTGCATGATCATTACATACATTAACTAGTGTAGATGGATGTCATGTATCTGGATTATGTTACTGTTCAGGGTTAGTTCAGGGGCAACTGAGTGTGTGGAGGAACCTGAATCACAAGGACAAGCTCTGGCTAGTTATGACAAGAACAGATGGCTGAATCAAAGAGGAATCAAAATTGTCTTTGTGTCTTTGTAAGGTGTTGGATCACCACGAGCCTCAAGCCAGGACTTAACTTGGTGTTTTGATTATGTTGGTGAAGCATGCTGTGTCCAATATCTTCCACAGGTGTTATACGTGGAGATATGATAAAGGCCATAGCATGTAATTCAAATCATTATTGACAAGTGGAACCAAGTCCATGGCAAGAAAAAGCCTCATACAGTACCTTGTAGGGTTGTATTATTTGTTTTTTGCATATGTGGTTCATTATGGAAAGGGCTGTCTTAAAGTGCGTCAAATAAGCTACATGTACAGAAAATTAAGCAATGAAAAATAGTTATTAATTTCCTGAGGATGGCTGGTCTGACAGAAAATCCTCCATATGAATCATCTTTGTTAACACCAGCGGTTTATTTGACAAGTAGTAATAAATTAGACGAGCTCAGTGGAGGAATTGCTCATAAAACGATTTAAAAAAAGAAAAAAGAAAAGTCAAATTAAGTGAAATATGCTTCTTGTTTTACTATTAACTGAGGTGGGGGAGTTAATGAAATACATCTATTTTATGATGATAACCGAGCTGGACCATGTGGGGGCGCTCGAGCTCCATTAAAACACCTGCAGCCATGTAACCCGGGATAGATCATCCTTTACCGGCTTGTTGAAATTCCTGTGGCGGAGGTTCCTGGCGTGGCCGGTAGAGAGGGATGGAAGACAGCCACTGCAGGAAGAGTCGAGAAACCTGAGCAAGAAGAGAGAAAGAGAGAGAGAGAGAGACACACACACACAGTCACATTCATTACAGAGGCAGACAGACACTGCAAAGCTTTGGGATAGAAGCGCGGCCATTACGGCTCGGAAGCATGCTGGGAGCTTGGGCGGCTTGCATCGGATCCTTAGGACGCCGACACAGCCTGGGATAGGAAGCCAGAGAGCAGGGGGACGGAAAGAGACATACCACCGCCACCCCTCCTCCTCCTTTCATCCCCTCTCCTCTCTTATACGGACACTCATCTTTGGTGGTGTGTTGGCTACACTCCCTCTCTCCCTCCCTCCCTCCCTCACTCGCCGAGGCACAAAAAGCAGCAGTCGCCGGTAGGAAGCCGATAGTCAAGGAGGGACTGATCGGAGGCAACACACCGAGCGATGCAACTGTGTGTTCCTGCTCACACACACGCACGCGCACACACACTAACCAACCCGGTGATAATGGATAGATAGCGTTTATGTAACCATTCAAGTACTCGCCTCTTTGACGCTTAAAGCATTAAAAACGCGCTCATGTAAAGGGTTTTTTTTGTAGCGCTTTTTTTTTTATTATTATTTTTTATTTTTTCCCCCTAAAGTAACCCTGCGGATTATCTAACCTTGTTTATGAAGTGAGCTATACCGGGAATCTTAAGTGCGTCAATGTGTCAAATTCACTAGTTTTTGACACAAGGTGTTGTTGAATTGGACGCCTGGAGGAGAGGAGAGAGAGAAAAGGAGAGAGAGAGCTGGGGGATTGACGTGCAGCAAGCGGACCGGGTCACTGCGGTAGTCTGCAGGCCGACCCCACTCTACTCACAAGCCGGCTAGGAGAGCCACCATGGCTGGGTTCATACCGGGGCTGCTACCGACAAACCATACCCAGGAGAAGGAGTTCGCCCAGGCGTATGAGGATGTGCTGGAGAGATATAAAGGTAAAAGGAAGCAAAAAAACATACTATATGGATAAGATATGATATTTTTTAAAGGGAAATACAATACAAATATCACAAATTAGCTCACAATATGAAAGCAAAGGACAGTATTTAAATAGACTCGCTAGCTTAACAAGGTGAAGTGACCTGCAACTTTCTGTGGGAATTTCTGAGACACATTCATGTCCCTCTGGGAATATTAAAGGAATGCTGAAGTGGGTTTTTTTTTTGTGAGGGGATGAAAGGGAATGGGATGTGAGGAACTCAAACAGGGGATATTGAGTGTGTTTGAAACTGTAAGTTGATCTTTGGGCATGCAGCCAGCCCCCCCCCTAGCATGCCAGTCTCATAATCTGGATTGTTTCATTGTTGATATTGTGGATAAACAAGGCAGTGCTTCTCTAGCTTATTGTTGTCCCGCTTCTGTATTGCACTGGGGTAGGGGTAAATTGCACGCCCTCTCTCGCTCCCTTGTAATCACTACTGTGCTTTTGAGTCACCAGAGGAAGCAGTTTTATGAAGTCCCCCCCCTCTGCCCACAAGCGTCAGGAAATTTTCCCCACATGGCCTCAAGTTTCGCTTTGGTGGTTTGTTGTTTGTCCTGTAAATATCAAAGCTGCTGCTCTGCAAGTCAATGTAAAGGTTGGCCTCTGTTAGGGGTTCAAAACACCTTATTTTAAGCTCATAGAGAGTGGTGATTGTTGGTCCAGTGTAGATCTCTTTCTATGTGTGTGTGTGTGTGTGTGTGTGTGTGTGTGTGTGTGTGTGTGTGTGTGTGTGTGTGTGTGTGTGTGTGTGTGTGTGTGTGTGTGTGTGTGTCTCTCTTTCTCTCTTATTGTTACCCCCCCCTGCAGCAGTGGCGTTACCACCAGACTTGCTGTTTTATAATCCCAGTGACAGGGGCGCTTTAAAAATGAATGCCTCTACTGAAATTGACTGTGGTTGGGAGAGAGAGAGAGGAGAGGAGGGGGGTTGGATGGAGGAGTGTATGTGTGTGTGTGTGTTTGTGTGTGTGCATGTGTGTGAGGCATAGGATAGGGGGGTGCAGACAGCCAATAGGCTCAGGTCACATCTGTGATGCTGGCGCTGATGAAAAGGAGGTGGTTTTAATTATTGATTATTATAATGAAACTAAACTCCTTGGGGTTTGGGACTTAGAGTGTGTGTATTTGTGTGTGTGTGTTTCCAATAATTGTGTATGTATGAGAGACATGAGGAGAAAGGCAATGAATGATATTAAGAGGTTCAGCAGTTCTTAAATCCACCAGCATTTTTCTTTTCTAGTATGTGTTCAACCCACCTGTTTTAACCACAGAGGAAGAAGCCCTTTGGGAGAAGGTCTCAGTCGCAGTGTGTAGTATCTCTGCTATGGTAACGCTTTGCACGGCTCTTGTGATTTGCAAGGGGCTGGAATGAGCTTTTCCACCACAGGAAAGAGAAAACAAGTGGCTTTTTGAACCGTATTAACCATATCTGGAATGTCTGGATCATATGTCTTCAGTGTAACATTATTCATGTCCTTTCTGGCCCACATATTAGTCCGTTGTTGCTGCAGTAAGCCATTATAAATAACAGTAAAGTGCATTAAATAGAGTTGAAAATATTTTGGTGAGCTTTCTGGCGCTCATAAGTCAAGCTGTTGCTGTTAGATCCATACCTGTGTTTTATTGACACACAGGGATTCGTGTTTAATGTTAAAACACATCGAAATGATAAAGTTGGTAAAGCTGTTAAACTTCCTCAAGAGGCAGAAGGATCTCCTTAAATCATTCAATCTCTCTTGCTTTCTTTCAGTACTGTAAATTCGGAGCAGGTTTCCTCCAGCACTCAGGCAGAACTACAGTCCATTTCTCATCCTGTAGCGGCAGCCAATGTTCGCTCTCCATTAAAGCGCCCTTTTGATCGTAATCGTAGTTCAATTTGATCTGTTAGCTGAATTGCTTTTACTTTGATAAATATAAAAACAAGGATTAGAGATGGTGTTTCCAAAGTGAGAGAGGCGATTAAAGAAAGGCAACATAAGCATATTGATTTTAAAGTAGCTGGACATCGGCCTCTTGGGCCTGTCAGTGTCAGTCTATTAGAAATCTCAGCATGTTATGGCAGAAAGACCCAAATGGATAAGAGAGCAGTACTTCCTCCCCTCTGGCAATAAAACAACTACTGCTCCTTTTTTTTTATTTGGCAGGTTCAATCAGTTTATAGGATGTTACTTTGGTATCTTTGTGCAAGAATAGACTCAGATCTCGCAGTGTTTCATGTGTACATCACAGTCTCCACACTCTCTCTACATCCAGAGAAAACATATTTAAAAAAAAGTGTTAGTGCAAAATCACACCAGAAGTTATCTTAGGGCACTTTTCACACTGAGCAGGTCTAGACTGCACTCTTTCGATCCAACATTCACCCAATAAGCAAACACTTTGGCCCTTTTTAACAGGAAGAGACCTGGAGTAGAATCGGGACTCTAGGTGGGCGGCCATCTGCCTCGACTGGTGGTGGTGAGGTTGAGCCGTCCCCATTTGTAATCATCAGCCAAGCCACAGTGAACTGTAAACTTTTTAAAGCTTTTTGTGGCTCAACAGAGTCATTCCAGTTGTTTATAGTATTGCTGCAAAGAAAGACTGGATGTTATTTTTAGTTAATGTGAAGCTAATGTGGAGCTTAAGCCATCCACATAAAGTCAATTCAAGTCAATGTCTTTTAAAAGTTACTGTTGTTTTAGTGCCAACATCCCTCTTTCCCTGTTGAAATCCAGCAACCTTTAGATAAACTTGGATTTTGACCCCCATCACTTATATTGTAAACGCATTTGAAGGGGCTCTTCTAATGAGCTAAAGCTATTTCAGTGTGAATTTGGGCACCTGATACAAACAGAAAGGGGAAACACAGCTGAGGTCAATAAAATACATTTATATTTATATCGGAGTCTGTAGGAAACAATCCACATCAGACCAGAGTTCACATTCATGAGACTCAATGCCAAATTATGGAGGAAGAGTACGGTCCAAGATATTCCAAATAGCACCACCTGACTTCACTTGACTATTGTTTTTTTTTAAAATTTTGAACCTATCCTTTAATTTAATGGTCAGTTATTGACAGTTATGATATCAAATGCCCATCCCAAGATAACAAATCTCTCCAATAGACTCTTTAGTTTTCTTTGCTGAGATAAAGAGCAGTATAATAAAATACACAGATGCAATTAAAGCTGTAAAAAAATAGAGAAAGTAAAGCAAATATTTTTTTTTAGTCATTAAATGATATTGAGTGAGGCAGTAGGGGCTTGACTCTCTACAGCAGAGGTGTCAAACTCATTTTCATTCAAGGGCCACAAACAGCCCAATTTGATCTCATGTGGGCCGGACCATTAAAAGGAAGGAAGGAAGGCAGAAAGGCAGAAAGGCAGAAAGGGAGGAAGGACAAATGGAAGGAAGGTGAGAAGGAGAAGAAAGGAAAGACAGGTGGAAGGAAGGAAAGCATAAAAGTGAGGAGGGAAGAAAGAAAAGAATGGAAAGGTTGGAAAAAAGGACAGGAAGGAAAGATGAAAGGGAGGACGGAATGAAGGAAGGAAAGGTGGAAGGAAGGGAGGAAGGAAGGAAGGAAGGAAGGAAGGAAGGAAGGAAAAAAAGACAGGAAGGAAAGTGGGCCGAATTGGATCCCTCGATGGGCCGGTTCTGGCCCACGGGCCGCATGTTTGACACCCCTGCTCTACAGTATATTGAGACTGACATGTTTTTCTGGTCCTGTAGCTCCTGTCTTGTTTTAGACATCATTGCTATTATGGGGGCTGTAACCCTATAAGACCCTGTGTGCTGTCCTCTGGGGTTCGCTCCACCACAATAGAAGCCGTGCAGCTGTAATGTCGGCGTCTAATGATGAGTCTCCCTTTTGAAGATCGTTGTCAACAATAGCTCCACTACTGTCGTGTGGATCGTATCAAGTTCACTCCTGTCACTCATTCATTTATTTTCTCACATGTTCTTCTTCCTCTTTCTACTCCCTCCTTCTTCTTCTTCTCTTGCTTTTCTGGATTGCTGCAACTTTTATTACGCAAACACAAACTTGACCCCGTAAGCTACTATTCTGTACATATTTACTGTACGTGTGTGACTTTTCTCTCCTCTGTCAGCTGTGTGTGAGTCACTTGTAGAAGTTGTCTGGAAGAATAGACCCAGAAATGTGAACTTGGCATCCTGCTTGCTGCATCACTTGACTGAAACGGGAGGAGGGGACATTCGATACGGTTTAAATCATTCACAAGGGTGGTGGTAGGGTTGTTTGCGTGCTTGTGTGTGTGTGTTTCTTTCTGCTTGTGTGTTTGTGTGTGTGTGTGTGTGTGTGTGTGTGTGTGTGTAACAATGACAGGATATCCAAAGCAATAGCGACTGGGTCATATATGGAAAAACACTGGGACCAGACTCAGAAAACACACACACTGACTCAGTGGAAAAGCAGATGGTTTTGAGGGCAGATTGACAGCAACACTCACATGAACATTATATTTACTCAAGTAGCTCCTTAATTATGTAGCAAGCACTTCACTATGTACTTATGCTCCGCTCCTGCTGCTTTTTTTTGTCTTTTACTTAATCCAAATTAGACAAGTATGATAATATTTCCAGAAGCTTAAGAGCAGCTTAGAAGGAAAACGTACGCCAGGTTTCATGAAAACATGACCGGTCCATGAAAATCCACAAATCCACAAATCCAGAAATCCACCTCCTCCAGAGCCAAATATAAAAAGGCAGGAAACTCGGAAAGGAAACAGAACAATTGGGACTTTATTTTTTTAAGAAGAAGAACAGGAAACCTACAGGAAAGTTTTTGTTACACTTAACAAATATAGAAACTAGAAAGTGTGCCTGCCTGCCTCCCTGCCTCCCTGCCTGTCTGTCTGCCTGTCTCTCTGCCTGTCTGTCTGTCTCCTCTTTGTCTGTCTCTCTGTCTCTCTGTCTCTCTGCCTGCCTCCCTGTCTGTCTGTCTGTCCGCCTGTCTGTCTGCTTGTGTGTGTGTTTGACATACAAAAAAAGTGATGTAATCGATGATGTATGCTGGTAAATTATCTATCTAATCTTAAAATCTTAGTCTGGATGGCTTCAGTAAATGCAGGCATCTCTATCTTGTGTTTCGTGTGTGTGTGTGTGTGTGTGTGTGTGTGTGTGTGTGTGTGTGTGTGTGTGTGTGTGTGTGTGTGTGTGTAGTCTTGGTTCAATGAGTGTGTTTGTGTAGTCAGGAGGGTTAACGCGGTCGCAGATCTTTGGCCGAGGATGGCATCACGATGTTCATCTCTCTCTCTCTCTCCCTCTCTCTCTCTCCCTCTCTCTCTCCGTGTGTATACTTAACACCTCGAGCTCATCAGTCATCCAGCGATGCCAACTTGTGGCAGCTCAGTCCTATGAGAGCGTGTCTCTCTGGCTATCAGGATTAATGTTTCACTGTACTTGTTTAAAAAGTCACACAGAAGTTTGCTCACACTTCCAACTCACAGACACATCAACTCTGAAGCTGGCAGACACAGCAGCACTCGTCAAATGAAACTGGGAAATTGGGACAAACTTCACGAGAAATAGAAGCAGACATGTGACTAAAAAGAAAAGTCCTGTGTTGGGCTTCCATGACTCACCAGCACTGCTTCCTGGTAACTCCCCAATACTCCCACTGAGTATACTGGTATTTGCATCCAGTGCTGTGTTTGGCAATCTTTGACAAGCAAGGGCCAATTCAATTTCAAAGTAATATTATATAGAGGCCATGTGGCAAATTTATGCAAACTGACGATAGCAATCAACTTAAAATTAAACGGCATACATTTTTGAATAATGGATGAATTGTTTAAGATGTATTTGGTTTCAGCTTCTCAAATGAAGTTCTTTTGTTTTCTGCAATAGAACATGTATATAATTTGGTTTTTGACTTTTAATTGAGTCATTATGGGTTTTAAGAAGTTGTGATGAACATTATAATTCACTATTTTCTATTTCATAGAGCAAATAATCAATTGATCAATCAGGTAAAACAATCATCTGGCTAATTGATACTGAAAATATCAATTAGAAACAGATTGTTGCTTAATGCAGTGAACTAACTAACTTATGTTCCTCCCTTTAAATCAAAGAACTCATCTTTTTTTAGTCCTTCATTATATTTTGCCTGAATTCAGTTTGGATGTTCTGATAGTGAAGCTATAACACAATATAATCATATCTACTTAATGTAATTCCAATGAATGTCCATACATGATAATAATGAAATATTGATTAGACCCACTGGAGCTCTCTTTTTGTCATTTATACTGACATTAAAGTCACTTACGATTCACACACACACACACACACACACACACACACACACACACAGCAGGTCAGTGACATATAAAGAGAAACAGGAAGTGTACAGAGCATCAGGAAGGGGTTTGGAGTTGCCTGTTTGCTGACGTCTCGCATTTTTTATGGAATACAGGAAGCGACAGGTCGGCTCATCCTGTCTCGCCAGATCTGCGTTTTTGTGTGTGTGTGTGTGTGTGTGTGTGTGTGTGTGTGTGTGTGTGTGTGTGTGTGTGTGTGTGTGTGTGTGTGAGTGTGCGTGTGTGCGTGTGTGTACCTGCCTGTGCGATTCTCCACACACACTGTGAACATACAAAGGACGCTTGTGCTTTTTCCCCGAACACTTCATGAATCCCATTAAAGTGTATCTGTAGCTGTTTTGAATGTGCCATCTTTAACTCTGGCCTGTCTGTCATGTTTCCCGTCACACTTGAGGACTAACGTGACCCCATTAGAGGTAAAAAAATTAGGCCTCGAAACGTTCAGATTAGACTGTGGGCAAAAGAGCGGAAAAATTGTCCTCCCGCTTCCGCCACTGGTTATCGGTCGAATGATCTCTTGACATCGGAGGAAATGAAGAGAGAGTGAGAGAGGAGGTTAAGAGGAGAGAGGAAGTGATGCAAAGTAGAGACTTAATATAAGAGAGAGGAGAGGAGAGGAGAGGAGAGGAGAGAAAGATATAGATATACCTACGGAGTGAAAGAGATAAAGATGGACCCAAAAAAAAAAAAGAGGAGAGAAGAGAAAGGCAAGACGCACCGACGAGCTATCGGCCAGTCCCAGAGTCGGATCATTACAGCTGGATTTTTCCATGTGGCCTAGTTTTTTCCTTTCCAACTCCCTCACTCCTGCTCTCATCTCACGGTAGATCTCTCTTCCCACAAGAACACAACCTCCCCTCCTCCTCCTCTTCCTCTTCCTCCTTCTCCTTCATCTCTCCTCTCTTGTTTCTCTCAGTCACCCAGCACTCTCTCTCCCTCCCTCTCTCTTTCTGTCTCACATCACACCCCGGTCAAAACCTTTGTCAGAACTTCTTCAGTTGTATAATTGAACTGGCACAATGTGTTTCGGCCCCTATTATATTAAGTTAGGGAACATTTAGCTGTTTTGGAGACCACATCCTTTGAGTTTCTACCCCCTCGGTTGTATTCAGAGTTCATTTTCAGATCATTAGTCAAGGCAAGGCAGCTTTATTTGTATAGTGTGTTTCATATAGAGGGAAAACTCAATGTGCTTTACACAGAAAACAAGATATCAGATGATTTAACAGTAAGAATTTAAAGCATAAAAACATACAAATAAAAATAAAATCAAATTATAATAAAAGAAAAAAGCGCAATTGGACAGTAGAAATTGGAAACATTAAAAAAAAGAACTCAATTGTACTATAAATAAAACAAAATGCAGAAAAAAGCTAGACTAAAAGTCCCAGAAGTTCCTCTGCTGTAGTTTTTCATGTAATAGATATTCGATTTCAAAATAAAACTCATGTTAATGATCTCATTGTTGCCTCTAACAGTGGATTCATTCCCTTCTCAGTATTGATTTTATCCCCCTCTCTTCTCTTGTCTTCTCTTGTCTTCTCTTCTCTTCTCTCTCCTTCTCGCTCGCATTTTTCCTCACATTTCATTATCTCCTAATTATTTCGCTCTCCTTCTATCCTCCTCTCTCTCTCTCTCCCTTATTTCCCCTCCTCCTCCCTTACTCCCCTCCCCTTGCATTCCCGTCTTTTCCGGGTTACTTCCTGTTTAGTCACATTCTCTAGCAGCACCTGACTGTGTCGGCAGGAAAAGCAAACGCTGTCAGAGCTGCGGCAGCCTCCTCAGGCAGGGAGAACCAATCGCTGACCGAGCTGAGTGCATGTGTTGCTGAACGTAGAGGAAGAGGAAGGAGAGAGAGGGAGAAAGGGAGAGGAGGAGGAGGGAGAGAAGGGGAAGGGGAAGCCACCAGAGAAATCAAAGACTCCCAGAGCTCGGGGCTGTGCCAGGAGGCTTTTACACCCTGCTGTGACAAAGTGTTTGTTGTTAAGGCAATAAAAACGGACATTAGAAAGTGGGGGGGGGGGGGGGGGGGGTCTTGAGGGTATGAATAATGAGATATTTATATAGAAAAGAGAGAGAGCAATACATTTAAAAGCACATTTTTTTAGTGGAGGATACAAAAGGAAAGGAAAGTAACCGCTAATTATTGTTCCGGCCAAATACTAAATACCCTAAATATAATTTTTAAGCCTTAAATCTAGAAAAAAGGAACAATTTCAACGTTTTTACATATTTGTGCAACTGCTACACATTTTCGTAGACAGTGTAGAGGTTGTTCTGGGTTAAATTTGACCTCTATTTATTCAAAAATTACTATTCAAATATAATGTTGGATACTTTTTACATTCAGTTAAGTCAATTCTCCTGTTTTAGGCAGCATAGCCACATAATATACTGTAGTGTGATTATGAATGTTTTTTTTCACCATAAGCAGTATAAAACCTAAAGAATACACTCTCTCTACTCTGAAAGCTTCATTAAGGATTAATCATGTATTCTTTAACGACTGATGAAGTATGTAGAGAAGTCAAATTAGATGTCAGTGTCACCAACAGCGACTAAGACAGCATCTAAATGAGCTCATTAATTAAAGGAATAGTCATTTCAGTAGTTTCTCCCTTTTTAAAATAACTCCAAATGAGCCAAAGATTGTCTCGTTACCTTTTGATTTGCAAATACGTTGCTCCAAATAATTCTCATTTAAATAATAGACGAGCGCATGCAGAATAAATGAGACTGGAGAATGTAAACTGGAGAATAATTACGTTTTTCGGGGGGGCTCTCGGCTACTGTATGCATCGTGGCTAAAAGGGAAATGCTGCAGTGTCAGAATGAGTTCCCTCAGGCTCTCTCTATCTCTATCTCTCTCTAGCTGTCTTTACATTTTATCTTCATAAGCAGTAAATCTGTCACTGTGACGTCTCCCCTGCCTCCCCCCCTCCCCTCCCCTCTCTCTGCTTCCCTTTTTTTCCCCCTCTTCTACCGTTCACAGCAGTTTCCCCCCTTTTTTTTTAGCCCTCGGGGGTTCTTACATAACCAGCACCCAGCTGATTTTTTAGTAAAATAATCAATGAGCGTCATTGTGCATGTTCGTGTGTCAGGGGGGGAGAAATTGGAGTTGAATGGTCGTGCGGGCTGGAGTTGGGGCAGTGTGAAATATTTGCTCCAGTGCTTTAAATGTGTGCGCTGGTGCATATTTGTGTGGCAACAGTGGCCCTCTCTTTTTTTTTTTTTCCCAGTAGCACACAGGGCCTGTATTCATGACGGCTGACGGGTTGCAGACTGTAACAGTGAAGTCTGTGTGGTTGACCCACATCTTTTTGAAACTTTTTTCTCTCTCTCCAGAGTTATCGAGCTCCTGGAGTTTACACTGACACAAAAGACATGGATGTTTGTCTTCAGTCTGTCTGTGCTTCCTGGAGGTTGAATATAATCACTGATGTAAACGAGGGAGGGGAAGGAATCTGTGGATGTGTTGGTATATGTTTGTCTGTCAGTGTGTGTGCATCCAGCTGAAGAGGGAAAAAAATAGGTCAAGAATATCAGTAGATGTTGCCACACATGATATCACTTGTTAGTGTGTGTGTGGGTGTGTGTGTGTGTGCGCTCTGCAGTATCCCTGGAGCTTGGAGCTGTGCCTTGACTTGAATCAATAATAAGGGCCCAAAAGGAAATAGGAGGAACACACTGTGCTGTTGCTGTGACCTCTGTGGCACACGCACACACACACACACACACACACACACACACACACACACACACACACACACACACACACACACACATACACACACACACACACACTCTTATACATCCAGTCTCATGCTTTGTCTAGACAGCAAGCGTAGCGTGAGCAGCACATCAGCAGCAGCAGCAGCAGCAGCATTAGTGAGTGCTCCGCCTGTGCTTCTACACAGGAGGCGTTCAGGTACAGGGTTGAGTGTAGGTCACCCTTATGTTGGAAGCTCTCAGAGCCCGGTTGCACAATGACTGTAATGACGCATGTAAAAACGGATGAAAATAGACTCGAAGCGTAGAAATGAGCACTAAAGGTCGAGGTTACGGCTGGTTGAGATTCGAGCCCTGCATGGAGCCGGTCCAGATTGAAACGAGAGCGGATCTGTATCTGACACGCTCGCTGTCAACACTAAGTCCACATTAAGCCATCAGAATCTTTCAGTTTTAGCTGTTTGAACGACGTTAAAGCTGATATTATATTAGCTGCAAGGGTCAACATGGTGCAAATGTTTTCACTCGCCTATGTCTGCAAGCTTTTGTCCAGATTCTTTGCAAACATCTGTGTACAGCCCAAACTTTATGACCTCATGCACTGGACAAGCCATCTGCACTAAGGATGACATCAGCATTTGAAGACAGAACTGCATGCTCATCCGTGTCCATTTTCTGCGTCCGCCGACTGAAAGAACCAAAAAAAGACACGGTTCGAGCTCTTTTTCACACGTCATCTGTGTTTTCAAATGAACCTGACTCATTGTGAATGTAGCCTCGTCTTCATTTGCCGCCGCTGTGCTATAGGGGGGTGTGAGAGTGAGTGGGTGGGCGTGTGCGAGACGGAGTGTAAAAATGCAGTGAAGCTGTCAAGATGAGGTAAGGTAGTCGAGAAAGAGAGAGAGAGGGAGACAGAGAGAGGGGGAGACAGAGAGAGAGAGAGAGAGAGAGAGAGGGAGACGGTTGATGAATTAATCATGGACGCTGCTCTAAAAGCAATATAGGAGACACAGCGCTCAGCTGGCAGAGAGCATCGATTGAACACACACAGTGCTGAACTAGGACACACACACACACACACACACACACATACACACACACATACACACACACATACAGTTGGTTTGTTCCCTATAGGACACTATCTATCTGAAGGGTATGCTGAATGTCCTCTCTCTCTCTCTCTCCTCTCTGTATTGCATTGCTTTCTCTCCCATTTCATTTCACCGCCTCCACACTGAGAATGAGTTTTTGGTCTTTTTTTGGGGGAAAGCAGTGAAATATTCTCTGGGTGTAAATTCACAGATTATCCCGTATTTCTCCCCTTTCTCATCTTGCTCTGAACTGTTAGCGACTCCTCCTTTTTATTTCTTATCTTCCTCCAGATACCTTTTTATTTGAATCTTCTCCCTGTCTCTACATGTTCATATCCATCATCATCCTCCAATAGAAGAGCTTCATTTTGTTCTGAATCTCCACCTTTTTCCATCTCTTCAGTGCTCTTCGTTAATTTTATGTTGCTGGTTTAAGAAGGTAAATCTATATGTCCTCTTGTCTTCTCCATCATCCTGCTATTCAGCCACATGTTATTCAATCAGGCTCTACCCCGCTGAGATTGAAAGCTGAGGGATAGGCAGCTATAGGAGAGGAAGAGTAATGTGAGTCACAATGGAGATTTCTGTATATCTGTATCTGCAGTAAAGCTGATATTTAAAACTTGCACAGACACTCTCTACACTTTAAGCTCAGTAGAAAGAATACCAATGTGAGTCAGATGATGTAACTTTATTTTTTAAAAATCTTTATCTAGAGTCAGGAGGGAAGAGTCAGTGATGATGGTGGCTGTTGATGCCTCGAGCAGCGAAGGTCTGACCGGCTTTTGAGTCATTGTGAGCCGTCGAAACATGAAAAAGTTTGACCACATGTCACCTCAGTGTTTGCTGCAGGAGAAAGAAGTAACCTCACTGTATTCATGAGACTGCATGATAGCAAGTCACTGTGCTAGAAAGTATGTGTTTACTAGAGCCGCAATGATTAGATGTCAGAGAATGAATTAGCAATTATTCTTCTGATTATGTTAACAATTTAGACAAAACAAGCTATTTTAAAACACCAAAGCGACCTCTAAGAAATTGTAAATGCCATTTATTACACACATTTTAAACATTTCATAGTTTAAATGATTAATTAATAAGTAAATAAAACATATAGTTGCAGCTTGAGTACTCACAATTCATGCATTCTGATATAAAACACTTGATAAATGGTTTTGTTTCTTTTGGATTGCAGTACTAGCTGTGTGTGTGTGTGAACCAGTGTGTGTGTGTGTGTGTGAACCTGTGTGTGTGTTTCAGCAGCTCTTTAACAGTTTAGTTAAATTTAGTTGCAGAGAGGTGAAGAAAGTCACAGCCTGCTGCGTTCCTCTAGACTATTTTTATGTTATTTTATTAACCGTTGAGTTATCCAGAGGTGAAGATAAGAGGCATGTATACTGTATACTGTACATACACATACACACAGCGTCTTTGTGTCCGGGCCTCCTAATAACTGTGTGAACCGTCAGTCCCATCCGATCGGACGTGTGTTCTGCCCTTAAATCCCGTGAGATGAAAGGATGTGCTGAGTGGCTGTGAGTGTCGACCCCGGCTTGTGACTGCGAGGAGAGGCAGGGTGACTTTTAATCTGCTCCAATTCCTTCAGCCTGTGACTCTCAGCTGACTGCACACTCACTGTGGGACACTCTGGGTTACACTCTGGAGCGGGGCCAGCAGGTACACACACACATAAACACACACACACACACACACACACACGAAACACAGTCAAGATCAGGGTGGGTGTGTAGCATAAAAACACGTGTATAAACAACACAAATGAATCCCAGCTTGTTTTCTACACCAGTCATTAAACCAAGTGTTCAGGTTTTGGTTGATTTGGTCATTAATCACAGAGATATGAAACCAATGATGTGATACAAGTAAACACTGAAGTATTATAGCTTCATTTTCTTTCCAATTTAAGACTTTTAATCATATTTGAATGTCTTTTTTTATTTTATAATGGCATGTGTTGCTTTTATATACCACACATGATACATAGAGTTATAATAATATAATATAAAAGCCAATAAATAGTCTGTCTCATTGGCTTAAAGCGATGGTTCGGTGTAATTTTGACCTAGCTGAAATATCACACGATCACCGAAATCCCGTGTGATCTCGCGAGACACCCGCACAGCACATCTAAAGATCTGTGCGTGATTGCGCAATATTTCGAGGATGTTTACAGCTCTAGCATTAGCCTCACAGTAAAAGCCATCAGGTAAGTGTTATTTTAACTCTTGGTGTACTTACAAACTTTCCAATGCATGGATTTATGAGTAAAGACCCTATGTGTACTACTGTAGAAGTTTGATAACACTACAGGCATTATTAGTGGGGTCATTTACCAGATACACTGGTGGTCCTGTTAGCGCCTGTACTAAGCCATTCAGCTGATAGCTCTAACTCCACTATTTTCCAACCAAATGAAAATGAACGGCTGAGGTGGTGTTTGGATAGACCTCATGGTGCAGATGACGCTAGGTCGAAATTTTTGCCACTGTTTTTCTCCCAACTCTTTTTAGAGTTGTATTGAATAATTTTGAGTTTATGTTTCTTAGATAAAGGAGTTGTGAATGATGTACAGATACTGAAATGGAGAACCTTTTGGAAATGATTTTTGCCACTTCCTTCCAAAAAATCTGGATGGAAGGTCAGGACCACAAAATATGGGATTGATCAGGCATGACCTCTCCGCTGAGCGCCAGTCTGTTTGGACTTCTGCTCGGGAGTAATGGAAAAACGAATCACTACTATCTAGTTCTAGCTTCTCAAATGTTATTCTGATTTCATCAGATTAAACAATTAATCAAGTAAATGAAAACAGTCAATACTTTAATTTACTCTCATTCATCTATTTCTTTCCACACGCCCATAAATCTTGTGTGTGTGTGTTTGTTTGTTTGCACGTGTGTGTGTGTGTGTGCTCGTGCATACAAGGTGTTGTGAGGATTTACCATTAAAATCAGGCTGTGAGGGTAATCTGGCGGGATGTCACACACACACACACACACACACACACAGACACACACACAGACAGTCCCCCCCCTTCTCCTCAGCAGGGGCCGAGCCTTAATCCTATTCATCCACTTTACTACACCAACGCTATGGCAAGGGACCAGCACACCCCTGTCACAATGGACCGGCCCTCACATTGCCTCACATACATCTCTGGTGTTCAGCCTGTACCACTGATGCTACTTCTACAGAGGGGTGAAGGTGGGGGGTGGGTTGGGGGGGGGGGCTCTTATGTAATTCAGCGTGGCACTCATGGAAGAGTTGTTGGCATGCTCTCTAATTGGATTTGTGGATGAATATGTGAGTGATTGTCTCTCAGAGTGATATAATATGGCCATCTATCATATGATGTTAAGATAGAAAATAAATAAGGATTAAGTTAAGCTATATTTCCATCTAGAGTCTCTTTCTCCTCCTCTCTGCTCCCGATATGTGATGATTCAGATTCAGTCTGCGACGTTAACGCTGAACCCTCTGAACCCCGCTGAGCTGTATTCTCTCACATTTGCAGCACAGTCAGGTTGCAGTGTTTTTAAGTGTCATTCTTTTTAAGCGCAGAGCCGTTTGAAATCCCAACAATCCCCCTGTAAGCTCCTTGCCTTTTTTTTTGTGTCAGCAGTAATGTCCTCCTCCTTTCCCTCCTCCTCCCACCTCTGCAGAGAACATACGGGATTGTTTTTGTTTTTTTTAGGTGGTGTTTACAACCACACAGTACCAATATTGAGTCATGTTCATGTTTCTAATACTAGCACATTATTTTCTATTTTGTGACGTGTCCCATTTAGTTTGCTTACAAACTTTTGCAGATCATGTGACTTTCTGCCCAAGGACGTCACAACATCCGGTTGAAAGGTCAGCCAGCTGCAGTTTTGGTTGCTTAGTAACGGCAGGTGCGACAGTAGGGCATCCTCCAAATCACCTTGGATAAAAAAAGGAGGAAAGCTGCTGTTTTTCCCACGCATGTTTAGCACCTGAACGCCTCTTAAAGGTGTTTTATAGTGGATTCAAAACATCTGTTATAATAATTTCCTTTCATTTCATAGTCAGCACGCATCATTCATAATTAAATAATATAGCAATTTAGCTTTTTGGTTCAGTTTTCACCCTGAATCACATGGTGTTAGTAGTGAATGAGGGAAAGTGTGTCCAAAATGTTTGACTGGCGCGCTGTTCGTAGCAGGTTGTTCATGTTGCACCCTTCCTGACCCTCCACTGTACCCTCTGTGGTCCTGTGAGTGTAAAGACTTCTGATTCATCACTTTATTTTTATCGACTCTTAAACCGCCATCATACCATTCTCATGACACACTTGTTCGTCTCTCCTCAACTCTCTCTCTCTCTCTCTCTCTCTCTCTCTCTCTCTCTCTCTCTCTCTCTCTCTCTCTCTCTCTCTCTCTCTCTCTCTCTCTCTCTCTCTCTCCCTCCCTCTCTTTTTTTATTTTTACTTTTTACTGGTTTTTCAACAAGACTAAAAACAGTATGAAGTATTTTTATTTTTACATCCATGTTTTTTTTTTTTTTTTCATCCCCATATTTGGTCTTGTCCTTTTTTTCCCTCTGTGTTGTTTCTTACTTTTCACCTCAAAATCGCCCCCCCCCCCCACCCACCTCCTATTTCTGTCTCTTTTTCTTCTTCTCTCTATCTTTACTAGGTCAGTAGTCAGAGCCGCTGGTAATCTCTTGCAGCTTCAGCTACTTCTCTTAACAGGCTTTGCTCCTAATTGAGAAACTCTAAAATTACCATCCTGCAGGCAGAGCTGTTTGAGTAAGCATGAATATCACCGTCCGTGTGTGTGTGTGTGTGTCTGTGTGTGTGTGTGTGTGTGGTTTCATTTTCTCTAGCACTGGAGCAGTGGAGCAACTACAATGTCTCATTAAGCTCCAGCCAATCAGCTGCTATACAGTAGACCCATCGTCCCTGTTGAGATAATAGATAATCAATCAGAAACATTCTTGTTAATCAAGCAGTAATTGATTCATCAATGTTTTAAAATGTTCAACTCCAACATTAAATATAAGTTCTTCTTCCTTCTGTTGGCATTGATTACAGGAGCATTATCATTACTCTGACTTATAATTTCTCATTAAAGACTATTGATATTCAGGATGTATTGATCAGCTGAGTGTCTTTTATCACAGAGGTTATCTCTCACAGTTGAATGTCAGAGATCAGACCTGATTGCACGGCCTCACTGTGTCCGATCAATAAACGTCATCAAAGAGACGAGGTGACAGAATCATTTGGGGCTCATTAAGCTGACGATGAATTCTTCTAAAGGAAGAGAAGCTGGAGGAATAAGGAAGCAAGAAGATGTTGGCATATAAGTGTTTGGATTATACAAGAGCTGAAATTTAATCTCCAGCTATTTTGATAATTGATGAATTATTTTGAGTCATTTTTAAGAAGAAATACTCAAATTCTCGGTTTCCAGTTGCTCTGATGTGAATAGTATCTTTATTTCTCTTCAATAGTAAACTGAATATCTTTGGGACTGTTGGTTGTTAACTTAAAGCTCCATCTTGGGCTTTTTTTCACCATTTCTGTCATTTTAAAGACCAAATGAGTAATCAATGATGAGAATAATCATCAGCTGCAGCCCTAAAATTTACTGGTCTGGAAAGCTGAAGAGTGCAAACACCACATAATGCAAAGTCAATTCAAATAGCTTTCTTCCATCTATTTCTATTTAACAAATTATACAAAGAAAGTTTAAATCCTTTAATTTCATCCATCCCTGGTTTTGTCTTCTTACTCAAAATGCAGCACCTTTTTATTTAAAGATTGAGCTACAGTAATACAGCCGTCACATACTGAGCTCAATGCTGCACTTCATCTCCTTCCATTAAATAAATCAACCTCTCTGTTTAGCAGACATCCCGCTGGTTTACATTTTTATTACATTATCTGTCCCTGTGCTATGTCCCACCCTTGCCAAGTCATGTCAAAGGATTTATTCCTTTTTTTTTTAATACAACCCAGAATCATAAATATTCCTGATAAAGATTTTATGATCTGTAAAAAACATACAACACACTCCATCTTTACCCCCATTTATTCTGCTTCCACAGGAAATCACTCAGAATAAGGAAGGAAGATGCTCTCAAAATGACATTTAACAAGTTTAAACACCAGACAGCTGACTGTATGATGTTCATAGTGTCTGAGGGCTTCGTCTGACCAATCAGACTCCATTCTTCAGTGATATAAGCTCAGCTGACAGGACAAACATAGAGATGGATGAAAGCGGGAACCTGCACTGCTCTAGTTAATGATATTTATACTCTGTGTGTGTGTGTGTGTGTGTGTGTGTGTGTGTGTGCGTGTGTGTGTGTGTGTGTGTGTGTGTGTGTGTGTGTGTGTGTGTGTGTGTGTGTGTGTGTGTGTGTGTTGGGAGAGAAAGTTAATATGTGGACTGACAGATCAATTGTCTGTATTGACTCACAGAAACAAGGAACGAGCACACACACACACACACACACATTTGTTACCTGTGTGTATCTATTTGACTTTCATGCCCTCTCTCACTAACTAATAATTTGCCCTTGGCCGCCCGTTTATAACCCAGCCACATGTTCTCATAAATATGTGTGTGTGTGCATAAGTGTGCGCACACGCCTGCATACTTAAGTAAAGGGATGTGTGTGTGTGTGTGTGCGATTATGTGTGCATAATTTTGTGCTCTTAAGTATGTCAGTGTGTGATTTCCTAGTTCGTGTGTGTGTGTGTGTGTGTGTGTGTGTGTGTGTATGTGTGTGAGAGAGACCTGGCACGGCCCACTCTCAGTGACCTGCTCCATCTGTCAAAGGGGTCTTTGCACCCTTTAATCACCAAGCTTCACCCACAAAGCTCCGCGGCCTGCCGGGTTGGAGACCCCTGCTCTGTTTGACAGCCAGCGTCAATGACCTTCTTCTTCTTCTTCTTCTTCTTTTTCTTCTTCTTCTTCTTTGATGCCCACTTCTTATTTATTCCCAGCGGAGATTCTGACATTACTGAGTTTCTCTTTGTAATAGATTTTTCTGGGTCACTCTCCTTCTGCATTTTTCCAGCTAGCTGACAGGCAGAGATGACATCGCTCTCAGCTGTTTTACAAACCGTGCAGGTGTATTAAGTTTTAAAGTCAGAAGGAGGAGACAAAAATGACATTAAGAACACTAAATTAGGGGTCGGCTTTAAAACAAGCTCTAAAGTTAAAGATGTTACTTGGTCTAATGTGTCAGCGCAAAATCAACAACCAGTGAAGAAGGGATAATAAAAGAGAGGCAGAGAGAGAGAGGAGGGGGGGATGGTGTCGCCTCTCCACCACGATAGCAGGTCTCCCGGATTTCCCGTCTGTCACCCCTCTTTTTTTTTTTTTTTGCTAATCCTCCATCCTCGTCCCCTTACGGTCCCTAACTCTGCCTCTTCTCTTCTTTTTAATCTAAGCGTTTAATCAGACAATAACATTCCTGGAGGAGGAGGAGGGGTATGGATGGATGGATGGATGGATAGATGTATGGATGGATGGATGGATGCAAAAGATAGGGTGGAGGCAGGGAGGGCTGGAGGTGTGAAGAAGGGGGGGAGGGGAGAGAGAAAAGAGAGGAAGGAGAGAGAGGTTGGAGTAAGGGGGGCGGGGATTAAGTGCAGGCATGAATATGATAGGTCAGTCAGTGCACATATTGTCATACCGTTGAATAGAGCTGCAAACTGAATATCATTGGGTTGGTTTAAGTTGTATATATGATTTTGGGAAGCATTGATTTATATTTTTTAAAAAGCAAAAACTAATTGATTAATTGAGAAATGACCTAAAGATGAATCTATAATAAAATTAACTGTTAGTTGAAGCCCTATTCTTGAAGGCAGGGTACAAAATTTTAGGCATAAGCTCAATTGTTGCTGAGAATAATGACATCATATTTTTTTGCATGTTATAAATGAGCTTATTTAACACTTTACTAGTTAAAAACATCTAGTAAGTGTCTTTTTAATAAAGTGTATCTGAATATAAAAAGGCCCAAAGTGATATGAGAAGAAGGGAAGAGCTCACAGCATGTTTATGAATGTTGTCTTAATAACTGAGAGATGGTAGCCATGACGACACCGCTGATATGACCGAGCCTACCAGTCATCTCCACCACAGTACTGTTTATTCATAATGATTGCACTAACGCTGTGTCTACACAGGAGGCGTAGCAGAAAGCAGCAGGTTAGCAGCTTTGTCTGTTTACATAGGAGGCATTCAGGTACAGTAAAGAGTGTGGGAAAATTGTGTTTTGAGCGTGAACACAAATTATAACTTTAGTCATGCATGTAAAATAGAAGATAACGGGCTTGAAGTTTAAAATCGCTCATGTGGAGCTTGTGTAGATTGTATAGTTGAAGATAAGAGCGCATCCGGTCCGTTAAACGTGCGTGAAATGTGCGTTTGTGATCGATTTTGCTCGTAGATCCTGTATCTGGCTCCTTTTTTTTAGGATCTACAGTAAATGGAGCAAATCTTTCAGTCATCCATGTTTTATTTCTCACGCAGGTTTAACAGTTCAATCCCATCTGTCACATTACTGGGTGAAGATTTCCCAGGTTAATCGTGACCTGGTTTAGACTCTGAATGAGACACAGCGGCGACGAGAAGCAAGTCATGACTGGCTGCTGCTTGGCAAAAGAATAAAGTAAAAAAAAAAAGGATTTGTTAAGCTGGATTTAATTCTGCAGAAGAGAAACAAAAAAACAAAAGGCTGTGTTTAAGAGAAGAACCGCCTTGGGTGAGAAAACGTTAGGAGAAATAAAACATTCAGCTTCATCGCGATTAACAGAGATAAAGAAATCTAACATGTCAGACTTTAAGACTTAGAATGAGCCAAAAACCTGCATGTCGTACCAGTAGAACAGGATGAAGGAAAGAAGGCAGGGTTATTGCTCTCATCGGTGGTGAATTACACCTCGAGGAAGCAACTGTTACTGTCAGTGTGCTTTACATTACGGCTGCAGGCTGCTCTGTCATTGTGTGTGCTTTAGAGCCTGAGAAGCCACTTTTCTCTCGGTATCATGATTTCTGTTCATTCTAGTGTCAACAAATGCTGTTATGGTACTTTTTATACAACATTCCTGCGAGTATCTGCAGCATACATGTATGGAAACGTTATTGTGTATGTGTGTGTGTGTGTGTGTGTGTGTGTGTGTGTTTTGTTTATGTGTGCCAGCTAGCCAGCCAGCAGTGACACAGCAGAAGTGATTGAGAGTGAGCCTGGAGAACATTCCTGAAATAACAAACATGATGGAGGGAGGAGAGAGGAGGAGAGAGGAGGAGAGAGGAAGTGGGGTCTCTTTTCTTCTGCTGTTCTTAAAGAGGCAGCAGTAAGCGTGAAGTGGGAATGTGAAGGAAAAAGATGCAAAAAAGATCCTTTTAAACCTGATAAAAATTAAAACTTAAACCCTAAACTTAAATTCTGACCCCTAGTTAAGCCTTGAATGGATTTAAACTAAACACCCCTTTTGACATTTTTCTGTCCAAGTGAAGATATTCAGGCCTCAAAAATTTGAAGCAAGCATGCAAACAGACCATTCTTCTGCTGAAGTCTTGCACCCACAGCTGGTCTCTCCCCAGAGCTCTGGTCCTGTTTCTCATTTAGGCCTAATGTTTGTCGACTCCAGCGGTTACCAGACGTCTAACAGTCTCCTGTTCTGTGTTGAGCCGGCTGGCCGGAGTCCATGGTAGTTTTTTCCCCCGATGAGCTGATGATTCGTGTTCAGCTCAGTACAGTCCTTCCTCAACATGTACAGGCTTTTTTTTTTTTTTTTATAAAATCAAGCTGCTTTTACAGATTTTGACATCATTAATCACCCAAATCAGAGAGACATTTGACCACTGTTCATCTTATTTATTAGTAGGGTTGCAAAGGGGTGGACATTTTTGGAATTTTTTCATGGGAACTATGGGAATGTTTGGGAATTAACAGGAATTAACTGGGAATTTGGGGTAATTTAACATAAATATAAGCATTTAGTTTTGTCATAAGGAGATGTGCATGCAAAATAATCTACATTTAAACATTTTGACTGATTTATTTGTGATCAGTTCTTCCATTGAACAACAAAAACATGAATATTGAGTAAAATAAACATTTTCCCTTCTAGAAATGATGTGTGCATGTGATGGAGGAATGCACAGTGCATTTAAAGGGTGTGGCCCTGCAGTAATGTGCTGTGTGACTATGACTCATGTGTATGTGATGGAGGAATAGGGGAGATATTCAACTGTATTGGCATTCAATCTGGCAGTTTTAACTAAGATTATGCTACATTTAAGTTCCCTGTTATAGGCTAACATGCAATTATGTCAATTCCCAGTTAATTTCTGTTAATTCCCATATATTCCTGTTAATTTCCATTTATTCCCATTAATTCCCATGGAAAGTGACTCCTGGAATTTTTCAACCCTACTTATTGGGAGGTTCCTTCAATTATTTTTCCTTAGACGTTGAATGTGATATTTAATAATGTTTTAGCTCTATTGTCAGCTCATTCTTACATCTACTTTCTGCCTTTTCACTCAATTTCACCCGACCTTCCTCTTGCTTTCCTTCCTCCATCGACCTTTCTATACACACACACACACACACACACACACACACACACACACACACACACACACACACACACACACACACACACACACACACACACACACACACACACACATCTGCTCAGTGATCTTTAACTATGACCCATTTTCTCGTCTTCTCTTGGAAAGCATGCTTTTTCATAATGGTGTTTGTAATGATGTAGCCTCTCTGCTTTATGGCAGCTGGACCGTCTGTCAGTCATCAGCTAAAGTGAATCATGAGAAACTCGCTGACTCTGCTTTTTCTTTTCTTTAATGCTCGGGAGATTGAATTGAATCCTTTTGAATCTGTTATATTTTAAAGGAATTGGAAGAGAAACTTAATATGATGATCTGCCAGAAAAAAAAGAGGATATTTTCTTTTCTATTTCACACTTCTTGGCATTCATCATGTGTGATTTTTGTTTTTCATTAGATCACTTTTTGGATTTTGAAGTTGTTGGATCGTTGTGATACAGGACTTTCCTTTTTATATATATTTCTAAATGAGCTCTGTTTAGTATTAACTGCATATTTTCCAGCACTATACAAACATTTCCTGGTATCACACTTAGAAAAAAAAAGAGATGATATCACCATCATACTCAGGAATCCTGGCGAGCCTTCGATGCCCTGACCTTGAACGTCTGTAATGAAACATTCTTTCTTAAGCCTGTTTTTCACTTCCTCTCGTTCATTTACCCAGAGAATGTAAAAAAAATGGTGCTAAATCTTTTAAGTAAAGCTTGAAAAAAACTAAAGACAGGATGTGTTTGTATCCCTGAGCTATTTGCTAAAAGTCATATGCTGCTCTCAGGTGCATCTACAGTTACCATGTTGTTGTACTTGAGTGAAATAGAGCCTGATTGATACTGGATTTTTGGAGCCAATGTCGATACAGATATTAGGAAGTCAAAACAATCTGATATCGATATGTTAGCAGATAATCTTTTCTAGAGCTCGGTCGAGTTCTTCTCGTCAGAAAACACTCCCTTATTCACTCATTCACTTCTCCCTTTATAATAAACACTACATAGTTCACTTTACCCTGAAGGAGGAAGGAGGAAGGAAGGAGGAAGGAAAGGAGGGAGGAAAGAAGGAATGAGGGAGGAAAGAAAGAGAAGGAAGGAAGGAAAGAGAGGGAGGAAAGAAGACAAGTCATTAAGGTCTCAATTGTTAAATTCAGATTCTCTAATAAACGTGCAGGTGGTCATTTTGGTCGTTACTGCTCGTAAATAAGATTTGAAGACTTTTAGTAGATTTGATGCCATGTGGGCTTTGATTCAGCTGGCTCACCTGCTGCTCCGAAACTCACAATAAAGTCAGACTGTGACCGCAATATTTTGGTAAGTTTAATATGACTTGAATACACAACACAATTAAGCGTGTTTCCACAGCGTAAAAGGCAACACACCCCACATTCCTGATTTGGGAGGTTCTGGCTTGAAACCTGAAAAGATGGCACTGAGACAATGAGCAGTGACTCCAAAGCAAACTACATTCATCTTCATTATAAAAGAATTACAGTCCCTGCACTACACTAACAATAAGACACTTTACCAACACCTCAGCTCTTCTTATCATACTAATACATCATTAGGGTTGCAAAATTATGGGAATTTTCAAACTGGGAAACTTTCCATGGGAATTAACGGGAATAAACCGAGAATTTACTAAACTGAAGGTATGTTCTTATTAGGGAACTTAAATATAGTTGTGTAAAATAATATTTTAGCATAATCCTGACTAAAACAACCAGATATCATGGAGTACATAGCACAGTGTTTACTGCAGGGCTACTGAGACCACGCCCCCTACATGCACTGCACATTCCTCCATCACATGCACAGATGATTTTGTATTATTTTGCTTATAACTAAACAATTATTTTTTCTCAGATATGATACCTTTCCATTAAATTACCCTCAATTGCCATAAATTGTCATAAATTCCCATAATTCCCATGAAAATTCCCCAGTTTAACTTCCAATGGAAATTTACCGAAAACTTTCCGGAAATTTACCGGAAATTTTCCATCATAGAGTTGAAATTAAAGTATCATATCTTTCCTTTGGGTGTGAAATAGATACCATGAAGTGCCACAATTATTATTTTTTAAAGTATTTTTATTCCTCGTTGTGGCCTTGCTCAAACAGATTCAGTCTTAGTGAGTCTGACAAGTATAGCATGCAGCCTTGAGGGAGGAAAACACTGGCACCAAAAGACAAATCATAACCAGAGAAATTACCATCTAGCTGCGACTTCCAGGCTGAAACTGAAATTACTGGCATTGAAAATGTCACGCAGCCCATCGATGCCACTTGAGTACACACGAAGAGCATCTATGGCTCAATAAACATTATTACAAGCTCCGACATGTAAAGCACCCATTCACCCACTGAGTGACCTCATTTCAGAGCACCACAAGATGTGCAGACACCCACAAAAAAAGGAAAAAAAAAAGAAAAAGGGACATGCTGTGCTTACCCCCGCAAGCTAATTCAATATTCATAACTTTATTTTAAAATATCCACAGTTTCAGGAAACAGGGGGCACGGAGGCCGGCTGCCATCTGGCTTCTAACAGGAAAACAGCTCCATATGAAGTGGCCTGACGTCAATTAAAGAATTTAGGAAGAAGAAATCGGATTTAGGGATTTAATGTGATCTTGTAAATTCACGACATGAGGCGACAAGTATTTTTAAGCAAGAGGACAACTGAGGAGATTCATATTTTGGAAATGCTACAAAAAAACCAAAACACATGCAGTTTACTTCCATCAGCTGATCGGAGAGAAACAAATATCAAACTCAGAGTCCTGATCGGTCTTCCATGACTTTTGCTGTGTCCAAATAAAATCACTTCCTGTTTACTATATAACGCTCTACATTTACCCTCCACCATGTTATTAGAGTGTCTGAATGCTGAGTGTGTAAATATCCACTACTGTATATTCTGCCCTCTAATATTACCCAGTAGGACATGAGGCCACAAAATGATGACGAAAAAAATCTCTCTGTGTCGTCCTCCCGGGTCAAATTGACCCCGTCTGTTTTGACTGTTCCTTCTTTCCTCCCTTCCTCTTTTCCTTGCTTCCTTCCCTCCTTCCTTCCTTCCTTCTTCCTTCCTTCCTTCTGTCCTCTGTCCTTCCTTCCTTCCTTCTTCCTCCCTTCCTTCCCTCCTCCCTCCTTTCCTTCCTTCCTTCCTTCCTTCCTTCCTTCCTCCCTCCCTCCTCCTTCCTTCCTCTTTTCCTTCCTTCCTTCCTTCCTTCCTTCCTTCCTTCCCTCCTTCCTTCCTTCCTTCCTTCCTTCTGTCCTCTGTCCTTCCTTCCTTCTTCCTCCCTTCCTTCCCTCCTCCCTCCTTTCCTTCCTTCCTTCCTTCCTTCCTCTCTCCCTCCCTTCCTTCCTCCCTTTCCACTTTCCTTCCTTCCTTCCTTCCTCCTTCCTTTCCTTCCTTCTTCCTCCCTCCCTCCTTTCCTTTCCTTCCTTCTTCCTCCTTTCCTTCCTCCCTCCTTTCCTTCCTTCTACCTCCCTTCCTCCCTTGACTCGAGGACAACAGGAGGGTTAAAGAGAGAGGTAGAGGTTTTTTGAATGGGAGTCGTTTGGAGCCAGCGTCTCGTGTCTGTCAGTGAAATTTCAGCCTTGAGCCGCTTGGCAGGGACCAAGTAAGGACATTTGGGCTAGTCTTCACTTCCTTATAGGACTCTTTTAAGTTAGAATTACATTTAAGTTAAATAGCAAAATGAATATAGATTGTCTAACAAGTATAGGAGTACATTTTTGTGTGTGTGTGAGTGACTCATCATCAGTCGGAGCCACCTGCTTCCTCCTGGAGCAGCACACACTATAATCATCCAGCGACGGCACCGGTCCAGTTGTGGCATGTCTTTTTTTTTTTTTTTTTGCATTCTGGCAGATAAGACATGTCTGCTTTTGTTGGGCACATACCTGGATCCTAATATGTAAAACACACACACACACGCTATATAGTCGAGCCTGTGAGGTTATTAGCTCGCGTGTCTGTCTACAGTCTTGTCTGTTTACTAATCTGTCTGCTCAGCGGCGGGTCCGTGATGAAGGAGCTGTTAGGAAAATCTCTGTCCTTTACAAACAAGCATATTTTCCAGTCTGATGGTCTGATATGTAAATAGTGGGTCCACACCAACGTTACTTCTATCCGTCAGCCGCTCAGACCTGCTGTAATTAAAAGAGAAAGACACATAGCAGATCCACATGAATCACTCACTTCCTGTCTTCTTTGATAAATAAGTGTATTGACTTCTTTATTATAAAGGGTTTTTTCTTTATTTCAGACAAGGCAGCACACATCACGAAATATTGGTTTAACCTTTTAACTTGTTTCCTTGGATACAAAAGATTGACACATGCGATTAACGCTCACAATAGCTCCACCGCTGCCTCGGGCCAAATCAGCATGTAGTTAGATGTTGTTTGGGTTTGTCTTATTCTGAAACTGAGGCAGTTTTTTTTTTTTTTAAAGTTTTGCCCCCGGGGGTTGGAGAGGGAGAGAGAGAGGAGTCTTTTTAGGAAACGTCTCTTCAAGGATCAGATAAGTCGACTCTCGCTGACCTCTTACCTCTACTTGTGTGGAAGTGGAAGAAGGTTTAGAGAGTTGGGATTGTGCCCAGTTTCCTAATAAGCTGCACCCCACACACACACTGCAGCTTTTCTTTACCTCGCCTCTCTTCATTTTCTTTCTCTCTCCTCAAGGATTACTCTCTAATTCTCCATCACTCATTTCTTCCTCTCTGCTTGTTGCCCTGCAGATTCTTGTCTCTCTTATTTATCTTTCCACCCTCTGAATTGTTCATTTACATGTCTCATGTGTCTGTCTGTGGTCGGCTTCAGTCGGTCGTCACTAACGTCTGACCTTTTTAAAGTTTCCTCTTCGGGAACAGTAAACACTGTTAACTAGTTTGATAAAGTCTAATTGCACAATACATTTTCCAGAGCCTCTAAACATTTTATAATTTGACTGGAGATTCGGATTAATGAATTCTGACTAGAAATGTAGATTTATGAGCTTAATGACTGCAGTTAAAGCTCTGAGTTAAACATATTAGCAATGCAGTAAAAAAAGATAGGTCTGCTGTTTCTATGACTGTTCTGTGATTGCAGTGTTTTCCACACAGCTGTAGATGAAGGATGAAGGAGGAGGACGGCCTCAAAAGAAATATCAGAGGTGCTTTATCAAATACTGACACTGTTTAGATCAGGCGTGTCAAACTCATGTTCATTCAAGGGCCACATACAGCTCAATTTGATCTCATGTGGGCCGGATCACTAAAAGGAAGGAAGGAAAGAAGGAAGGAAGGGAGCAAGGAAGGAAGGAAGGAAGGAAGGAAGGAAGGAAGGAATGAAGCAAGCAAGGACAGATGGAAGGAAGAGAAGACAGGAAGGAAGGAAGGAAGGAAGGGAGGAAGGAAGGAAGGAAGGGAGCAAGGACAGATGGAAAGAAAGAAGGAAGGAAAAGAACACAGGAAGGAAGGAAAAGAGGAAGAAGGAAACTGGGCCGGATTGGACCTCTCGGCGGGCCGGTTCTGGCCCACGGTCCGCATGTTTGACACCCCTGGTTTAGATCATTGTGTAGTAACTAATAGATGCTCATCACGTCAGCTGACTGATTTCCTGGGACAAAATCTGCCTTGTCATCAGTACTTAGGTTAAATTTCGGCTGCATACCTGCAACACACGAGCGTCTTCAAACAGTCCTACTATTCAGTCTTTGTGCGTGTTGCTCTACTTTATAGTGTCTGCTAAATGCTTCAAATGTAATTATTGTAATTGTGTCATTTAGTAGAGCTAAATTAGCCCAATTCCATCTAATGGTGCTCACGCTTTTATTTATAACGGGAAGAATTAAAATATAAACTTACTGCAATTTCTTTCTAATTGACTTTTATTTTGAAAAAACAGTTTTATGCATGTTTAAAAGGAGGGAGAATACATGAATTACTGCACAAGGAGTGGAAGTGTTTTCCACTACCACTAAAGTCAATCATGTTGTGTTGATTTCTTCCTCACACACAGACTGAAGTGAGCTCAGTGCTGCCGCTAGTGGTCAGAAACTGAATTACAGCAACACTTCAGAAGGAGTCAGTATCCTTAATGTGTCTTTTGTTATGCATCAGTACTTCAGCTGAATAACATTATCTTTAATTTAGATGTTTGTTGTAAAGGATGCTGCTTTGGCACACTGAGAGAGAGGAAGGGATGGGGGGGTTATTTTTAGGAGAAATACGCACAAGGTCTGCTTTAGACGAACAAGAAAGAAAAGGGTGTTTGTTCCTAATTGGGGGAGTGTCATTCCTTTCCCCTCTCTGTTACTCTGTTACAGCGCAGGCCTGGTGGAGACTTTTAGGTGCATTATGGGATAGAAAAACACTGCAGAGCAATAAAGCCAGAGAGCAGAAACAGTAACATGACTTCTAAGTAGAGCCAGAGTAGATTCCTATATTGATATATCAGCCAATAATATTATATGTATTACATATACAGAACGTATAGAGAAACACACGTTATGAAGGACTGATAATTTACATTGAAACAATAAACTATAATGTATAAAATGACATCAGTGCACTAAGACTATACTAACTATACTGATATGTGTGATAAGATATTCCTTTATTATTAGTACCCCAATGGGTAAAATTAGCTTTATTACAGCAGCAAATGGGCAGTAAAATAGAAGAGCAGCAATATAAAAAATAACATATCGTGACATTATTTACAAGAGTAATATTAGTATTGAGGTAATGTACCAGAGATGATATTGTTATTGCTATTATTGATAGGTCAATACTGGCCAATAACATTGACTGACCAATATATCGGTCAGGCTCTACTTCTGAGTGTATTACAAGACCTGATTTAAGTACAATTTAATTATAAAGAGATGTTTTTATTAGTGGGTGTGTGTTAATATAAAATATAAACTCACATCATGACTGTTGTAGCTCAACATATGACACAGAACCCGTAGTAGGTGTAAAGATGTAATAGTTAAAAAATGACTTCATTACTTCCTCTGTGCTCCAGTTACCAAAATAAAACGTCACAGTGTATTTTGTTTACATTTCAGGACTCACGTCATCTGAATTCGCCTGAATAATGAATTTGAGGATCACGGTGCACTCTTTAGATCTCTATCCAGCCCATGTGACGTTATGAATGAACATCCTTCATGTTAAACCCACACTACCATTAGCAGCATTGCGTGTGCGTGTCATAACCACTTACTACATGCATACCAGAAACACTATTTATATCAACGCATAGCTGCAATCTGTACTTCTTTATAGCTCCCTCTTGTCTTGTGCGTCCCTGCAGGGAGGTCAAAGGTCAAGCTCAGCTGCGGGGAAGCTGGTAGTGATTCAGAGTCACGCTCCGGGACTTTTTAACACAGCAGTAGCTCGATGAAGGACTTTCTCTGAACTCACCCTGTTATCATGCTGTCACTCCCACATTCAGTACAGGCATACAATAATCACAGTACTATTGACTTAAAAAGGGTGGGCTCAGACTCAAATCAGCCGGTGTTCGGGTCGATGACGCAGCAAAAACAGGCTCTGATTATTCTCCTGACTCATGCAAGAACCTGTGTGTGATTTTCACAGCTTTGAGCTAAGTGGAGTGAATCATCATTACAAACATCAACACCAGCCAGTTATACATGTAAACAGCAGGAAGGGTATTTGCTGCCGTTTGCTGCATCTGTATGTCTTTTTTTTTCTTTCTAGCTGACAGTGAAGTGTTCTCGCTCTGCTGGACTCGTGCAGGATGAGCGAGCCTGCCGACTCCGAGCTTAAACTGATCTTAGAGAGTTGTTAAAATCAGATCTGGCAGTCAGGACCTTCTTTTGGACTTCATGGTTTGCAGCTTGTACCACAGTGTTTTTGAAGAGGGTGAAACTGGTTCGCATCCTGGCTCCAGTGTCGGCTCTTATCGTGGTTCTCGCTCTGCTGCCCCCCACCCACTCCCCCCACTCTCTGAGCACTGTGGAGTGGGCTGGTGTGAGCGGAGCTAGATCACAGCCATGCACCCTTTCACTGTGTTCACATCAATAGAGAAGGAGAAGCAGGGCAAAAGAGAGAGGGAGAGAGAGAGAGAGAGAGAGAGAGGAGGGGAGGAGGTGAGAGGAACAAATGCCAAGAGAAAGGAACAGAGGGGACAGGAGGAGGGCACAGAGGAGGGCACAGAGGAGGGCACAGAGTGGCGGTGTTTGTCCGAGGCAAATGAATGAAATCTTTATCTCTGACGCTGAGGAGACAGGACTGCTCTCACATATCATCCTTTCACTTTGCTTTTATCACTCCCTTTTTATCTTGTGTACTCTCTCTTTTTTATCCCCCTACTTTCGTTTTGGTAGTTTTGCCTCTCTTTAATCTGTCCTTTTTAGTAGTTCACCCTCTTTCTCTTTCTCTTTCTACAGCCTTCACTCTTCTCTACTGTTTCTACTGTCTCTCTATCCATCCTCTCTGAACTCAAACCCCTGCTGGAGGTCAGGGAGCTCTTTCTTTCTTTCTTTCTGTCTGTCCCATTTTTTGCTTTTTCCTGTCCCTTTGCCTCAGGAGAAAACAGGAAATTGCAAACAAATAACTTTGCCTCACTGCTTTAAAAAAAAGAGAAAAGAAAACCCATGAGTCCTAAAAATCATCTAGTTTTTTGCTTTGCTTAGAGATACACTGCTGCTGACAGGAAGTGTGGAGCCATCGTTCCAAAATAAAACATCATCAAATGTCTCAAATACTAAAATTACAACATAAATTTAAATGAGTTGAAGTCTGTTTTGACAGGATGGGATTGTCCTAATTAGATTTTTATATATAATATGTATTTCTTTGTATTTGACGTGTCTTTCTTTTACAAATCTGTGTATTTAAAAAAAAAAGTGCAGATAAAGTGAAATTTTTGCCTGAGTGGTGCATTTATGTGCAATCCTTAGTAAGCAGTTGAATTCAGTGCTGTTTGTCTTTACAACTCAACTTGATGCTGAATGCAGTTTTCACCTCCTTCACCCTCAGGGTCGACCACTGAATGAATTCTCACCCTGTGGGAAAAAGTCCCACTTGAAATGATGTCTGAATGACTCTTGGCGTTAAGAGTTGAGAACATGGTCATTAGTATTACACAATGCTCAGTTTACAGCTTGTGATGCTGGGAAAAGAACATTTCAGCAGGAGCAGGTTCACACTGTGCCAAAGAGCAGCTCATTTCACTTTATCGCTGCACTCGCTGCAACTGTTAGTGCACAGAAATATATATATTTAGCAGTTTTCCCTGTTTAGATTTTACATTAGTCTCCAGGTTAAGGTGCTCAAGTTTCTCCATTAAATATTTTGAATGGAAATTTTCGTTTAACTGACATTTCAGTATGCAAAAATAGTCAAATGAAACACAGAAATTACCAACATGGCACAGTCTCATTGATTTATAATAACTGGAGTTGTAGATAATTATCCCAGTTAGAGCTGCAACTAACTATTATTATTTCATTATTGACAATTCTGTTATTTTCTTCATAATTTGAATGATAGTTTGTTTCATACAGCGTCACCATCAACATTTCCAAAAAGTCAAGTTGACATATTTATAAGTTTTGACTTGTCTTTTTGAACCACAAAAAACTATGTTACTGTTCAGTTTATTATTATTATTAAAGACTAACCAGTGAACATATGGTAGCTATTTCTATTTCTGGTTAGAAAAGACTTAAAACAGTGAATTGATTATCACTAGAGTTGGTGATTAATTTCAGTGACAG
>JAJDFG010000496.1:125608-150608 GCA_021039105.1 Scomber colias
TGAGCGCAATTTCCTGTACGCCACATACAGTGTATTAATAGTGGGCCTCTGTTTGTCCTCTCTGCTCTGAAAAGTGCACATTGTTCTGCAGTAGAAGACATTACACGGACAGCAGGATATTGCAAATAAACTAAATGAACTCTGCAATGCAATTCCTTGAAATGTAAGATTGTCTCTCAGGAGGGGGAGACACTGACGATTTTAACCTCATCCCAGTGTTTTATTTGCTGGTCTCTAATTGAATCTGTGTATCACGGGGAGCATCAGTTTCTTCTTTAACCTATATTCCCAGAAGCTCTTTTTCAGGTAGAAATTCAATTTTACTTAAAAAAAAAATAAAAACACACTTTACTCATCTATCATGCATGTAGAGTAGGGCTGCTCGATTAGGCCTATGGAAAAAATCATAATCACAGCTTCTATGCTAACGATGCTGCAGCGGCTTCCGGTCTAAGCTTTGTTATTGAGCGCTATTTCATTATTATTATTATTATTATTATTATTATTAAAAATCCCTAAATCGTAATCACGATAAAATTTCGATTAATAGAGCAGCCTTAATGTAGCCTAGAGGTGACATTTTTTTACTGATTGATGCTGGAGTTTCACTTCATAGTTGCATGATGTGGTGATGAAAAGCTTCCGTCCTGCCCAAATAAATGACGACAGCTATTCCTCCCAGACTTTAAAAAAAAAGACAGCTGGTAAGTGAGACAGGTATGTGTGTGTGTGTGTATGTGTGTGTGTGTGTATGTGTGTGTGTGTGTGTGTGTGTGTGTGTGTGTGTGTGTGTGTGTTTAGGCACAGCTGGCCTCTTAAAAAATTCCCCCTCACGCCTGGATACAAGCCACAAGAACAACTGGCTAATACCATACCCATCCCAGAAACGCTCCTTAGCACAGAGCGAAGGCCGATAGAGGGAGAGAAGAGACATGGTGATTGACATGATGTGAGTGATTGATGCGGAGGGAGTGGGGCGGAATGCGATATGCAAGTCATATGCTTTCCATTTGTTGCAGCCTCTTGTAGTCCACCTGTCTCTCTTGGCGCACCCTGTCTGCGTTATTCCTGCCTGGGGTTTTTTAAATTTTCTTCTACTTCTATACAATTTCCTCTCAAATCCCCCCCCCCCCCCTTTTTCCTGCTCTCCACTGTTTGACCACAATGAGAAACGACAGCCTGTGTGCTTCAGACAGCTTATCAGCTTAAATTCCACCACATTTTCGCCGGGGCTGATTCACCCTAATTACAGCTCAGTAAAAGCATGTTTCTGGTACAGTATCTCCAAACACAGGAAGTGATGAATCAAAAGTGTAACAGAAAACCGTCCGCTGAACAGAAGCCAGCAGCAGGAGGAGGGGTTCCTGAAGTTTTCTCATTTTTTGTTTTAGGGTATTTTAAAATCCTCAAAATTGCATGTCTTGACCACCATTAATCCATCTGTCATCATCTCGTGCTCCGCTGACACCCTGCCTGCCCGCCCACGCCTCCTTCACCCCCCCCTCCCCACCCCCCTTCAGCCCCCTACACCCCCCCTTCAGCCCCCTCCTCCTCTATTCCCCAGCTGTTTGTGGTCACAGGGTGTGTCGGAGGGTCTGCTGGGTGCAGTCACATCGGTATTTGCATGTTGTGCGTTATGACTGACTGCTGTCACATTACAGGGTGTGGAGGCCTGCTGATACTCAGTTGATATAAGGAAGAGTCACAGAGAGAGAGAGAGAGAGCGAGTCAGAGAGAGAGAGAGAGAGAGAGAGAGAAACAGCTTTTTCTGCATGACTTCATGTTTTTATTTTAGCATTTTAATGATTTAAGTATTGATTACTGCTTAAGTCAAGTTTGTCATTTATTTTATGGAGCTATCATCATGTGTCGGTATCACTTAAATGCAATAAAGTGACATGAAATCTCTTTAATCTTCTTGACTCTTCCTTCCTTCCTTCCTTCCTTCTGTCTGTCCTTCCTCCCACCCTCCTTCTCTCTCTCTTTCCTCCCTTCCTTCCTTCTTTCTTTCCTCCATCCCCCTTTCTTCCTTCCTTCTGTCCTTCCTTCCTTCCTCCCTCCCTCCCTCCCTCCCTCCCTCCTTATTTCCTTCCCTCTTTCCCGTTCCTTCCTCCCTCCCTCCTTCTCTCTTTCATTCCTCCCCCTACCTTCCTCCCTTCCTTCTTTTCTCTGTCCTTCCTTCCTCCCTCCCTCCCTCCTACCTTCCTTATTTCCTCCATCCTGCCTTCCTTTCTTTCCTTCCTCCCTTCCTTCTTTCCTTTCCTTACTCCTTTCCTTCTTTCCTTTCCTTACTCCTTACTCCTTTCCTTCCTCCTTCCTCCTTTCCTTCCTTCTTTTTTCTATTTTTCATTTTAATAAGTCATAAAGTTAAGAATTAGATTGTATATGTGTTAACGGCTATATATAACAGCTATATACAAAGGCCGACATAGTGAAATGAGAACATAGAAGAAGTGGATGATGTCAAAAGCAAAGGTCACGAGTCGCATTTACAAAGTGGAAGCTGATAATTCAGGGTGGTGGTGGAGAGGGACGAGGGATGGAGGGGCGATGTGGGGAATGGGGGGGAGGGGGCGCGGAGGGTGACACAGCGCCTTCTTCCTCACACTGGCTGGAAATAGCTGCTTTCGTATAGGTGTGTCAATTCAGAGCACGCTGACTTTTTAAGAGAGGGGACTTCCATGCTCCTTTTTCTTGAGCTGCAGAAAGATGCTCGTGTCATTCTGTAAATTATATCAGTGAATTTATATTCTGCTGCTGCTGCTGCTGCTGCTGCTGCTGCTGCTGGGTGTGACCAGATTACCACCGGCCAAATATGGACAAATAATTCTCAGTGTCTGGTAACTTTACCTTCCCTCCAGTTAAGTTCAAGGACCATCTGTTCTAAAATATAAAAAAAGGCCGATATGTGACGATATGTAAGAGTGGAAATGGCTGAATGAAGGGAGGCAGGATTATGGGATATGAGAGTAATAGTATAAACCAGTAGAGGAAACAATATCTTATCTTTTGGCACAATTTCATGAAGTTGCTACATTATTTTTTGTAGTTACAGGTGTTTTTGTGTGTCATCTGTTTCCTGTAAATGTAGCTCTTTCCTCTTCTATTCCCTCGCTCCCTTACAAGCCTGTCACTTGTTTCCTCATATCTAATCCTCTCCTCTTGCTCCTTCCTCCTCTTCTTCTTCTTTCTCTCCAGCTGCTCAAGCCAAGCCTTTTTTAAAAGTTTAAAAATGACTGCTTATTAATTACACTGTCTAATGAAATGAAGAGCTTTCAGAGCCGGCCGCTAGATGGGTCAGACAGCTCCGGTTCGTATTGCAGGAATCCTCTTAAAGCATGACCAGAGTTAATGATTTCTATAGGCACATAACACACTTAGTCATTCCTGATAAAGCATGACCTCTTTTTTAAGTTCCTGGATGTGTTTAACCCTGTCAGACGAACTCATACCGGCCTTCCAGCTCTGCTAAGTTTAACGTCTGACTCGTCTTTTCCTCATCGGACTAACAGAACGTGATACAGAATACCAGCAGCGTGATTCACCAGGCGACATCGTGATGTTTTTGTCCTGCTGGAAGATGCTCGGCCGGTTCCTTCCGGGCAAAAAGTCATCCTCATCTGTCTGAATGTGTTTATTCTTTTTCTTTAAGTAGTCATAAGACCGTTCCTGTCTCTGTTTAAGTGTATAATTCCTCTGATCTTCTTTGATCGTATCCGAAAAACACACAGACTCGCGCGCTGTTGTGTCTGTTTCCAACGTTTCCAAGTCTTCCATTTCCGTCTGTAAATGTACACAGTGAGAAACCTTGATCCATTTATTCCAGGCTTCTTTGTTTTTCCTAGCGCCTGACTGAATACCAACGCCGTCTAATACTATGTAAACTAAAGTCAATTTTAGCTCCTCCTGAACAAGGAAACATACTTTATTCATTAGTCATTGGCATTGGCTTTTATCTTCATGGATACATGAGTCTGTTGTTGTTTGATGAGTGAATGAGCAGCAACCACAAAGGATAGGTGTGATGAGATGAGATCTGTCAAGCAAATACACCTTTTTTAATAGCATACATATCTTCTTAATTTAATTATAATTTGAAAACATACTATAGAGATCCTAAAATGTATTGCCATTGTATTTGAAGATCATTTTTATAAACTGTGACTCTTGGAGACAGGTTTTAGTGGCCAATAAAGGAACTGCACCCTAAAATGTTTCTATATTTGCTTCAGCTTTTCATCATAGATTGTATAAAAGAAATGGACGTAACATCCGTGACGTCACCCATTGGTTTGTGGACTGCTGCTCGGAAGCCAATAGTTTCGAATCTAGGCAGCGCCATCTTGAAAATTTCAGGTGCATGCTGGGAAAAATAAAAACACGGATTCTACTTATATGGGCATGAAGCGGGGCCATGGGTGGAGTGGGGGAGGTTGCTATGGTTGCAAGGGCTGGATCACGAGGACATTGGGCAATCAACCTGTCAATCAGGACGTAGCCATGCCCTAATGCATACCCTGCTTTATCGTCAAATATAAAATCAGGGAGGCCAAAATGTCACAAATGAACATCATACTGCATTGAAGAGGCTTTAAACTAGCGATTGAGACCATAAACACATTTTGAAAAAGTTTAATGAGGTTAGAAATCTAGTGAGAAGTTGGTGAATTCTCCATTGACTTGTACTGTATAGAGACGGTCGCCCCCTGGTGGCCTTTTGATAGACTGCAGTTCTAAGTTACTTCCGCGTTGGCTTCATTTCAGAGGACCGGAACGCCCCGCCTTGCTTTCATCCATGCTGCTTTGTAATTAGTCATTTATGGTGAATGACATACATGTATATTGTATGAGGTATATTTCTTTACTGACCTTTTGGAAACAGTTTTTAGTGGCCAATAGAGGAACTGCACCCTGTTTCTATATTGGCTTCAGCTCTTCATCCATGCTGGTTGCTGCTTTGTAATTAGCCATTTATTGCGAATGACGACGTACATGTATATTTCTTTACTGACAGAAAATGGTACATTTGAGACACAGCAGTAATAGTTGGCAAGAGGCTACAGAATTTTTCTCCCTTGAAGTTGGTATAGAAATAGCAGCTGCTCCTCATAAAATGTATGGATTTTTTTTTCTTCTTCTTCTTCTTCTTAAGGATGGCCTCTCGTAACGCAACATAAAAGCATACAGAGCAATTCCCCCCTTGAAGATCATTTTGTGCTGACTTTGTTTCTTTGAAGCTGGCCCCATTTTTTATATATATATGAAAATGAATGTTTGAATATTTAATGAGGCTCGGCTCTCACAGCTCGGGGAACTCCCAGAGTCAGGGGAGTCTTCAGAGTCCGCGTCACAGGATTTGAGTCATTCAGCTTGTAGGAATTAGGGAACCCATTAAAAACACATCTATCTGTCTTTGTGTCTCTGTCGCAATCATCCACTTATTCACTAATACGTTATACACACACACACACACACACACACACACACACACACACACACACACACACACACACACACACACACACACACACACACACACACACACAGGAACATTAACAGGAGCTTCTTCTCATCTCATAATGAAGCCCAGGAGTGATTATAATCACTATCTTCTGTTGACGTACGTTAACAACATTAATACTGTGATAGCAGTAATTAATAAATGAAGAGTTTAATGTGCAGTGACAACTTTAAATCAAGTAATCTCTCATATATTGGAGAAGAAGAGATGGGATGAGATTATTCTGGTCAAAAAGTTTCATTCATGATATTTACCCATTAATATCACATGTTTATAATCCTTAAAATGGCTCTAAAACATGCTCGAATCACTTTACCTTACATTTTTGTTAATAAACAAAATATTTTATTGCATCACAGATAAGACACAAACCTTTTGTTTTTTAGTGGACATCCTTATTAGTGATAAACAATCAAACACTGACTAGAAAGATTCAAGATCACTTGAAATTCAGTACATACTGCCTACAACAACAATTCACATTAAATTAGGGAATCAATAAAGGACTGTATGCTAATGCTATTCACATTATCCAGATTCTTGACCATCCTGATAATGGAAATCAACCACCAATCAACTTATCCTGAGTGTCTCTTCTCTTATCACGATTCACTATAAAATCCTTTATCGTCCCACTCCCAGTGAGAGATGGAAGTGTCTCTTAATGGAGAGGTAAAAGTGTTACTGCAGGGTGCTTTAAATACGAGTATCTTAAGTCCTAACTTGGACTGCATGGCAAAAAGAGTCGTCACAGTGCCGTGTAACGATGATAGGACTTTATTAGCACTTATCGAAAAGAGAATCAGACATTATTACCGAACGCGGACTCTGTGACGCACGCCGGCCTGCTATATGTAGATGTGACTGACTGTATGGGAAGGACAAGCTCGTCCCGTCTGTCTACAAGTCACTTTAACAGCTGTGCAATTTAATCTGAAGCAGGGCACACTAAACTATGTGCATCAGACATGTGTTGGAGTGTGTGTGTGTGTGTGTGTGTGGTGTTGTGCAGTATATCATATTTGTTTGTGTAACTGTGTGTCTGTGGACTCTCTCTCTCTCTCTCTCTCTCTCTCTCTCTCTCTCTCTCTCTCTCTCTCTCTCTCTCTCTCTCTCTCTCTCTCTCTCTCTCTCTCTCCATTCTCTCATCCACATGATCAACTTTTCACCCACTTTCTCTAATTTTCTATTAATATTCCGACTTTTATGCGCAGCAGTTTTAATTTAGGAGCCTCCTCTAGTTTGCCGCCCACTTCCTGTCTGCACACACACACACACACAGCTTAATTTATACTGTAAAATTACAACGTTATTATTACAAGACTACTATTAGCATGAATTATCATAATGTTAAATATCTAAGATTGGAAGTAAAGCACACATTCTTTTTTTCCTCCTTAAATTTGAGTCTCTGTTGTATCTTTTCTTTAATTATTCAGCCCTTTGAGGATATTTTCTATCTGTTAACTAAGAAACAAGCTGCTGCTGCTGAAAACTGAACACACGTGGGTCACTGACATCAACCTTTTCACTCACCAAAACACCGCATCCTGCTTTCTTCCACTCTACCCTTCCTCTTCCGGCCTCTGTTATCATTGTTAAAGAGAAACAACAGTGGCAAGCGGCCCACTAAGGTAATAATACGCTACGTACTGCAGAAAAGACTAACCCCTCCCCTCCCCCCACACTCTGCACAAATATATATATAGAGGAGTATTGACAGTGAACTCATTTATTTATTGTGGTTTTATAATATGAAATGCATCAGTAGAATAGATAGAAAGTAGGAAAAAGGGGGAAATTCATCCCACAGGTCATTACTGAAGCCTAGAGTTCCTCCAGTGTGCAGCTGCTCCCATGGTAATGGTTTGTGGGTGGACTTGTTGAGGCCTGCAGTGGATGTCTCGGTTATCATGCTGTGTAGCGCCGGCCCCACCCTGCCCGCCAGTGTCTGTGTGTGTGTGTGTGTGTGTGTGTGTGTGTGTGTGTGTGTGTCTATGTGTGTGAAGCCTACTGCTATAAAGTGTATTGTTTAAATATGTTTAGTACAAATTATCTAATTCAGACCCCTGCTTTCTACTTATATGGCTCATTCTTACCATTGTGTTAGCTTATCTCAGTGTTTACATCCACTGTGTGCGTGTGTGTGTGTGTGTGTGTGTGTGTGTGTGTGTGTGTGTGTGTCTGGCCCTTTGTATCAGATTACCTTTGTTTTTTTCTCTCTTCTCTGGATCAGTTGGCTTTTTTCATGTCTCTTGCAGGCTGCCTCCATTACTCATCCATCCATCTATCTCTCTCTCTCTCTCTCTCTCTCTCTCTCTCTCTCTCTCTCTCTCGCTCTCGCTCTGTAATAGCTGTAATATTAATTACAATTGATATGACATGACAGTAGTACTCAGGTTATACGTCTAATATCACTTCACTTTCCACTTTTCCACTTTCTCTCCATCACCAGCTGTTGATGCTTTAATTTAATACTCAGCCATCTCTCCTCATTTTTGAAGAGAATTACATCAAAAATTTGCCTCACAGACTTGTAAAATGCGTGGGATGTGAAACATGTGATATAACACGTAACCGATATGTTGTGCCGCAGCAGAATTCGGGGGGGGGGGGGGGGGTGTTGGGGGGTGGAAGCTTTTTGTGCAGCATGCCATGAGAAGATGAATATTTATGACGCACTTCCAGCTTCTGTCATAGCAGCGTTTCATAAGAAGCTCAATAACTGGATTCAAAATGTGTCTAAAGCTTAAGAGCAGCAGATGGGCGGGGCTTAAAGTGTCAGACGGCCAATCCAGATGCTTTCATGTGAGCTGTCAATCAGAAATGTGTCAGCTTCATCATAGGTGTGTGCATACTTTGAGTCAAAAGTGTGTTTATTAATGTTAAAACTAAGCCTGAGAATCACTTTCATCTAGTGCCTGGTGTGATATGATGAATCAGGTGATCTGGATTGGACACACACACACACACACACACACACACACACACACACACACACACACACACTGAAACGCACACGCACACAGACACGCGCACACACATGCACACACACAAAAACTAACACACACACACACTGAAATGCACACATACAAATGCACACAAATTTACACACACACACAGAAACGCACACAAACTTATACGCACACACACACAAACTGAAATACACATACACACACTGAAACAAACACACACACAAATGCACACACAGAAATGTACAAAAACATGCAAACACACACTGAGACGCACACACACACACACACATTGAAATACACACATTCGGTGTCAGTTGGGGAGTCAGTTCAGACTTGAACAGGCAGGAGTTTGCACTTTGAATCACCCTCACAAGATTTTGGGAGATTAAGAGGCTCACAAGGGAATGTGTGTGTGTGTGTGTATGTGTGTGTGTGTGTGTGTGTGTGTGTGTGTGTGTACGTGTGTTTCTCTGTCCACTAAGTTTGTTTCACTTCACCTTTTTTCTGCCTTCTGTAAAATATTTCTGTTTTTATTATGTCAGATTTATTTTGGCGGGGACAGTGTATTCAAACATTAATCTTCAGGAAACAGAAAGTTTGGTGCCAGATTTAACAGTTTCATCAGCTGCTGCTTTCCACCTGCAGTCCAGATCAAGAAACACTAAATAATACAAAAATAACCAACTGAAATGACTCCCATGTTCTTAATTTACATTTCTGACTCCTTCCTCATTATCCTCTCATCATCATTTATCATCAGCTCTGTTAAATATTTGTATTATGGGCTTTAAGAGGTCTGGGATAATTTATATAGATCCTGTTTTCACTATCTGGACTCCACATTCTGCTTTGAGCTTCTTCTTCTTCTCGTCTCCTTTCTGTCTCTTCTAATCAGTGTTTGCTCTCTTTCTCTCTCTCTCTCTTTTTACTGTACGCTCCATCTGTGCTCTCACTGACCTACATGTATCTGCAGGAATCTGTTTCTTTTTTTTCCTTTCCTTCCCTTCCCCCCATCCATCCATCCATCCCTTCCCTCCATTTCTGTGGAAAGAGGAGAAATGCTATATACAGTAGAGTGAGAGGGAGACACCGATCAGCTCTGGAGGATTTTATAATATTCTTACCTTTTATTGCTCTCTTTCTTTCTACATCTGTGAAGTCTAATTTATCTCTCTCTCTTTCTCTCCCGTGACAGTGCTCACTTCTCTGTGGTCGTCTCAGATGAATGCTTCTTTGTTTTTCGTGTGCGTGTGCGTGTGCTTCTAAAAAAAGGCCAAACTTTGTTTCACCTCTTCACACCTCCTTTTGACCTTTTCCCTTCCTTCCATCCATCGATCTATATTCATCTGGTTCTCTCTTTTCTCCTTCCCGCCTTCCCTTCTGTCACACTGAGTGACTTTCTAGACATATAACTTTTCATTAGAGGACATCATACTTAGATTTAGACTTTAGTTTCCCCCACAGATACCCCTTTTCCACTGAGCTGGAGCCTGTGCTGGTTCGGAGCTAGTGCTAGAGCCAGTGCTCAGTTGGTGCTAATCCAAGAAGTAGAAGAAGAAGACTCTGGCAAAAAAAATGATAAAAATAGTACTTTTAATCAACAAATCTTTAACCCTAGTGGGCTAATAAACGTTAACCCCACTAGCCAGCTAATAAACGTTAAACCCGCTAGCCGGCTAATGAACGTTAGCCCCGCTAGTCGGCTAATGAACGTTAGCACCGCTAGTCTGCTAATAAATGTTAGCCCCGCTAGCCGGCTAATAAACGTTAGCTGTCAGCTGACGGTAATCGGTTCTTGCTTTAGACCAGCAAAGAGTTGGTGCTTGCTCTGGCTCCCGTTCTGAGGCTCAGGGCTGGAGCTTTGGTGGTGGAAAAGCAAAGAACCGGTGCTTAGTCAGGCTCGGGCTCTGAACCAGCACCAGCTCCAGCTCGGTGGAAAAGAGGTAGAGGGTAAATTTATGATGCTATGAACTTTTCTTCTGATTTAAATAGAAAGAAAACACAGACTGCAAACTCCGAAATATGCCTGAAGTCAAATTGCTGCAGTATTTAGTTTTTAGTTTTTTGGTTACCATGACTTAAGAGCATCCTCAAGGGAGTTTATAGTTTGCTTATGAAAGTTTCAACAGGTGTACTGAAAAAGTAAATGAATAAAGCACACAAGACTTCCTTTTCAATAACTGTAATGATATTTAATGCAAAGCAAATATCAGCAGGAATGAACTTAACTTACATATATTCAGGCTGATAAATTGTCCATTTATGCTTTCCTGAAGTGTTTTGTTGTAGTTCATTTTCTATCCAATAACCACTGACTGCAGGTCCTTGTTTATTCACCTTCATATTATAATAATAATACATTTATTGAGTCCCTGCAACCCTATGTAGGATAAGCGGTTTGGATAAGCAAAATAGACATTTATTTAGTATAGCACCTTTCACAGGAATATAATCATGAAGACCATAAAATATATAAAAGTAAAAACTGCAGGCAAACAGAGGACCTCAAAAGGAAACACACAAGAGAAATGTTTATTATATATTTTATACATATTAATGTTTATCAGCATTATAATATGTTTTGATGGACCTTTTTAATTGAAAAAATCTGCATAAAACAGCAGTTTTGTTCCAGTTGGGAAGACGTTAGCCATTTCCTGCTGCTTTGAGACACTGAATTAGCTGAAGCTGTTATTTTTTGAATGCTTTGTGAAAATCAGTTTGCTTTCATTGGATTTTTCACACAAATCTCTACATCTACGAGCGTTACCCACCTCAGATGAACATGATTGTAACTCTGCATTGGTTTATATCTGTTATATAGGCTGAAACTGAGAAGCATTCAAGACTGTTTGTGTGAGTGTGTGTGTGTTTTTGCCATCAGCCTCTTGAACACCATCTCTGATTAGGCCTGCACACGGTTTCACTTCAGACTCTGAAAACAGACTCTGGTTGGCATTTTAGAGAATCCGTATCACACATGCAAACCCACGTGCACTCACACACACTGACTATAACACACACACACACACACACACACACACACACACACACACACACACACACACACACACTATTACAAGCACACACACACATTCAGTAGACTATGAAATGGAGTAACACACAGGCACAAATTAACCCACCCAAAGCAATCAATTTCAATTTCAGGTGGTCTGATAGTCCTTCCCTCCACCACTCCTTCTATCTCCTCCTATATGTAACTTATAGCAGAAACAGGCCGAGGCTGTGTGAAGCAGCAGGCTGTGATTCTTTTATTTAATCACTTTCATGGTATCATGAACCATCTGGTGTGTGTTTGGCACGTATTTCCTTCGTCACATGCTCCACGTTTTTACTTCAAAGTGAAAATGCTTTATGTGCATTATAGTGGAACAGATGGGGTTATGTCTTCTATTATATACAGATTAAACTTTATAAATGTATTTATTTGTACTGATTTTTCCAATGTGGCGATTTACCGTAAAGCTTCTTATATAATCTCAACTCAAACTCCACTTACTGTACTTGCTTCTTTAAGGCTTTCACCCACATTTAACAGGCTTCATCGGGCTCACATGACTTGAGATCTCTCCAGGTCTTTGGTCACATGACGAGACATTTACATTTACTGATGAAGACCATTAATTGAGAGTGAAAGCTCAGAAAAAAAGCTGGGTTGAGATTACTTCAGAGAGTTCATTTTTGGGGGCTGCAACTAATAATTATTTCCTTGTTTGATTCATTTGGTTTTAAAATGTCAGAAAACTGTGAAAAAATGTGGATCACTGTGTCACAACCCAAATATATTCAGTTTACTGTCACAGAAGACTAAAAAAACATAAAATATTCACATTTTGAGAAGTTAGAATCAGATCATTTGGATAATTCCTCTTTAAAACATTACTCCAAATGATTAATCCATTATTGAAATAGTTGTTGCATTTCTGTGTTACAATAATTTTCACTGTTTGAATCTGATTGTGATGATTTGATATTATTAAAAGATAACTAATCAAAGTGTTTTTCTTTCTTCTCTTTCATGTTGCTGCTGCTGCTCCTCTCGACTTCCTCCAATAAAGGTAAATACATCCTTTTTCTTCCATCCACCTCTCTTTTCCTCTCCTCTTTAAACCGCTGCTCTCTTCTTTTATGTCGTCTGGGAGAATCTGTTCCCCAGCAGTCAATGTTTGCTCTTTTTCCTTCAGACATATTTTCCTTTTTTTTTTTTTTTTGAGTCAAACTTCTGACGGCGAGGCGACGCGCCGGCTGCTGAGATGAAAACTTTGTGCTTTCTGTTTGTTCCCATCTGTGTTTGAGCTCGGTCAAATATTTCCCCCCGTGTACTTTTGTATTCTTTGTTTCAGTTTTGACTGTTATAGGCTCACCTTGGGCCGGTTTACAGTACGTTGCTAGGCCCCCCCCACCTTCCCCCCATCGCCCCCTTTTAAAACCCTGCGTGAGGAACGGGTGTAAAAATGGTAGAAAAACACACTGCCTTGGTGCTTTCCTGTCGCTATGGCAACCGGTCACACCACCACACCACCACCTTTCTTGGGCCTGGTGTGTGTGTGACGCCCTGAGGAAGAGAGTGTGTGTGAGTGTGTGTGTGTGTGAGAGAGTGTGAGACGCCCTGAGGAAGAGTGTGTGTGCGTGTGTGTGTGTGAATCAGTGCATCCTTTGATGGAGCGAGCTTTACTGTTGACAAGGTCATGTGAAAGAGGAGACTCCCAGCAGAGCGTTCAGGATCGCTGAACAGTTTTCAACATTTCTTTTTTTTTTTTTTTGTCAGTATTTCTGAAGTTAAAAGAGTTTGTTGAATAGAGCGTGTTGGCTTTGAACTGCACCAATTCTTTGTGTGCTCAGGATTTTTTGGGATGTGTGTGTGTGTGTGTGTGTGTGTGTGAGAGTTTGAGTGAGAGTCTGTGTCTATATTTGGATGCAGGCCATGATTTCATATGATATAACCACATTTGCAATACATGAAGTGTTTGTAGAGGCTGTTTTTTCATATCTCTGTGTGTGTGTGTGTGTGTGTGTGTGTGTGTGTGTGTGTGTGTGTGTGTGTGTGTGTGTGTGTGTGTGTGTGTGTGTGTGTGTGTCAGTTTAAACCTCCCTCTGGCCTCTACAGTGTTGTGAGGGGGGAAACACATTAACGGTGGCAAAGTGGTGACACCCATTAACCTTTTGATCTTTGTGGTTCAGGTCATTATCTTCAGGTCATCTTAAAAAAAAAAAAAAGATCCTCCTGGAAAACACTCCATCTGTCCTCCTGTCCTCTTATTGATTAGTAATCACCCTCTCCTGTTAAACAAACGTGTTGTGTTTGGGCTCCTGATCTCTAAACTATTAGTCATCAGTCAGCTGCTCCGACATATTTGTGTGGTTCCTGTGTTACTGAGGAGGGTTTTTGGATGGGTGACAGGTTGTGTTTGTTGTGACTGTGATAAAAGAGAGCAAGAGAGAGAGAGAGAGAGAGAGAGAGAGAGAGAGAGAGAGAGAGAGAGAGAGATAGAGAGAGATAAAACTGAAATCTGAGAGCTTCAACCTTCAGTAAATAACATCTAAATTCCTGCCAGGATTCACATTTATACAATATTTGAGCTCTATTGTGTTTATATTGAACACAGCACCGCAGCTCCACACAACAATAACAGATAGATAAAGATATAGACCTTTAAAAATGGGAAGAATAACTTTCTGATTAAAGAGATAAAAGTTAATTTGCATAATGTTTTTTTTTTTAGCATGAATAACTTATAACCATGCTGGATCATTGTCATGGCTTATAAAACCATATTTAGTAGGAAGTGAACAACAAAGACCCGGTTCAGTTTCACACCATCCATTTATACAGAAGATTATTGATTCTATTTTTTGACATTTCTCTTTACTCTTTAATTAGCTACTATTTTTAAAGAAATTATTGAAATGAGAACCAATTTTATTCGTTATTGATGAATTTATGGGAAATCTGGGCTTCATCCACGTATTTTTTTTTCTTTCTCCCCTCGCCCCCTCTTAGATTTACTCCTCCTCTTAGATTACTGATTGCTTAGTATCTAGTATATCTTCTTAGTATCTATATCTTAGTAGGCTTGGCTCATCTTACAGTGAATGCATGTGTGTTTATGTCCTTTAAACAGACTTGGTGTCATTCACTGTATAAAATGCCTGATGAATAGAGAGCAGGCACGTCTTTATTATCCCCACTGGAGCAATTCATTTAGCAGCAAAACAGCTTAAACATAAATAATTTAAATATTGATTCCTAAAACACATGTAGTTTCAGTTAGGGCTGGGCAATTAATCCAAAAACAGTGGAAACCTACATTTAGAAACTCTAATCAACTTAATCTTGCTCATGTCAGTTAATCATGGTGTTCACTGTTGCCATGACAGCAAAGGTTGCACATCTTTAAGGAATTTGAAAACTTGTCTCCAGTGATAATTTGAACCCAAACCATGATCTATACATAGTTCTAATCAAGTAAACTAGACATTAACCACAGCGTCACACCTTAACCCTCCTATCGTCCTCGAGACAAGAGAGGAAGGGAGGAAGAAGGAAGGAGGGAAGGAAGGAAGGAGGAAAAGAAGGAAGGAAGGAACAGTCACTCCCTAAAGATCCTCATGTGTAATCGTTCATTAATCATAATCGAGATTAAAAGTTCAATGAATCGTGATTTTGATTTTTCCCATAATCGCCAGCCCTAGTTTCAGTACTACATATTCAGACCATACAAAAGGAACTATCAGATATAACCGTAAGACAAACAGTATCACAGTTAATCAGCCGTAGTCCACTGACCCTCCGATTACAAGTTGAACCTTCGGATATCCTCCGGGGCAAAAGAGCAACCATATCATACGCTCAGAGTGAATCTCCTCTGATAGAGAAAGACAGAGGTCATTCATATCACAGTCAGTGATTTATAACTCATACTCACAATTATACTTATAATATATTCTTAGGGTTAGGGTTAGGGTTAAGTAAGCCTCAATACAAGATTTACAAAGAAAGAAAATCTACTTCAAATCTGCCAAGCTTCCTTTTAAAAGAACAAATGTTGGTGATCCTCCTCAAATTAGGCCCAAAGCTCTCTCTGTGAAAGTCAACAGTCATTTCTCTTGTCTTTGGTACATTGAGTTTAAGAAAGGGAAAGTCCCACCGCTGTAAGAACTCATTAACAACTGGAGATGACTCACTATAACAGAGTCGTCTGCACATTAAGTGACATATATCTGGACTCATGCCGGCTCACACAATCATCAGTGTACAAAACAAACAGACTGAAAGACTTAAAAAGACCCATTTCCTGTCAGTCACTATAATATAGGACTGGTTAGTTAATAAAAGGCTGTAAAAAGCTTGTCTGAAACATAGCTATTTAATCAGTGTTTAACTTCTAACTTTAATTTATTACTCACTAATTGATTTAGAACAAGTTCATATTGTTGATAAAAGGAGAGTCTATAAATAGATAGATATAAAGTCTCGCCAGGTGTTTAAAAAGTTAAAACATGATAAATTGCAGCTATTATATTTTATTTTTTTTAATTGACACATTTCTCAGCTCTTATTTTTATGCATTTCCTGTTGATCGTGCCTCAGACTCACTCTACTCATATATATATTTAGTCTTGAGCTCTCTCTTCTCCAACTTTCACTTCACTGTCTCCTGCTGTGAAACTGCAGCCGCTCGTCCATTTACCTTTCAGAAGTTTCTCTCCATCATTCGGCCTCTGACGTAAAAACACTCTTTATTATATGAAGACAGACGTTGAATGCACCACTTTCCTACCACCGCCGACATTCATAGTTCTTAGAAGTGGCCTCGAACCTCCTACAGTAAAGGAAGCTCTTAGTATTTGGAGTAAACTTGCTGGTTGCCGTGGCGATGGGCCTGCTCTGGCCTCATCTGCCCTCTTTTCTGTGTGTGTGTGTGTGTGTGTGTGTGTGTCAGGTAATTATTTACCATGTTGTGTTTACCTTTTGGTGAGATAGAAAGAAAAAGAGAAAACAGAGCTGATAAGATATGTATAGAAAGAGGGAGTGTAAGGAGTGTATGGACTTTATTTATGACATTTGATTGATCGAGGTTGATTATTACCTAACGCCGGGTGATGTAATCATGGTTTGTGGGATATGGTGATGGGATTTTTTTCGCCCTATTTTATGACGTTAAACATTAAAGATTATGAAGAGATTAAACAGTGAGGCATAAACCACGAGACAAGACAAATATGAATGTTTGTATATAATTTCCTGTATATATACTGATAGTGCATCAGATGTTTTCCTCTATATTAGGGCTGCAGCTCATTATTCTTTTCATCATCTATTCATCTCAATACATCGATCGTTTAGTCTTTTCAATGTTAAAAAAGGGGGAAAACATGTCATTCTGAGTTTCTTAATTAGCTCGTATTGTGTGACTAACAGTTCAAAACCTGAATATGCTTTTCCATGGCTGATATCAGACTATATTTGGCCTTTTTTTGTTGTATTTGTTGCAGCTGTACTCCACACCCTCCTCCATTTTTTATCAGATAAAATAAGAGTCATCATGTGGTGAACACGTTGCCAGTTTGGCTCGGTGACAGACGGGTGTGCAGAGGAGCGTACTGTCAGCTAAAACACCGTCATTTAACATGAGGAACACATTTAGTGAGACCAGAGACAAACCATGACTGGGCAGAAAAATAAGAAAAACTATTTGTTTCAAAAGCCTCGGATCTGTAATCTGCTCCAGTATGTTGATCCAGGAGGCAGCTGAAACCCCCCCCCCCCCCCCCCCCCCCCAACACACACACACACACACACACACACACACACACACACACACACACACAGAGAGGAGACAATGTGAAACTGACTGAATGACAAATGTCACTGTCAAACATTCATTCAGGAACTTCAGCTCTGACATACCATGCAGCTTTAAAAAAAAAAAAAAAAAAAAAGCACAGCTGAGCATTGAGTAATAAAAACACGCCTCCTTTTAAGAAAAAAAAATCCGTCTGTGTCACATATACGCACACACAGACACACACACATATACACACTCACTGTAGGCAAATGAAACACATGTTTCTGGCTCTGGCTGTGACATCACCCGCCTTGTGTTCAAAGTCCAGTTCCTCTATCCGGCTTAGAGCTAACACACACAGCCACAATCAGAGCTACCGTAACCACCGACGCTAACACACACACACACACGCGCGCGCTTTGTGGAGAGAAGACAAGAAGAAGAAGAAGTAAAGAAAAGAAAAGAAGCGAGTTAAGAGATGAAGGATTATCGACGTGATTAAGGATGATTCTACTTTGACACCACGGATCTTCTGGGGCTTCAGAGATCAACCACAACCTCCCTCCTACCTCCTCCTACCTCCTTCTTCTCCTCCTTCTTCTCCTTCCTCTCCTCCCTTCTTTACTCGCTCTCTCTGTTCTCACCCTTTTCTCACTATTAATCATTTCCTTATCACTTTCTAATTCTCTGCTCTGTACTTCCTCCTCTACGTATTGTAATTATCTCTCACTCTCTCTCTCTGTCTTTTCATTCATCTACTGCCACCCTCCCCCCCTCCTCCTCCTCCTCCTCCTCCTCTCCCACCTCTCTCCCCTTTCTCTCTTTACTCTGGGAGGGAAGGGATGAGCTCCGCGGCTTCTTACAGGCAGTTCCTCCAAGGTCTGGAGGAGAAAAGAGGTCGGTGTCTACTCAAATTCACAACTAACTTTTTAAACCTGTGATAATGTTTAAAAATGGAAACTTGACACTTTTATGAGAGTTTCATGGAGTTCATTGTGGCTAAAGGAAGCGATCATGGTGTTAATTGTGCTTTAATTGGACCAGGATCTTATCTTTTGTTATCTGTTGTTTATGAGGAGTGGATGTGTGATGATAGGAGTGTGACATTTTTGCACGTGTAGATTGCTCACCACCAGTGCTGCTTGCTGAATCAGTGTTGACCAAACTGTGCAGTCAGTGGGTTGGGCACCTGAATAGATGTCATACCTGCTTTTCAATGATCCTTGTGCAACACTTGTTTAAACATTGCTCGCACCCAGAAAATGAGCTTCAGGTTTTACTCGGTTGTGGATTTGGATGACGTTAGATGTTTAAAGGGGAAAAATGGACGTCTCTTTCCTTTAATTGAACATATGTAACCTTTATATATATATATGTTCATATTCTGACTATTCATTGTATGGAGTGGCTCAGTGTTTATAATTAGTCTTTATACAGTAATACCAATTTTTTATATATCTCATGTGTCACAATCACACTTCATTATGATCTCATGGTGAAAGCCGTCATCATGTCTTATTCATTCCTTCATTGAATGTGAATGATGCAACAAATGTGAATGGTAGGTTTCATTTATAACCATTAAAACCAATCAAGCAATTAACACTGACTCAGCTGCATTAAAAAAAACATAATTTTGAAATATATCCATTTTTTTGTACATTCTTGGTCATTTTAAGAAAAGTCATACAATTTCAAGCATGAAGAAGAAAGTCATTGAGGGTGTTTTCATTGTTTTCAAATGTCAAAAATGAGTTAATCTTTAACCCAATCAGGTTAAAAGTGAGAGTTGCAGCTATTCTTGTACTCACGTGTTAATTCAGTGACTTTCACGCCACTTTGAACTGTTCTCTCCTTATAAACTTTAACATTGAGGTCATGTTTATGTGTGTCTGTGTTTACCCACTCAGCTACTGTATGGCGTCCAGATAAGATGTGGGTCAGTAGAAGGACGAATGGAGGCCTTTTTTTTCCTCTCAATAGCTAACAGGGCCGGTGGCTGCTGCTATATTAACAGCACCCTCGGGCTCTTCATAGACATTTAGCTCTCTCTGTTTAATTAGCTTCAGGGGCAAATTTTCAAGTGGTGCTTATTGTTTATGCTAGAGCCGGCGTCAAGATGCCAGGTGCATCATCTACTCTACGCTTCTCCTTTTTTCTGTGTGTGTGTGTGTGTGTGTGTGTGTGTGTGTGTGTGTGTGTGTGTGTCATCGATGACACTTGATCTCCCTGGCAGTGCGTGAAACAGTCACTCGCTCACACTGAAGAGAAGAGACAACAGCGGGATGGTTTGTTGAAGTGTCAGGTGACGTGCAGAAGCAGGCATGGATGCTTGGCTTCAGCAGCTGTTATCACAGCAGTTAACCGAGCGTAGAGTAAACCGGGCTCTGGTCTGAGCCCAAGTTCTTCTATTTATTTTAAATACTTTTTTTTTTTTTATATCAGTCTTTTTAAGTATTTAACTGTTTAATGCCGGTGAAGAAATCCACTGTTTAATGTCTCAGGCTGCAGATAAAAGCAGTGCATGTTCATTTGTCGGTCATTTTTTTGGAGCTCAGTGTTTTCTTATCAGTTTGGATTCAACCCAAAGTTCAGGTTGAGCATGAACTTCTCAGAAAGGCAGACAAAGAGAATGAATGAGGAGATTTGGGTCAGGATTATAGAGACTATGCACAGTTTGAATATTAGTTGGTAACAGTATTTTCTGCAGAATTTGGTTTAATTTCAGTACTTTCAGGACTCTGTGCAGTAAGTTTTTATTACCAGGAATAAAAAGTTATTATCAATTTGCAGTAAATAAATGCAGTAATGGAAGTCAGAGGTTCAGACACGGTTCAGGTTGAGCGCTTATCACACCTCACAGCTGACAGAGAGAGAGAGAGAGAGAGAAAGTGTTTGTGTGTGTGTGTGTGTGTGTGTGTGTGTGTGTGTGTGCGTGTGCGTGTGTGTGTGTGGCGTTTGCTCCACATTTTTTATAGCACAACAACTGCTTTACAACTTTAGGATTTTGTGTGTTAGGTAGATTTTTTTTTACAGTTTTGTAACACATACTGTGACTGCTGTATCACTGTCACCATAACGTCTTGAATGGGCATTATATCTTCACCACAGTTATGTATATTGATGTCTATTTATGATTTCTATATGATTGTTTTTGCTTAACTTTAAAGCTACTCGTGCAGGAGTCTGAGCACATTTTAAAATAATAATGACGTATATATGTTTTAATATTGAGGCAAAAAGAAAGTTGCTTGCATTAAAATCTCTGCACAGCCTTCAGAAATCTGTGTTCAGCTTCATGTCCAATTTTTAGAAACTGAACCTTGTCTGAACTATTGATTAAAAACACTGTCTTCAGCCGCTTTTGATCTTTTTTCTGTAGTACTTATTCATTCAGGCATTTGTTAAGATATAAAAAAGTAATCTTACTCTTACTGTTTAACATGCACTAGGTTGTACTAAATGTGAAGCAAGGCTGCAACTAATTCATTATTATTATCTCAGTTAATCAGTTAGTTCTTTGGTCTATAAAATCTCATAAAATGGTTAAAAATATCGCTCCCATATTTCTCACAGCACAAGGAGACGTCCTTAAATGTCCTGTTTTGCCCTAATTAACAGCCCACAACCCAATTATATTAAGAAACCAGAAAATATTCACACCTGAGAAGCTTTTTGCCCTTTTCTCTTCAAAAAATGACTCAAAATGACTCGCTTATCAAAAATACTTGATGACAAATTTAGTAGACGGCAGCTACTGTAATCGTTGCAGCTCTAATATAAAGAGAATCAAAATTATTCCTATTTATAAACTTCTATACAATCAAATCTGTATCATGGCACACATCTGTCCCATTATTACTGCTCTCCTCTATCAGACATGTTAAATATAATCAAACCTTTGGTCTGCTCAGTCTCTCAGACGCTGATAATCCTTTCTACAGTCGTCTTCATGTCCACACTCCATTTAAATTTAAAACCCTGAAAAGCCCCCCTCTCTTTTTTTTCTCTCTCTCTCTCTCTTTTGTCTACAAGTTGTATCATGGTCACACCTGCTGCCACTTGTGGTTTGGTGACATTATTTGGCTCAGGACCCCCCACCACCAACACCAACACCCCCCCTCCCCTCCCCCCACCTACCCCCCCCCGACCAGCAGCAGCTGCTCCGTCTGAGGCCTTACAGCAGTAGATGTCAGTCGGGGTTAAAATCACCTACAATCTCCTTTAAACCCTTAAATTACACTTGAGGTTAAACTTCTTAGCGGCATGTTGGAAACTGTAATCAAAACAAATGTAACAACACTGCTTATGTGCATTAAGCCACTTCTGTGAATTAAAGTATTTAGATAAAGAAGCACTATTGTGGAGGCTAAAAAAATCAACTTCAACTAATTAATCTGTTTATCTTAATCATTTATTTCAAATTAAGTGTCTCAATATTGTCCAATCCAGATTCTGACTCATCATCAGTCTCATTCATAAATTCACCCATCAGTCATTAATGAAAAGTGTATCCTATTTATTTAGAGGGGGGAAAGGACATTTTAAATCACTATTTTATGATCCAGGAGAATATTTGATAGAATATAAAAGAATACAGCAACATGATTGGTGATTTTTTTGAATTTTGTAATAGAAACAAGTCAAATTTGGACATTTTCATACACTAAAATGAGTATCAGCTGCATGAAAATTAAAAAAAATGATGTCATCACATTAGGAAAAGTCCACCCAGAGGAAATGTGTATTATAAAGTGTTTTTACAGCTATTCAATGTTTAAAAATGAGTCAAATTTGACATCAGACCTTCACAATAAACTTGTAAAAGTAGCATTGACTGTAATATTATGAGACTCAGCCCTCGTTCCTTCCTTCTGTCTGACCACCCGTTGAGGCTGCAGCCCCTCGACCATCTGTAGCTCCTCACATCTCTTACATCAGGAGCTTAACCTCAACGAGGGGAGAGACCAGGAACACAGGAGCACGGTTTTCTTTTTACTCTTTTAGAAATTGAAACGACAAGTGGCCGTCCATTGTTTCAGAGTGCTATCATCTGCCGTCAACCGCCACACGAGAGCAGAAGAAGGGTGTGTGAATGGGAATCGAGGAGGAAGAGGAGGAGGAGGAAGAGGAGGGTCACGATTTGTTTAAGGCGGAGTAGCTGGCGGCTTCTATTCTTATCTCTTGCTCTCGCTCTCTCTCTCGCTCTCTCTCTCTCTCTCTCTTCTCTCTCTCGTGCTCTCTCTCTCTCTCTCTCGTGCTCTCTCTCTCTCTCTCTCTCTCTCTCTCTCTCTCTCTCTCTCTCTCTCTCTCTCTCTCTCTCTCTCTCTCTCTCTCTGTCTCTCTCTCTCTCTCTCTCTCTCTCTGTCTCTCTCTCTCTCTGTCTCTCTCTGTCTCTCTCTTGTCTCTCTCTCTCTCTCTCTCTCTCTCTCTCTCTCTCTCTCTGTCTCTCTCTCTCTCTCTTCTCTCTCTCTCTCTGTCTCTCTCTCTCTCTCTCTCTCTCTCTGTCTCTCTCTCTCTCTCTCTCTCTCTCTGTCCCCTCTGTCTCTCTCTCTCTGTCTCTCTCTGTCTCTCTCTCTCTGTCCTCTCTCTGTCTCTCTCTCTCTCTGTCTCTCTCTCTCTCTGTCTCTCTCTCTCTCTCTCTCTCTCTCTCTCTCTCTCTCTCTCTCCTCTCTCTCTCTCTCTCTCTGCCCCTCTCTCTCTCTCTCTCTCTACCTGTACCCCGCGCTCACATGACGGCGCTGCAAGCTCACAGATAAGATTCACTTCACCGTTTGTTTATCTACATGTTGCCTCACTTGTTTTTTTCTTTTTTGTTGTTGTGTTTTTTTGGCGCCCTCCTCTTCGTCTCTCTCTCTTTCTGTGTATCTTTGTGTCGCTGTGTCACACCAGATCTGTGTCAATGCCTCCGGTGCTAACAGCAGGGTTCATGTTTCAGGTTCATGAACTGGAAAGACCAAAGTACTTCCGCTCTACTCTACTGTATTGTACTGTAGCATGAAATTTAAAGAAAAGAAAAGGCTTAGTTTCTGCCTTATCTCCACTTGACATTTTTAAATATAGCTGAAATTATTAGCTGATTAATTACTTAGATAGTTTTATAATGCTTGATTAATCATTTGAGTCATTTAGGAGGCAAAAAACATAAAGCGGCGACTGATTCAGCTTCTTAACCCTCCTGTTGTCCTCGAGTCAAGGAAGGAACGAAGCTAGGAAGGAAGGAAAGGAGGAAGGAAGGAAGGAGGGTGGAAAGGAGGGAAGAAGGAAGGAATGAGGGAGGGAGGAAAGAAGGAAGGGAGGAGGGAAGGAAAGGAGAGAGGAAGAAGGAAGGAAGGAGGGGCGGGAAGGAAGGAAGGGAAGGTGGAGGGAGGAACGAAGGAAGGAACGAAGGAACGAAGGAAGGTCGGTAGGTAGGAGAGACGAAGTAACAAAGGTAGGTAGGTAGGGTAGGTAGGTAGGTAGGTAGGTAGGTAGGTAGGTAGGAGGGCAGGCCGGCCGGACGGAAGGACGGAGGCCGGACGGAAGGACGGAAGGCGAAGGACGGGAGGGTGAAAACAGACAGGGTCAATTTGACCCGGGAGGACGACAGGCGGGTTCAAAATGAGAATCTGCTACTTTTTCTCCTTTTTAACATCATTATAAAATGAATTCTCTATTTAAAGACGTTACCTTGGTTTCTGGTAACACATGACGGCCATTTTTTTTAAAACTAAATAACGAATTAATTAAATGATAAATTGTCTCTTTCTACTGTTTCTATTGGTTAGTAGTGTTAAGACTCCTTCCTGTGGTCTATTCTTTGTCTTTTTAAAAAAGGAGAAGATGAATGAATGTGTGTGTGTGACAGTGAGTCATCCTTAAGGAGGAGGATATTTACTCAGTATTTGTGTGTTTCCCTTGAATCTGACTTCACCCTTTGCTGCTTTTAGACACAGTGACAGCAAACCCGCCTTGAATCATTTCCCCTTGCCTTTTACGTGCAAATTAATATCACAACACTCAACAACTCAACTTTAGAGGACTGTATGAGAGTGTATGTAAAAGGACAAATGATATTTTTGGTGCTGAGCTTCACAATTAATATTTTTTCCTTCCTCTTTTGTTGCTATTTATATGAACATTGAATACAGTCTGATTCATGTTATCCAAAGAGAAGTACAGCCAGTATTTCCATTTGATAATCTAATTGAATCTAATGCTCACCTGCAGGGCAGCCATGTGTCTGAATGGGGGGTGGAGGGGTGGAGGTGGGGGATGGGGGGGGGGGCATTTGGGGTCAAACCTTGACTGTGTGTGTGCCATGTGGTGGACGAGATGTTGGTGGATCAAACTCTCCGCCATCATTACCGTCACATACAGGGAGGTCTTTTGTTTTCGGGAGCTTCACACCAACAGCTTCCAGGCAGTGAAAAAGTTAAAGCAGTAAGCCTGTGTGTGTGTGTGTGTGTGTGTGGCTCAGTTTATAATAATCCAGTCATATGAGTGGGGTTTTTTTTTTTGACTTTGTCGTAACCCAACATTAGCTCCCATTGTAATGAGTTTGTCTTTTGCGACAGAGTCATGAGAATAAAGTTGTTTTGAAGTGATTAACTCGGATTGGCGGGATTATAAATACTCAGAATTCACCTTTTTTCTTTTCTTTTTTTCTTGCCTCGATGTAAACAGTCTCGCCGTGCCTGGCTGTGAAAATGACC
>JAJDFG010000496.1:153108-158378 GCA_021039105.1 Scomber colias
CTTCCTCTCTCTTTCTCTCTTCTGTTACAAAAGCCTTTTTCAATACCGATCATGTTAGTCTGGCTGGTGCCGAAAGAACAAGCCGTTACTTAACACAGTTAGCGGCAGTTAGTTCATTTCACATTGTTCGGTTGTCACGAGCAGACAAGCCGCCCCTTTTCTGAACTTCAAAGCCTGTTGATCAGGTACATAAATGTCTGGACTGGCTGTTTGTTTCCATGTTTTTCTGGCTCGGTTGCCAGAATTAGGCAGAGAGGTGGAGTGAGGGTGGTAGCAGAAGGAGACACACAGGTACAACATTTTCTCATTAGGAGATGCAGAGAAAGTGAAAGTATGAAGTTTTTAATTCTTAATGTTACATGTACACAACCCCCCCCCCCAAAAAAAAAAAGCTACCTTCCTCTTCTCTTGTAGTCATATTACTGCAACATTTCAACACTCACTTTAAGCTGAAATAGTTCAAATCATCTTTATTTCTCATATAAGCTCATAAATGTTACGTCTGACTTCACCATCACACCCTGTGACAGATTTATTGCTCACATGGAGATCAGGCACCACCTTTTTATGACTCTAAAACACACTTTTTATGTGAATCAGTGATATGTAAGTAGCAATAACGTTACCCAGTCATCCATTGTGGGTTTGATATGCCACTCTTTAAAAAAATAGCTTCAATGTAGACGTGACCTGAAGGTAAAATAGAAGAATGTGTCTGAATGGATGCAGACAGTTGTGTTACATTAATCATTATTATTAATTATTGTGGATTTTAAATGAAGCGGAATGAAGCTTGTTAAATATTTGGCAAATAGATGAGATAACCACATCACACAACATGTTGAGCTGTGGCAAAAGTTATTAATAACAGATACTGTAAATTGTCCTCGAAACAAGGAAGGAAGTAGGAAGGAAAGGAGGGAAAGGAGGAAGAAGGAAGGAAGGATGGAAGGGAGGAAGAAGGAAATAAGGGACGGACGGAGGGAAGGAAGGAAGGGAGGGAGGAAGGAAGATAGGAGGAAAGGAGGAAGGAAGGGGGAGGAAAGAAAGAGAGAAGGAGGGAGGGAGGGAGGGAGGGAGGGAAGGGAAGGAAGGAAAGAAGGAGGGATGGGAGAAAGGAAAGGACAGAAGGACAGAGGATCAATTCATTCTCTTTTAGTCCATAAAAATGTCAGCTTGTCAAACATTACCAATAAATCACCTCATTAAAATGAAGTCTTTTATAAGTCAGTGTGGTCAGCTCTCCACTTATAACTAACTGTCATTTTATAAACATCTGAAATATTTAAAACATTGTGCCGCAGTCATAATTTATTTTATTGGTGACTTTTTTAATGAAGCCAAGGGGAAGATAAATGAAGGAGATTTGTAGCTTTTAGTCAAATATTGTATTTGTCATGTGGATGAGACAAGCAAAGCACAACATGTTCTCAACTTTGGCAAAGATTTAAAAAAAATATAAATATTGTATATTATACTCATGTCATGACCTTTTTATCCTCTTAAATTCTCAATTTATACTCTTTTAAGTCATAAAAATGCCAGTATTTCAAACATAAACATACCACCTTAACATTGACACCACTTATTAACTAAGTCATTTCACAGTTAGTTAAATATTTGGCAAATGCAGATGAGACTACCAAAGCAGAAAATGTTCTCAACTTTGGCAAATGTTTAAAAAAAAAAAGAGGTACTTGACCTTGTTTCATCTTCTAAGCCATAAAAATATCAGCTTGTCCAACATAAATATAAATTAGAGACTCATTACCTCCTTAAAATAACATCTGTTATCATATCAGTGTTAGTCAGCTCTCCACTTATTAACTACATTTAACTTTAGAAACATCTGTAATATTAAAGATAAGATTGAAGGAATATCACAGTCAGTTCTTGAGTCAGATATGCTTGTTTTTATTACTGATAGAAGACTGCTTTGCTTTATTTAGTATCTTCCACTAAAAACTAAATCGAGGGGAAACGATTTTTAATAATAATGACATAGCGCTCAATAACAAAGGTTTTATTTTGAAAGCTTAGACAGGAAGCTTATATATCATATTTGTTTAAAACCATACAAACAAATCTTCCTCCTAGCTGCTGAGCATCCCTAAAACCTCCCAGGAGCTCCTCAGCAGGGCGAATCCATTTCTACCTTCTGACTTGACGATGCCTCTTTAATTTTTTTTTTGGGTCACCCCCGCCCGCTGCCCCCTGCCCCCCGGCGTCTCGGCGTCACAAACACAGCCTCACACTGACTGACTGACTGACTGACTGACTTCCAGTAGAGCAGAGCCAGATGTGTTGAGCGTGATAAGCTCCTCCTCCGTTTATCAGCATCTCAGCAGTTGGGCGCGGCTTCAGTGTCGCTGCTACTTTATTTTGTATGTCTGTGTGGCAGCAGCTACCACTAACTGCCCCTCTAGCACCGCTGAACGAGGGGCAGATGGTGCTGCAGCGCCCCCCGTAGGTCAGATGTTTCTATTGATTTGTTGTTTTATTAGCTTGTGTCAGCTTTCATCACTCAAAGAATCACTACACTCTGTTTTTTATGTGTTTAAAGTGATTTATTTAAATATTACACTTCTTTGATGGTGTAACCAAACTAATGAACATCTTTGAGGTTTCTTAGAGGAGATGTTGAGTGTTTTATTGCATCCACATGTAGCTGTTAAGAACTTTTTTCTCTCCGTGTCTTACAAGCCTCGTCCTTGTATCTTTTGACTCTATAACCGCAGCTCCTTTTTCTCTGCTCTGACAGGCTATAATCACACAGGATAGAGCACCGTTTGTGCATGTAATTACTGCGTGTGTGTGTGTGTGTGACAGTGTGACTGCAGGGTGTAGGCGATGGGAACGAGGCGGTGAAAAGGCTGAAGAGAGGAGGAGGAGGAGGAGAAGATTAGAGTGAAATAAAGAAGATGTTTGGGAGAGAAGTGATAATAAGTTCATACCCAGCAGGAGTTTAAGTTTTAACCTTCACCTGCTCTGCAAATTAAAAACTTATAAACCTCAAAAAGTCACATTTATAGTCAGAAAGCTCTAAATTTCTCAACATTAAACCTTCCATACTGTTCATATTCTGACTCATAAATTCCCACATCAGTCATAAATACAAAAAAACAACATTCACAATCACTGTTTTATCATCCAGGAGAATATTTTATATAATATGACGAATACAACATGTTTGAATGTTGATATTTGAATTTTTTAACCCTCCTGTTGTCCTCGAGTCAAGGAAGGAAGGAAGGAAGAAGGAAAGGAAGGGAGGGAAGGAAGGAAGGAAAGGAGGGAGGAAGGGAGGGAGGAAGGAAGGCGAATGGAGGGAGGAAAGAAGGAACAGTAAAAACAGACAGGGTCAATTTGACCCGGGTCAATTTGCTGCACAAAAATTAGTTTTAGGGAAAATACTTTCTTGTGGTCCGGTGGTTTACTGGTTAGCAGTGTTTCCTCACAGGAAGACTGTTCTGGGTTTGAACCCGCCGGTCGACTGAGGTCTGTCTGTCTGGAAGTCTGTGATTGATCTGCGACCTGTCCAGTGTACCCCGCCTCCCGCCTTTTTTACCTTTTTATATATAATGTACCATTTAAACACAAATAAAGTAAAACACATGATTTAAACATATTAAAATGTAGTGTTTTGGTGTTTTGGTGTTTCCATCAGTGGAGAGTTGACAGGATGCAACCCGCTCCTCATTCTAGCCTTAAAATCCCTCCTGAGTTGAGCTTATAAAGGTCAAGGTACGACAGAGGATGACTGAAAATGTCACGGCACTTCAGCTCGGTTTTTTTTTTTTTCAGGTTGTTTTTCCGTCTCTGCTGTTTTCTGCCGTCGCTGTTGCTGCCCGTGTTCCTGAATTTGCCTGATTTTTTTTGGATCCAATGTTGTTATTTCAGCTTTTTGTTTGGGTCCGTCTTGTTCCTTCGGAGTATTGAAGATGATTTCAGCACCAATCAGGAGGACTGGAAATGTAATTATCTCGCTAACCTGAGCTAATCTGTTTTTTTAGGGGTTTTTCTTTCTGGTGCCAAATTGTCTTGTGGAACTGGTTAAATTCCTCTTTGTTCCTCGGTTAAGATGCTTGTGGGAAACATGCTTAGGTCAGCTCGGCTCGTTGGGTTTCTGTGGGCTGTTGCTTTTGTTTTTCTACATTTTCTTCATGGTTTTGTTTCACTGAGCGGAGTGAATGGACTCTAATTCGATTTAGTTTGTCTCTCTCAGTCCTTCCTCGTTGTTCCCTGCTGCGGGTTTCATCTCATTTACCTGTCTGGAATGATGATTTTATTAACCGTAATCACATCTGCGTTGTTTGTGGTTAATACTCACCATGTATCTGTTACCCAGCCTCTCATACTGGTGTTTAAGCTCGATTTATGGGGCGTTATTTATCCAAAGCTCACATAGTCTGACAGGAATATTGTAGTTTCTTCAGCTCTCAGGCTGTGTTTGTGTCTTTTGAGTGTAAATCAGCAGCAGAAATGACGAACACAACACATAACATCCCCTATAACAGTCTCAGCAATAAGGAAGCAGTTTAAAAAATTCAAAAAAATAGTGCATCCACATAATTTAGAAATTAGTATTCCCAAAATACTCCTAATTAACCATACTGTACAATTACTAATATATAGACAATAAATACACATATGTACACCCACACTTACACTTACGTACACACATTTATACGCATACATTCAAATATATATACATATAAATTCAGCATTAACCCCCCCCCCCCCCAATAAACTTTTAGAAAATAAAAATAATAATAGGAAGAAAAATAAACAAGAGGTGACTAAATTAATTAATTTTAATCCATTAATCACCCAAAAACATTATTTTATTAGTACACATACATTATTATATTACTTATTTATTATTATATTATTATTTTAAATTAAAAGATTTTGTCCCAAGCTGACTTAATAGCATTGATTTATGAAAATAAATAAAGTAAAAAAAGATAAAATACAGAGATATGAGGATTGTGGCTGACAGAGTGACAACATAGTGAAGCTGTAAACCTGTCAACACTGTTTTTACTTTCATGAACATTTTCCTGTTGTGTATCTTCACTGCAGCGATTAATCTGTAACCTTTGTTCATGGACATCATGTATGAAGAACATAGAGTGCTGCGTAAAATAAGGCTTTATTAGTTTTATTATCTGTTGATTATTTTCTCTTTTATTGTTTGGTCTATAAAGGTTACACGTTCAAATTGTTCTTTTTATGTATGAAAACAGCCCAAAATATACAGATGTTCA
>JAJDFG010000497.1:0-157777 GCA_021039105.1 Scomber colias
GCCACATGCTATGTTTCATTGTGTCTCAATTAAAGATTAAAAAGAAAATTAACAATGAAATGATTTAACCCTCATGTTGTCCTCGAGTCAAGGAAGGAAGGGAGGAAGGAAGGATGGAAGGGAGGGAGGAAGGATGGAAGGGAGGGAGGGAGGGAGGAAGGATGGAAGGGAGGGAGGGAGGAAGGAAGGATGGAAGGGAGGGAGGGAGGGAGGGAGGAAGGAAGGATGGAAGGGAGGGAGGGAGGGAGGGAGGCCAGGAAGAAGGAAGGAAGGAAGGATATGAACTTATATTTGCACTATATAATATATAATACTATAATAATGTGTAATGATGATGATGATGATGATGATGATGATGATGATGATGATGATGATGATGATGATGTCCTTACCTCCTCCAACACAGGCTCCATGAACAGCCACCACAACAGGCTTCGGACACTACAGGAAGAAAACGATAAATAAGTAATCTATAATTTCAAAATAAAATACCCCCAGTGATTTCAGTGAGTGCTCTACTGAGGTGTGATGAAGCTCTCCTCAGCTCTGACCTTCTCTATGACGAAGAACGTCTCTTGGAACTTAGTGATTGTTTTTCGGACGTTCCAGGAGACTCTGGCCGTGTCGTCTCCCTGCGGCTGGAGGATGTCGCCGGCCATGTCCATCAGGTCGATACCTGCGCGGTCACACACACGCCACACAGCACAGGATGAAAAAGAAAAGCTCCACTAAGAAGTTTTTTGGCGGTTCCTTCTTTCCTTCCTTCCGTCTGTCCTTCCTTGTTTCCTTCCTTTCCTTCTTTCTTCCTCCCTTCCTTCTTTCCTCTGTCCTTCTTTCCTTCCTTGTTTCCTTCCATCCTTCCTCCCTCCTTTCCTTCCTTTCTTCCTCCCTTCCTTCCTTTCTCCCTCATTTCCTCCCTCCCTCCTTTCCTTCCTTCCTTCCGTCCTCCCTCCCTCCCTCCCTCCTTTCCTCCCTTCCTTCCTTTCCCTCCTTTCCTCCCTTCCTCCCTCCTTTCCTTCTTCCTCCCTTCCTTCCTCCTTCCATCCTTTCCTTCCTTCTTCCTCCCTCCTTTCCTTCCTTCCTTCCTCCCTTTCTCCCTCCGTCCATCCTTTCCTTCCTTTCTTCCTCCCTTCCTTCCTTCTTTCCTCCATCCTCCCTTCCTTCTTTCCTTCCTCCCTCCCTCCCTTTCCTTCCTCCCTTCTTCCTCCTTTCCTCCCTTCCTTTCCTCCCTCCCTCCTTCCTTCCTTCCTTGACTCGAGGACAACAGGAGGGTTAAAAACAGTTTGATACCCACCAGCTGTGAAGATCTTTCCTGCTCCAGAGACAACCACCACTCTGCAGTCCGGGTCTTCAGCGATCTCATTAAAGCAATCCACCATCTCGCTGAAGAACAAGTCGTTTCAGTCAGAGGTGAGTAACAGTTATAATATAGTTATATAAAACAAACCTTCAACAAAAGACTAACATTCCTATTTCATCTCTGAAACTAAGAGAGCAGAAGATGCTTTGCTGAACGTTTCCTTTCCTTGTTTCTTCCTTCTTTCCTCTGTCCTTCTTTCCTTCCTTCTTACTTCCTTCCTCCCTCCTTTCCTTCTTTCTTCCTCCCTCCTTTCCTCCTCCCTCATTTCCTCCCTCCTTTCCTCCCTTCCTTCCTCCTTTCCTCCCTTCCTCCTTACTCCCTTCCTTCTTCCTCCCTCCCTCCCTCCCTTCTTTCCTTCTTCCTCCCTCCCTTCCTTCCTTCCTTCCTTTCCTCCCTCCCTCCTTTCCTTCCTTCCTCCCTTCCGTCCTCCTTTCCTTCCTTCTTCCTCCCTCCCTTCTTCCTCCCTCCCTTCCTTCCTTCCTTCCTTCCTTCCTCATTTCCTTCCTTTCGTCCCTCCCTCCTTTCCTTGCTGAACTTCCTTTCCTCCCTCCCTCCTTTCCTTCCTTCCTTCCATCCTTCTTCCTCCTTCCCTTCCGTCCTCCTTTCCTTAACTTCTTCCTCCCTTCCTCCCTTCCTTCCTCCCTCCTTTCCTCGCTGAACATTTCGGAGAGTGTACAGACGTGTTCAGCTCATCGGTGGGCCCGCCACAGTCTATATAATGAATGGCAAACACTGTAATGGGTATTTATCTGAGTACCAACATGCAGCCCTAACATTTATTTAATAGCAGCTTTACTGGCAGTGCTGAAAAGGATGTTTTTTAAAAGGACAGTCAAGGTGTTTTTCTTGCTGTAATGATTCCTCCTGTTCATACTGACCATCAGAAGATCCCTTTATAAAACACTTACTATGTAAATGATGGAGGACAAAATCCACAGAAGCTAATATGAAGCTTCAGCCGTCCAAATGAGTCAAATCAAGTAGATATCTTCCAACGTTACAGTGTTTTTAGTGCCAAAGTCTTTTTGTTAATATATTTCCAACACAGCTCAAGATGCTAAAAAAACAACTGTTAATGTGTCAGATATTCACTTGATATGACGAACTCAGACTGATGAAGGTGAATATAAACTTCATGTCTGCCTTTAAATGACTGTGTGGACACACTGTGGATTTTTCATTTTTCATCAGTCATGTGAACAAAATTACAATCAAGGTCGAAGCTAATTATGTAGATTGTCACACTTGTCTCTCTCTGAAATAGTCAAGTCGTGTTTCTTTGGCAGAAATCCTGCAGAAACCTCATATGAGATTCAGATTAGTATTCATTTTGTCATTTCTATCAATTATGTTATTTAGTCAAACTCATCCTGTTTTTTTTAAAGTCATGTTTTAGCTGACTAAACGTCTCAACATTATAGTCAAAAGAAAAGTTAAAAAATAAACATTTTTGTGTAGTTTTAGTAAATGAAGAAAGATTTTTTTAGCCATTAGATCAGGGGTATCAAACATGCGGCCCGTGGGCCAGAACCGGCCCGCCGAGGGGTCCATTTCGGCCTACTTTCCTTCCTGTCTTTTTTTTTTTCCTTCCTTCCATCTGTCCTTCCTTCCTTCCTTCCTTCCATCTGTCCTTCCTCCCTTCCTTCCATCTTTCCTTCCTCCGTTTCATCTTTCCTTCTTGTCTTTTTTCCTTCCTTCCTTCCTTCCTTCTGTCCTTCCTCCCTTCCTTCCATCTTTCCTTCCTGTCTTCTTTTTCTTCCTTCCTTCTTTCCTTCCTTCATTCCTTCCTCCCTTTCATCTTTCCTTCCTGTCTTCTTTTCCAACCTTTCCTTTCTTCCTTCCTCACTTTTATTCTTTCCTTCCTTCCACCTGTCTTTTCTTCCTTCTCCTTTTCTTTCCTTCTAACCTTCCTTCCATTTGTCCTTCATCCCTTTCTGCCTTCCTTCTTTTTTTCGTCTCTTTGGTAAATCTTTAAGCTTTCTTTCTGCAATTTTGTATTCCAAATATACAAATTCAATGTAGATGTAGCATAGAATAGTGCTGTCACATTATGCAGGAAGTTCATATATCTTCTTGGGATAACTAAAATAATCAGTATGAACAGGGGGAATTATTACAGCGAGGAAAAACCACCTGAGAGTCGTAAAAATGGTGATCTTGCTTCTTATCAATTGACAAAACAAACCCTACCTCCAGAAAGCTTTGTTCATGGCATTGCGTTTCTCTGGGCGGTAAAGCTCGACGTGTGTGACGGACTCTGCCGGGTGACTGATGGCCAGGGTGGTGTACGGAGGGGTGGGGCTGCCTGAGGACGACATGGCCCTGACCGCAGCCTGGAGGGGAAGCCACGACCGCCTGTCTGAGAGAGCAAAGACAGACAGGAGGACATGTAAGAAGTGCAACTTTTACAGAAGAATAGAGAGCAATAAAAGGATCAATACGGTCAATAAAACTAATTTCATACTATTTACATACGTATGTTTTAGAAGTGTCACACAGAACAAGAGGGAGAAGGATTTTAACAGGTCAAATAAAGACGATGATAAGTATTCAAAGAGGAACAGACAATCAGAAGACAGAAACAATTAGTCAATTTATCATTAGTCTGCAGCTATTTTTGATCATCAATGAATCGGTTAAGTCATCTTTGAAGCAGAAATGCCAAATCCTCTCAATTGCTGGCTTCTTAATTGTGATAATTAAATTAAATAATTAAATAATGCTGCTTTTCTTTGTCTTGTCTAATAATAAATTTGGGTTTTTGGAGCATTTTCCCACTATTTTAAGACATTTTTGGGGCATTAATTAAACTATTAAAAGGATAAAATAATCAGAATTTAAATCATTAATGGAAATAATTGTTAGTTGCAGATCTAGAGAGCCCAAAAATAAATAAATAAATAAATACAACCTTACATGTTGCATAAAAATGCTAATGCTGTCCTAGTGACCTTTCACCTACATAGCATTCAAAGCTCTTGTTTGCTTCTGTTAAACAAACTATCTACAAACTACAAGCTGAAAGACATGACAGCTGTACTATGAAGTCTATACAGTTTCCATCCTCTATATGTTGTTAGTAAAGACATGTTCTCCTGATAAAATGACTCACTAACACACACAACAGTGACACTCACATGCTTTGAAGATGTCTCTCAAGCCACTACGAGGTTAATAACAGGACTGACAGCTAATTAACACAATAATAAAACGACTTTAAACTAATTAACACACAAAACGTACACTTCCACTTACATTTTGTAAGAGTTGACCTGACAATGACAGACAGCATCGCACTTTGAACGTCGCAGAGTCAAGACTTGGATTTCTCTCTTCAGTGTTTTAGAGTCAGGATTTTAAATATATTAAATATATCGCCCAGTAGTGAGTGTTGTCCTCTCTCAGGAAACTGTAAGTAAGTACTTGCTTGTGTAAAGTTAAGTAAATACTCACTTACTTGCAGCAAGACTGGTTTGGATAGCAAAGAGCTGTGTTTAGTGTTTGCTTCTTCTTCCTGCTTCACGTTTATTGGAGGTCGGTAAAAAGCTTTTAGGTGCATTTACCTCCATCTACTGGACTAAAGTGGGACTGTGGGTCTTTTTCTCTATAACCAGGGTTTGGAAGGTTACTGTAGAAATGTAGGCTAATAGGTTACAGATTACTAGTTACTCTATTTAAAATGTGATAATTAATGTAACTATTTCAATTACTTAAACAAAGTAATGTAACTTATTACATTTAATGACTTTTCTAATTTTCTAACCAATGATTTCATCTGTTAGAGTAAGTGTTCCCATTTAGCACCAAAATCCTTGTTCAGCTGTGTTGTCATGGATACTGACATGATTTATAAGGGAGATCATTTCTTATAAAGCAACATTTATCTCTAATTTGAAAATGTATTCATTAGTTCACGTAGATTTTGGAATATAAAATAAAGATATTTGATGAAAAAAGATAAAAGTCTTGCATGGGCTGTGATACCAATTAAACACCCACATCATGATTTATTTACAAAATCTATATGTATTCTGTAACATGTTAAATATTTAAAAATGAGGAAAAAACCCCTCCTGAGCAAAACCTTAAAGGTCTGACTTCAGATGTAACCTCCTTTGTAATCATCAACATTTTCATAAGTAACTGGAATTTAATTAAACATTTTTTCTCAGAAACTGTAACGGATAACAGTTATATTTATTTTGCAATTAAGTTACGTAACACAATAACATGTAACTAATTACTCCCCAACACTGCCTATACCCATGTCCTTTAAATACTTCACTTAAACACCCAATTCCTAATGTCATGTCCATTTTAATCTTCCCTTCACCAATTTGACCGACTCATGATGCTCCTCCCTTTATCCATTGCACTCCAGCAATACATGTTCAACTGTCTCTGGTTGTCTTCAAAATAAATACAACCTTACATGTTGCATAAAAATGCTAATGCTGTCCTGGTGACCTTTCACCTACATAGCATTCAAAGCTCTTGTTTGCTTCTGTTAAACAAACTATCTACAAACTACAAGCTGAAAGACATGACAGCTGTACTATGAAGTCTATACAGTTTCCATCCTCTATATGTTGTTAGTAAAGACATGTTCTCCTGATAAAATGACTCACTAACACACACAACAGTGACACTCACATGCTTTGAAGATGTCTCTCAAGCCACTACGAGGTTAATAACAGGACTGACAGCTAATTAACACAATAATAAAATAACTTTAAACTAATTAACACACAAAACGTACACTTCCACTTACATTTTGTAAGAGTTGACCTGACAATGACAGATAGCATCGCACTTTGAACGTCGCAGAGTCAAGACTTGGATTTCTCTCTTCAGTGTTTCAGAGTCAGGATTTTAAATATATCAAATATATCTCCCAGTAGTGAGTGTTGTCCTCTCTCAGGAAACTGTAAGTAAGCACTTGCTTGTGTAAAGTTAAGTAAATACTTACTTACTTGCAGCAAGACTGGTTTGGATAGCAAAGAGCTGTGTTTACTGTTTGCTTCTTCTTCTTCCTGCTTCACGTTTATTGGAGGTTTTCTCATTTTCTAACCAATGATTTCATCTGTTAGGGTAAGTGTTCCCATTAAGCACCAAAATCATTGTTCAGCTGTTTTTCATGGATACCGATACCTTCACAAATTTGACCAACTATTGATGCTCTTCCCTTTATCCATTGCACTCCAGCAATACATGTTCAACTATCTCTGGTTGTCTTCATTGTGTACAAAGTCCTGTTGGTTAGTGTTTTGTTGAAGCTCATAGTTAGGGCCGGCCAGTCTTACCTTGGACCAGCTCCAAGTTTGTGCTGCTATAGGCTTAGACTACACTGAGCTCTTCTCTTCTCTCCTCTTCCCTTCCTTACTCTATCCATTAACCTTCCTTACTCTATCCATTAACATTCATGTACTGTCAATGCATCCACTAACCTGAACTTCTTCCCCTTTCTTCCTCTTCTCCTTCTTTCCCTTTCCCTTTTTCTCGCTCTCCTCTCAACCCCAACCGCTCAAGGCAGAAGGCCACCCACTTACAGTCCGATTCTGCCTGAGGTTTCTTCTTGTTAAAGGGGAGTTTTTCCTTCCCGCTCTCAGCAAGTGCTGCTCATGTGGGAATGTTGGGTCTCTGTAAATTAAATTATAGAGAATGGTCCAGACCTGCTCTATATGAGAAGTGCTTTGAGATTACTTTTGTTGTGTTTTGGTGCTATATCACTGAAGATTGATTGATTGATTGATTGATTGAACAAAAGCGTGCCAAAAGCTTGATAACAAGTTAATTGTTAGAATCAGGTGTGTTAGTGTGGGGAGATACCTAAAACATGCAGGGCAGGATTTATCCAAGAGCAGGGTTGGTGACCACTGCTCTACAGTGATCACAATGGCCAGTTGGGTGTTGTTTCCAGTAAAGAATAGTATGCTGTTCATATTGCTATCACCAAAACTTAACCTACTACCAAAAACTACAACATTTCTTTCTACCCCTACTTTATTCTGTATTCCATGTAAGCGTCTTCCTTTTCCTGTCTCCACACCATGCTTTTCACCTCTAATTTCGACATGTTAACATTGATATCCACTTCTCTGACTGCCTCCTTTGCTAGACTGTCTGCCTTCCCAGAGTCCCTAATGAGTTGTTACCCACATGCACCTTATGTCAAATGTCCCTGACTGGCTAACCTTGAGATAGTAAACAGCAATTCAGAAAGATTACATGTTGATGATTATTGCCTGCTCCTGTTTTGATGGTACTTGACAGTACTGATCACTACAGATGAGTATTTTGTTAGCCATCACTTCTTCTACCTACTGCAAAGCTAAAGGAATTGCATTTAACTGGCTGCTGAGCAATACACCACACTACACCACAAATAGATTAAAACATGCAGAAGAAAAGTAAAATGAGAAAAAAAGAGATAAAGTTTAATAAAGTTAGACTAAAACTAGTGTTTAAAAAGAGATTAAAAACTATGATGAATTTGATAAACAAACTGCATATTGTATCATCTATCTAGTGTTTTGCAAATTTAAACTGTCTACAACCATTGGGAGAATTGAATATAAATTTTAACTGTTTTAAGTGTTATATCCTTTAGATATTCTTTAGATACTGTAGTGGACTTTTTTCGTTTTATTAGTACAATTTTGATTTGTTTTTAGTTAGCAGTTTAGTTTGTTATTTCCATTGGATTGTTAGAGATGTGTTAACTGTGGATGTAGCTGCTGTAAATCAACAAATTCCTGTGAAGGATCAATAAAGTATCTATCTATCTATCTATCTATCTATCTATCTATCTATCTATCTAACTATAGATCTATGTGTGCATGTGATAGCGTCGTGCAGTCACCGGGCTCATTGATTGGTCGCGCTGTGACAATTTGCATAATTGGACAGACCTCCCACTACAGAGGAGATACGCAGGTAGAAATTACTCGAACTTGTCTTGGGACGACGCGTTTTCAAATTTTAGGACAAAAAGCAGCCTTTCGGTAAGTGAATTTACTTTTTTAAATTTATTCTTTCTTTACCGCGAAAAAATCCTCTAATGTCACGAAAAGCAAACTTATTTGGTCCAGTTTTAATATTTTTCTGTTGCGTAACCAATTAAGTTGATGTAATTAAGCTAAACTCGGTGTCGGTGTGCTGCGGCCTGTTTGGAGAATAATTAAAGTATTTTTTTCTGTTTTTAAACGTTTAAATCATTTTCTTTCAACGTGTAAAAAGTAAAACTTGAAACTGGAAAAATTTTGTTGAGCGCAGTTTCATGCAGACTATTTAACGAGCCTAATTAATTAATTACGCTCATTTTTTTAGTTCAAACTCTACAGGAATTGTCGATTGGTGTTGTAGAGACGGTATTAAAAGTTGTAGTATTAGTTTTTACAGTGGTTAATTTGTAAAGCACAAACAGACAGGTAGACAGCAGAGGAGGGAGACGGAGAAGCATTGAAGCTAATAAAAACACGTAGGCCATGTGCAACTAGGCCCCACATCCTTAATGGCTGAGGGGGCGCTACACTCCATAAACTCCCCAAAACAGCAAAAATACATCATGAAAAAAAAATTAATTACAGGCAGAGGACAGAGTCTCTGTAGATATTTTGTCATAAGTGATGATAGAGAAGGATTACCTCTCAATTCCCCCCCAATTTTTTAAAATTTACAAATGGCAGAGGGATTTGGAGTAGGCTATATTTTAACTAAGCATGATTGGTATGGAGAATACCTGTCAGGTCTTTAGTTAACTGGTTATATCTATGGTAAACACTTAGTTTGTCCTTTTTTAGTTTACAAATCTGCGTTTTTAATGTTAAATGACAAAGAAATATTTAGATACATTTAGAAATTGTTTTTAATGCTGTGATGCAGTGGGGTGCAGTTCGCTGTTTTCTCCGCTAGATGGAGCTGCAACTCTGTTAGTTCATACATCGTTAAAAACATTATTTTCTCCACCAGAGATCAGACTCTAATGTGACTTCCAGTTTATTTCCCTTCTTACATTTAAAATGAGAATAGTGTTTATTTAAAGTACATTTAATTCAAAGTTTTTTATAAATAAGTTAAATCTGTTTTTGACTCGATTGGACTCTGCTGTGTCACGTGACCCAGAAGAGCCTCAAACCGTGAGTGAGACTGAAGCTGCAGAGGAGCACTACTCTAACTCCGACCCTTTCTCAGTTATCGCTTCTCGGCCTTTTGGCTAAGATCAAGTGTAGTATCTGTTCTTATCAGTTTAATATCTGATACGTCCCCTACCCGGGGACCATATATTAAATTGATTTTTGGAACAGGGAGATGGAATAGGGGCTTGCTCCGTCCACTCCACGCATCGACCTGGTATTGCAGTACCTCCAGGAACGGTGCACCCCCCTCTCTATGTTTAATATAAATGAATGTAGTGTACCAACAGTAGCTGCTCCACTGTTAGAAACATGTACAGGTAGAGAGCAGAGGAGGGAGACGGAGATGCATTAAAACCAATAAAAACACAGCTAAGTGTAAGTAGGCCCCACATCCTTAATGTCTGAGGAGGCGCTAGACCCCATAAACTCCCCAAAAACAGCAAAAGTAATCAAAGAAAGAATAAAGTACAGACAGAGGACGGAGTCTCTACAGATAACGTGTCGTTTACGTGACGACAGCGAAGGATTGCTTTGTTCAGGTCAAAGTATAAACGTTGTTTTTAATATTATAATCCTGTCTGGTAAATTTAAAATTCATTTCATGTGCAAGTTTGTTTGAGGAGGACCTGACTTGACACACGAGTTGTCAATCATACATATTTTTATTTCATTTACAAATGGCAGAGGGATTTAGAGTATATTAATCTAAGCATTACTGGTATGGGGAATAACTGTCAGGTCTTTAGTTAAATGATAATGGTTAACACTGAAACTGGTAGTTTGTCGTTTAACATTTAAAAACACGGATGTAAAAAACTAAAGGACAAAAATATTCAGATATATTTAGAAATTGTTGTTTTTAATGCTGTAATGCATTAAAGCCAATGAAACACAGCCATGTGCAACTAGGCCCCACATCCTTAATGTCTGAGGAGGCGCTACACCCCATAAACTTCCCAAAAACAGCAAAATTAATCATAGAAAGAATAAAGTACAGACAGAGGACGGATTCTCTGCAGACGGATTCTCGGGTGCAGTTCGCTGTTTTCTCCGCTAGATGGAGCTGCTACTCTGTTAGTTCATACATCGTTAAAAACATTATTTTCTCCACCAGAGATCAGACTCTAATGTGACTTACAGTTTATTTCCCCTGTTACATTTAAAATGAGAATAGTGCTTATTTAAAGTATATTTAATTCAAAGTTTTTATAAATAAGTGAAATCAGTCCTTGCCTCGTGTTGGACTCTGCTGTGTCACGTGATCCAGAAGAGCCTCAAACCGTGAGTGAGACTGACGCTGCAGAGGATCACTCCTTTAACTTCGACCCTTTCTCAGTTATCGCTTCTCGGCCTTTTGGCTAAGATCAAGTGTAGTATCTGTTCTTATCAGTTTAATATCTGATACGTCCCCTACCCGGGGACCATATATTAAATTGATTTTTGGAACAGGGAGATGGAATAGGGGCTTGCTCCGTCCACTCCACGCATCGACCTGGTATTGCAGTACCTCCAGGAACGGTGCACCCCCCTCTCTATGTTAAAAATGAAAAAACTTAACATATCATTTAATATACTAGCTCATTTGAGTAGCTCTATGGACATGTTATTGAGGTTACATACTCCACAATTTAATCCGTGTTTACAGTGTTTGTAATCCTTATCTGCAGAACATGAAGCTGTAAAGTGTTGACATGCATGGCTCTATTAAATCCACACAACAAATAATTGCTGAGTGAGATGAGATGCATCTTTATTGATCCACTTTTGGGATAGAATAGAATCAATAATAAATAAGACAAAAATAGGATGAAATAAATAAAATACTATATACAGTAAACTATCCTTGTGTAAATAAATATTCAATATGCAGATGTTCCTGAGATTATATACAGAATATATCCTCATACAGATAAAATTAAATGTGCAGTTTCCATGGGAGTAAATACACTTGTGAAGTAGATAACAAAAGAAAATGTGCTGTGTTCACTGTCCCCCTCCAAATTTAAGAAATATGAGAACTTGATTTAATCTATTGGAATTAGTTAGTTGAAATTAAATGGCAGGTGGAAAATCCTCACCAGTGTTTCCCCTGTGAGGGATGTAGTGTGTGTGTGTGTGTGTGTGTGTGTGTGTGAGAGACTGTTTAACTCAGGAAAGACACATGGTAGTAGAATTGAATATGTCTAATTTCTTAGTACGTCAGCAGTGTTCAATGGTTGGTTACAGTATAAAAGCTGAAACTGTTTGTTGTTCAGGAGAACGACTGTGTGTCCTTCTCTGTGCTGGCATGTAATGAGTGAAGAGAAAGATGAATCACTCCTTCTTCTGTGATTCTTTAGAGAAACATCTAGTAAAAAAATGTCTACTACACCATCCATAGATTTTGGGAGGGAGCAGTGTGTTTTATATTTAATAAGAATAGGCCTATCTCTAACAGCGCTCCTTTTTTCATCGATAACAGACTGATTTAAAATGGAGTAAAATGTCATTAACTCTTCTAGTAAATAAAATACACAGCTGTGAAAATAATAGTTAAAAATGTAACAAGTCTACTTCTGGTAAAAGAAGTTAAGTTTTACACTGAAGCTCCATTCAGGTGCATGTGAACTCACAGTTTGTGCTTTATAACACTGACATGGCTGCTGATGTTCATTTGCTGATGTTGCTGATGTTTTATTCACTTTATTTGAGCTGCCTCTGTTTGCCTGGACTGGAGCTGTCTCTCTCTCTCCCTGTTGCAGCTTTTGAGTAAGTGGGGGAGGCGGGTGTGTGTGTGTGTGTGTGTGTGGGGGGGGCTGGGGGGCTGGGGGGTCCTCACTGCTGCATTTCTGCTGGTTTCACAGTCTGCTGTTCTCTGATCTATGAGAAGAATAATTTGTTCTTGCTGTTATATAGAACAATCATGCTGAATGTCTCAATGTGCTGTTTCTTAAACAGTGTTGTTACCACTCCAGACCAGTAGGTGGCAGTAGCAGGAATGTCTGTTGCCCTAGTAACAAAGAAACAGGAAGCGGTTGTAATGTGAGGGGGGGGGACAGGGGGACATGTGCTTTCTTTTTTTGTTTTTTTCTGCATTTCAAATGTGTTTAAATCAACTTGTGACTGTAGTATGATTTCACTTTGGCTCATCTGAAGCTGTTGTTGGTTTGTTTCTCATTTGTTGGAGGTAAAACTGAAACAGTGGGTGCTTTTAGGTTCGGGTATGATGTGGTAGTGCAGCAGTGCATCATGGGAAAGCCAGTAATTTTTTTGTCATATAAAGTTTAAATAATGTTTGTTATGTTTAGTATAAAGGTCTCCTTGTGTGTTGGATCCCTGCAGATCCACAGTCTCATACAGCGTGTGGTTTGGATGATGTTTGGATGGTTTACCATCAGTCAGGGTGCCGTGTCTGTGAAAGACTTCCTTGGCTCGGATCTGTACAACTCATACTTACCTGGCAAGGGAGATACCATGATCAAGAAGGTGGTTCACCCAGGGCGAGGCTCAACCATTGCACTCCGGTTGTGCTGACCTCTGCGAATTCCCCAAATGTGGGAATCTCGATTGCATAATTTCTGGTAGTGGGGGACTGCGTTCGCGCTCTCCCCTGATAAGTTGTTGAAAGAAAACCAAACTGATACTCAATAGTAATTGATGAGAGTTGGTGTTTAGGTGGTCTAGGGTTGAGAATCTCACACAGAATTCTGGAGTAGGAGGAAACTGCTTTTAAGAAGCTGTAAATTAACTTAAAACATATTATATTGGACATTTATATCCACACACACACACACACACACACACATATATAATGAAAATGGTTCATTGTTTCAAAGCATGTGATACAGTAAAAATGTCGGCATCTGCTGAGCAAATATTGGTTAGTATGGATGGAATAAATCTGACTTTTACATTTGAAAGGGGGTGAACAGCCCTCTTTCTGTGTCCTCTTTGAGCCATGAAATGTCTGCAGATGGGGATGCACCCAACCACCTCCTCCACCTGCAACACAGATAATACATAGAAAGCATTTGGTTATTGCTGTATACAAAGTAATGTTAAAATATACGAGAAATGACAAAACATGTAAAACCAATTCTAATTTACATTTGGAAAATCATGTCTCAGACTCAATGTGCTGTTTCTTAAACAGTGTTGTTGCCACTCTAGACCAGTAGGTGGCAGTAGCAGGAATGTCTGTTACCCCGGTAACAAAGAAACAGGGGGTGATAGAAATGTGAGGAAGGGGGGTGGGCTGATGCACTCTTTTTTCCCTTTTTTTCCTGAGTTTCAATGTGTTTAAAACAACTTGTCACTGCAGTATGATTTCACTTTGGCTCATCTGAAGCTGTTGTTGGTTTGTTTCTCATTTGTTGGAGGTAAAACTGAAACAGTGGGTGATTTTAGGTTCGGGTATGATGTGGTAGTGCAGCAGTGCATCATGGGAAAGTAAGTCATTATTTGTCGTTTTAAATAATGTTTGTTATATTTAGTATAAAAGGTCTCCTTGTGTGTTGGATCCCTGCAGATCCACAGTCTCATACAGCGTGTGGTTTGGATGATGTTTGGATGGTTTACCATCAGTCAGGGTGCCGTGTCTGTGAAAGACTTCCTTGGCTCAGATCTGTACAACTCATACTTACCTGGCAAGGGAGATACCATGATCAAGAAGGTGGTTCACCCAGGGCGAGGCTCAACCATTGCACTCCGGTTGTGCTGACCTCTGCGAATTCCCCAAATGTGGGAATCTCGATTGCATAATTTCTGGTAGTGGGGGACTGCGTTCGCGCTCTCCCCTGATAAACTGTTGAAAGAAAACTAAACTTATAGTTAGAAGTGATAGATGAGAGTTGGTGTTTAGGTGGTCTAGAGTTAACAATCTCTCACAGAATTCTGAAGTAGGAGGAAACTGCTTTTAAGAAGCTGTAAATTAACATAAAACATCATATTGGACACTCTGGATATGTTATGATAGAAGGCTGTTTTGGTGATTGATTATTTGACTGCTGAAGGTCAGATCTGAGTCTATCAGCACGCCAAGGTTTCGGACTTGGTCCCTAGTTTTTAGAGAGAGTGACTCGAGATGTTTACTGACAGCAATCCTCTTCTCTTTATTGCCAAAAACAATGACCTCAGTTTTGTCCTGATTAAATTGAAGGAAATTTTGGTTCATCTAATTTGTTACTTGCTCTAAACAGTGACACAATGACTGTATTGGACTGTAATCATCTGGGGACAGTGCCAGGTATATCTGCGTGTCATCTGCATAACTGTGATAGTCTACATTACAGTTCTGCAGAATTTGACCTAAGGGCAGCATATATAGACTGAACAGAAGGGGTCCAAGAACTGACCCCTGAGGAACTCCACATGTCATAGCCACTCGATCGGATAAAGAAAGTTCATGTTTTTTTTTTTTTGTTGATCAGACAGTTAACAGATTTATAACTAAAGTTAAACATGCAAAACAGATTGTTCACATGACACAGATGATCTGGACAAGAGCTGAGATAAAAAGATTAATTGGTTTATTTTACAGAATTAAAAAAATTCCACACATTGGCCTGGTATTGCAGTACTTCCAGGAATGATGCACCCCCTCTGTGTTTAAGATGAAGAAATGTAGCTTAACTTAATTGTCAATATATGATTTAATAGCTATAATAACATTTTATGCATATTTACAGTGTTTAATCCTTATTTATAGAGCAGGAGGTGGCAAAGTTGTGAAATTCACCAGTGTTTCCCCCCCCCCCCCTGTAGGTTTTGGGAGGGAGCGGTGTGTTTTATGTGTAATAAGAATTGGCCCGTCTCTGACAGCGCTCCTTTTTCATCAATAACAGACTGATTTAAAATGGAGTAAAAATTCATTAACTCTTCTACTAAATAAAATTCACAGCTGTGAAAATAATAGTTAAAAATGTAACAACATAAATCTGATAAAACTGATAAAAGAAGTTAAATTTTACACTGAAGTTGACTGTTCTTGGGCTCCATTCAAGTGCATGTGAACTCAGTTTGCACTTAATAACACTGACGTTACTGCTGATTGTTCATCTTGATGATTTATTCACTTTATTTGAGCTGACTGTTTGCCTGGACTGGAGCTGTGTCTCTCTCCCTGTTGCAGCTTTTGAGTAAGTGGGGGAAGGGTTAGTGTGTGTGTGTGTGTGTGTATGGGGGGGGGGGGGGGGGGCTGGGGGGGTCCTCACTGCTGCATTTCTGCTGGTTTCTGATATGTCAGAAGAATCATTTGTTCTTGCTGTTATATAGAAAAATCATGCTGAATGTCTCAATGTGCTGTTTCTTAAACAGTGTTGTTACCACTCCAGACCAGTAGGTGGCAGTAGCAGGAATGTCTGTTGCCCCAGTAACAAAGAAACAGGAAGCGGTTGTAATGTGAGGGGGGGGGACAGGGGGACATGTGCTTTCTTTTTTTGTTTTTCTGCATTTCAAATGTGTTTAAATCAACTTGTGACTGCAGTATGATTTCACTTTGGCTCATCTGAAGCTGTTGTAGGTTTGTTTCTCATTTGTTGGAGGTAAAACTGAAACAGTGGGTGATTTTAGGTGAGGGTATGATGTGGTAGTGGAGCAGTGCATCATGGGAAAGCCAGTCATTATTTGTCACATATAGTTTAAATAATGTTTGTTATGTTTAGTATAAAGGTCTCCTTGTGTGTTGGATCCCTGCAGATCCACAGTCTCATACAGCGTGTGGTTTGGATGATGTTTGGATGGTTTACCATCGGTCAGGGTGCCGTGTCTGTGAAAGACTTCCTTGGCTCGGATCTGTACAACTCATACTTACCTGGCAAGGGAGATACCATGATCAAGAAGGTGGTTCACCCAGGGCGAGGCTCAACCATTGCACTCCGGTTGTGCTGACCTCTGCGAATTCCCCAAATGTGGGAATCTCGATTGCATAATTTCTGGTAGTGGGGGACTGCGTTCGCGCTCTCCCCTGATAAACTGTTGAAAGAAAACTAAACTGAAACCAAGTACTAACTAATGAGAGCTGGTGTTCACGTGTTCTAAAGCATAGATTCTGATATAGAATATTTGAGTTGGAGGAAAAAGCTTTAAGAAGCTAGAAAACACATTATATTGACATGTGTACATACACACACACACACACACATTCACATTGAAAATGGTTCATTGTTTCAAAGCATGTGATACAGTAAAAATGTCGGCATCTACTGAGCAAATATTGGTTAGTATGGATGGAATAAATCTGACTTTTACATTTGAAAGGGGGTGAACAGCCCTCTTTCTCTCTCCTCTTTGAGCCATGAAATGTCTGCAGATGGGGATGCACCCAACCACCTCCTCCACCTGCAATACAGATAATACATAGAAAGCATTTGGTTATTGTTGTGTACAAAGTAATGTTAAAATATACGAGAAATGACAAAACATGTAAAACCAATTCTAATTTACATTTGGAAAATCATGTCTCAGACTCAATTAGCTGTTAAACAGTGTTGTTGCCACTCTAGACCAGTAGGTGGCAGTAGCAGGAATGTCTGTTACGCCAGTAACAAAGAAACAGGGGGTGATAGAAATGTGAGGAAGGGGGGTGGGACAGATACTTTCTTTTTTCCCCTTTTTTTTCTGCATTTCAAATGTGTTTAAATCAACTTGTGACTGCAGTATGATTTCACTTTGGCTCATCTGAAGCTGTTGTTGGTTTGTTTCTCATTTGTTGGAGGTAAAACTGAAACAGTGGGTGATTTTAGGTTCGGGTATGATGTGGTAGTGCAGCACTGCATCTTGGGAAAGCCAGTCATTATTTGTCATATAAAGTTTAAATAATGTTTATTATGTTTAGTATAAAGGTCTCCTTGTGTGTTGGATCCCTGCAGATCCACAGTCTCATACAGCGTGTGGTTTGGATGATGTTTGGATGGTTTACCATCAGTCAGGGTGCCGTGTCTGTGAAAGACTTCCTTGGCTCGGATCTGTACAACTCATACTTACCTGGCAAGGGAGATACCATGATCAAGAAGGTGGTTCACCCAGGGCGAGGCTCAACCATTGCACTCCGGTTGTGCTGACCTCTGCGAATTCCCCAAATGTGGGAATCTCGATTGCATAATTTCTGGTAGTGGGGGACTGCGTTCGCGCTCTCCCCTGATGAAACTGTTGAAAGAAAACTAAACTGATACTCAGTAGTACTTGATGAGAGCTGGTGGTTAGGTGGTCCAAAGTACAGACTCTGACATAGAATATATGAGTTGGAGGAAAAAGCTCTTAAGAAGCCATAAAACACATTATATTGACGTGTGTGTGTGCACACACACACACACACACACTTATGTTTAAAATGGTTCAAAGCATTTGATATAGTAAAAATGTCGGCATCTGCTGAGCAAATATTGGTTAGTATGGATGGAATAAATCTGACTTACATTTGAAAGGGGATGAGCCCTCTTTCTGTGTTTTGCCCATCAGCTGTTTTTGAGCCTGTTCGTTTACTACTTCCAGCAAATTGACCCTCATATTGTGTGCTCTTATAGAGTTGCACTGTAACCTCTTTTCACTATGTATTATCAGGCTGGTGAGAGCCTTCTGGTTCCCTTCAAGGGCAACAATCCTCCTGCACAAACATCTGAATGCCAACTCACAAGCTGGCAGTGACCATGAGAGGCCCCTGCAGCAGTCTCCGCCACCGCCTCAAAGGCCCCTGCAGCTGTGTCCGCCTCTGTCACCGCCACCTCCAGCTCATCATGGTCCAGTTGGGAAGATGATGCTGTGCTGCTGGAGGCTCTTGCCACCTTTTGAAGGAGAAGGTATACATATCAATGAGGTCTTGAATTAATGGCACCACTGCACATATCTTGTATTAATGCAGAACCTGTATCAAATAAGTCAACATAAAACATGTATCAACAAAAGTCTTTGATGTTATCAGAGGATGCTTGGGGAAGAGAAGCAGGACAAGAAGAGCTGTGCCAGTCAGATGATCCACAGAAGCCACATATCGACACCCTGTCACCATTATTTGTAAGTTCATCCGTGCACCACAAAAAGTATGCTCGACTAAATGAATGTATTTAAGTTAACACGTTGCTGTGCAATGTAGAGTACAAATGCAGTAAGTAAGAGACAGATAAAGGAGTGATGAATGTTAGTGCGTGAGCACAGAGCCAGGAGAAGAGCTAGTTAACACAACTGTGTCTCCATACTCTCTGTGAAAGGGTTACAGTTAGAAAATCAAAGCAGAGACAACAAATCAGTAAATGTTCATACTCATGTATTATACACCAATCATTTTTCAGGCTCCTGCATCATCCACTAGTGGTGAAGATCAGACGACTGGTGCTCAGGCCACCCCCGTGACAGCTGAAGGAGAAGCTGCACACCCTGAGGTAATGCTTGAAACTGACAAACAAACTTTATGTAAAACCCACTAGGCACACTAGGAATCATTTTCTTGTTTTCTTTGTTTTCTGTTATTTCAGATCACATTTGAGGGATGGCATAAAATGTTTAAATCCAGGGTCAATGGTCTCCCTGCGGAAGACCTGAAGTGGCTGAAGGAAGATGATGAGAAGGGGCTCTTTCAAAAGCCCATGGCATACCAGGACAAGTATGGGAAAACAAGGTGGAGGAGAGTCCTTAAAGACGACCGGATGTGGTTTCACCCACCCGAATCTCCTGGCGTAATGGGGGGTAGAGTGCCCTCGGCACACTCATTTTTTCAGAGCCGTCTGTTTTTCTGGAGACCAGTAGGTGTGTGGCGGTACAGTCTTTGCTGCCCCAGGCCCGAGTGTCCTGCAAGAGACAACAACAAGGCATTCCTGTACCGATGTGGGTACTCGAAGAGATCTGTGACGTTGGAGGCTGGTACTCCATGTTAACGGAGGTCCTGGCCTGCAACGCCTGCCAGAAAGCTGCCAAACAGTCAGAAGACCACGCCATTGGCCGGTTCCTGTCATGGGAGGCAGACATCTTGAGGCAACTCAGCCAGGCGCACAGAGCAGTTTTCCCAGCCGTGTTAACATTACGGTGAGTCTCTGCATAATTTCACAGTGATTTGAATTCTTATTGATTGCACAATAACACATCTAAGGTTCATTGCCATTGTGTTCAGAACTGAAATCAGCCCCAACTGTGAACGTTATTAAATCCAGGTTAAAAGCACGTCTCTTCTCCTGAGCTTATGATTGAGCTTTTTTAAAGCACTTTACATTTTAATCTTTCATTTGCACTCTATGTGCTTTTTAATGCTTTTAAAGCTAATTTATTATTTTATGCTGCAATCTTATATTTAATGCCCTATTCTAGCATTTTATTTATGTCTTTCTATTTTTCTGTACTTCGTTTTTATTTTGGGAGGGGTGTGGGGGTTAATTGTATGTTTTAATGTTTCTGTTTTATGTAAAGCACATTGAGTTGCCATTGTGTATGAAATGCGCTATATAAATAAAACTGCCTTGCCTTGTTCTAATTTTACGCGTGGTGTGGACAAGGCTGTGATCCGCCTCTTGAGGGATCGCACTGAGGGAAACACCATGACCATTGTGTGGAGACAGGTGCTGGAGAGCCACTGCGAGGACTACTTGCAGAGGAAGGACCTCTACACGACTCTCCTCAGCCAGTACAACCAACCTGGAAAAATCACAAGTAAGTCAGATTTCATTTTCACACAGCACGGGCCCATTACATGCCTGTAACAAAACAAAAAAGAAATGTTACACAGTACATAGGTCCGTGTATCATTTGTTCATTTGAGAAGAAAAAATGTAGTTTAGGAAATTGAGAAAAATATCAAAAACAAGCCCTTTTTGTTAATTTTCGTTTTTTGACCTGATGGTCAGTATGAAATCAAAAGTCTGAAAAACAAAGCATATCACATTCATAAACAAATAATGAAATAACAAGCCATTTTTTCAGTTTTTGATTGATGATGATCCACGGACCTACATATTATCTCATTGTTTATTTTCACATTTTCTCTCCACTTTCAGGCATCTGGACTCCTCACTTCCAGAAACCACCACAGAGGAGAGAGCTGCCCTCACCTCAGCTGCTGAGGAAAGCCTTCCTCATTGCCGAGACGGACAACATTGAGGACTACCGGACGCAGATTATGTCTACGTTTGGCAAGGTCCTCAAATATGACTCCACCAAGGAGGTATATTTGACACACTACTGTTGAAATGGTCAAACCACACAATGTAGAAACAAAATATAGACCCTTGTTTTTGTATTTATTATCAGATCTGCAAGAAGCTGTCTGGAGACGGCAAAGGCACAGCAGAGTGGTGCATGAACGTGGCCAACGAGCGGGGGCAGATCCTCATATCTGTCCTGACCTGTGAGGAGTCGCTTGTGAAAATGAGGCCGATGGCCTCATTTTCACCTCCTGAACTTATGTATGTGGACCGTGGCTGCTGTCGTGTCCTGGGAGTGTCTTCAGTGGAGCAGCTGTTCAGTGGGTGGGCAGATGGAGGCATGCTCATTCGACTGGACATCTTCCACTGGATCCACAGGTTCGACGCCGCACTCAGGACCGACCACCACCCCAAGTATGCCCTCTTTAAGTCGGCGCTCTCTGCTGCTGTGTTTGCCTACAGCAGCAGAGATGACATGGCGCTCCTGTTGCAGGCAATATGTGCCAGGCAATATGTGCCGGGCAACCGACCAAGTATGGTTCCCTGACTGATAGTGAGCTCATGGAAACGCATGTGACCAAGTACGACCTGAGCAAATATGTCCGGAGAATCACCGTTGGGGCCCAGGAGACGTTCATGCGCATTCAGAGTGCCATTGAAGTCCTGAAGGGCGCCGCCGGGATGGACGAAAACCAAGTCCACCTGTTCAAGGACGAGGCGGCCGTTGACCACGTGTGGGAGAACCAACAGAAGCACCTGGAGTGCATCCAGGATCCACCAGGGCGGAACATGTACACCATCTAAAAGCATGTCACCCGCAATGGTGTGCGGCTCCCGTACTACACCACGGTCAGAGGGAGCAATAGTCTGGAGGGCTTTCACTCCTTCCTGCCCAACATGATCCCGGGCCCTCACTGTGCCACCGTGCCGGTCCAGGTGTACCTGCTGGCCGGCATCACTCGCTGGAACTCGGACAGGGAGTCGGCGAGTGTCAGAGGGCAAAAGGGGAGGAAGCATGCGGTGTACCTGTCTTCTCTGGTTCATCGCCTGAATCAGCAGTGTCAGGAACTGTTTGGGGAGGTGGAGGAAGTGAACTATATAGGCCTCCTGTTCCAGCTGGTGATGAACGGATTGGACTGGAGTACCTGTTTGCTCAGTCATCAGAGCCATTCAATGCTCCTGACCACTACTCTCAGGCCCGGGAGACACTCCAGGAAGCAGAGGACGAAGGCGATGATGTCCCTGCTGATGTCGAGAAGTCCCCGGTGAATGTGGAGGAGGATGCAAGCTACACTTCTGACCACTGTGACACTCTAACTCCGCTGAGGAAAAACATCTCCCTCACCAACCAGGCTGTGGCTGCTGAGCTCGACCCCTGTGTGGAGGATGTGTGCGGGCCAAATCATCTGCCTGGGTACGAGCACATCGAGGAGCTGAGCAAAGTTCTGGTTGACATTGCCTTGGAAGAGGGGAAGCTTTCCATCAGCAACACCACAAGGCAGAAAGTCATCGCTGCCTGGAACAAGCTGGACCTCCATGATCGCAACATCCAGCAGTTCGACTGCTTGTACTCTGCCCGCTTGGGAAATGCTCTCTTCAGCCGCACCAGTGGAGATCCAGCAGAGTCATCCTTGGTACAGAAGCTGAAGTTCAGCAAACATTACCAAGGAAAAAACGGGCTGATGTACTGCCTCATCAATCAGGTTTGGCTGCATCCAGACTGTAGAGGCAAGTCTCTAGGGTCACCGCAGAAACATCAGGTGACAAAGATGTACCAGCAGGTGCAGCAGAGAGTGACGGTGGACGACGCTGAGCTCAGCAAGCTCGGCATTCCCACCTTGAAGATGAATTCAAAGTGTGTCTCTGAGTTCATCCGCAGACAAGAGGCCTTGTCTGCCAGAAATGTCACAGATCAAGGTTTGTCTGTCCCCACCCCTTGTCCTAGTGTACATACTGTGTAAATATTTATTGGGTTTGCTAATATTTTACTGTTGTTGGTTTTGCTTTGAAGTTGTGAGTTTGTTTTTCACACCTTCCTTACAACACCCTCACACACACACTTTCATCCAGCTCATACACCACTGATGTTCACACGTCATAAATTAATTTGAAACAATTTCAATTTGGTTTATTTTGCAGTCAAATAAATATCATTTTTGTTAACATATACCATGGTCTGTCTGTCTGTCTGTCTGTCTGTCCCCCCCCCCCTTTCCTTTCCTTCTTCCTCTGCTGTCCATCCCTTTCTCGGCCCTTCTCATGTCTCTCTTCCTCCTCCTGCTGCTGATACAAATGGAGAGAATTGAGCGAGAGAGGGCAAAAGGTCAAGAAAAGACGGCACATCAAACATTCGACATTACACTGACTGCAATTTTTTGTGTTTCACTCAGTTTAGCGATAAATTGATTTAAAAATGAATTTCTTGAGGAATATGAGCCTTAAAACTAGATTCTGATATGTGGCTTCTCTCAGCAGTAATGCAGGGTCAGCCTTAGTTGATATTTTACATAAGTGGTGCAAACTCTGTAACAAACTGGCAATTGATTAAATTATCTGAACCATTTGAAATGCAGCAAGTATGGAGCTTTTGTGATTCCCTTAGAAATGCACAGACATGATGAACTTATACGAGCTGTGATCATTTGCATGGACGACACACAAACCAGTTCAGTGTAAAAAAAAAAAAAAAAAAAGGTGGAATTAACCCTTTAAACAGGCAGGAATGGAAAATGAGATGTAAAAGGACATGCATTGCATCTCCACCAGGATACATTCTTGCTTCCTCTGATCATTAATATCACCATTCCTGCCTGTTTAACCTACCTACCTTGCACCATGCAGGTCACCTGGCACCACCCAAAAGACCTGTGGAAAAAACAATTAACATTAGTTTACATGTCATGGCACTGGTCCTTTAAATCTTAACAGGAACTTCCTGTGTTTATGTTAAAGTCTACATCATGATTTGCACTTCATATGGTCCCATCGCCGATGGATAAATTTGACACCAATGAAATGTAATTTATGTCTCTGTTTAGTTACTGCAGTGAAAAAATGCAGCTCAACTCAGTGGTTTATTGGTTTGGAGGTTTTTACATCTAGAAACTGAGATTAACATAATCAACTTAATACTACACAAAAGTACTTGAGAGTAATTAGGCTTATGTACATTTTTCAAAGGTGACCGGTATGAGCAGATTTGGCAGGCTGTCTCGTATTGCCAAGTTGGTCTTGGTACTTACTCATTCAAATGCTGATGCAGAACAAGTTTTTTCTGTGGTTGGTCTGAACAAAACCAAAACCCAAAACAGTTTGGCTCTTGAGGGAACTCTATCATCCATCATGACGGTGAAGATGGCGAGCCTTGAGCTACAGTGCTTTAAGTGGGAGCCCCCTGCCTCTAACATCAAGGCATCAAAATCTGCGACTAACACCTACAACATGAGACATGTCCCCAGCTAAATGATGGAGAGTTGGTTGAAATGAGATATTGACAAATATATTTTGTCAAAATTCTTGTTACAATTTTCATTTCTAACTTCTGGTTAATTAAGACTAGCACTAGCACAGTACTTTTGCCGCACGGCTTGTGAAAGTGAGTTTGTCCATGCATAGACACACAGGCTTGCAAAACGGAGTTTGCCGGCAGAAGACAAAATGTACAAGTCTACAAAACTAAGTTCAAAGATACAAACTTCAATGCACAAATTTGCAAAACTACGGTTACGGATACACACCAATTAACATTACTTCAGTAAGGTTATTTTTTGCAAAGCTTGTTCATTTCATTGTCAAAAACAATACATCTATTGGAATTATTTCTTTATCTTTCAGGAAGAAAATATCCTGAGCTACACAGCTGCATTATGGCATGTGGACCTGAGGAACCCAGAAAAGTGAGTATTATTTACTTGTTAGGTAGTTACTTGAGTATGAGTTATTATTGCTATTTAATGTAAAACAGTTTGTACAGCTAATTCAAGGGAAGAATGTATTTACAGATAAGTTAACTGTGTGGAGCTAATCTATTAAAAGTGTTATTTCCTCTTTGTCTCTGTAGCTTATAATATGATACATTTCTCATGATAATGTTTTTTCTCCATCCAGTGACTGTATGGATCATTGGTGACAGCTACGTCCGGCGTGGAGCTGAGAGAGCTGCAGAGACCATGGGGCACAACCTTGGTGACAACAACCTGCTCGTGCAATGGTTCGGCTGGGGTGGTCTGAGGTGGACAAGCCTTCTCCCATTTCTCCACTGGTCTCTACAAGAAAGAGCAGCAGGATCTCCTCCTCATCCACTGCAGCGGGAATGACTTGGGGAGCATTAAGAGTTTGGGCCTCGTCGCAGCCATGAAGGAGGACCTGCGCCACCTCCACCTGCAATACCCGGACAGTTCTCTGAACTCACCCAGAGGTCTTGTGCCAAACCTGCAAAGCTGGACAAGGTTTGTGAACAGTGTTATGGCTACTATTTGTTCCTTTTCTTTAAGTGGCATTTTTGTTCATCACCTTCACATCAGGTTTGACACTTCTGGGCTGTGTGTGATGGAGTTTATTTAACCCCTAGGGGAAATTATGTGTTTTTTAAACAGCTTTGCTGAGTCCATTAAAGCCCAACTTCAGCAACAGTGAAATGTTGTACAGTTCGTTGCTGTTGAAAAATAATATATTATCAAAAATAACACTCATCACGAGGCATGACAATGTGGGCTATTGGTCAGGGCTGAAAAAAAATCCATTAATGCTCAACTTCCTTATTTTAATGGTTATAGTATTGAAAATAAAATGTATGTTGCCGTAGTAACGACTGATTCTTCTTCTCATCCATAGCCTATTGGATTAGATGGACTTTTTATTTGTCATTATTTCAGATTATACACCACGCAGTGCACATCAGAACAAGATTACATTACAGTTAAAAAAAGACATTAAAACAAATGAGTGATAAAAGTCATACTGATTTTAAAAAAAGTTATTTTTATGGCACACCTGTAACACCTGCAGCTGACACACACACACACACTCACACTCACACTCACAGGTACTTCATAGAATGAATTGTGATGATTTCACGGAATGTGATGATGTCACGGAATGTGGTGATGTCACGGAATGTGATGGTGTCACAGTGATAATGTCACATCAAAGCAGGATTAAAGAAACGTCCTCACATAGGTTCCTTATCTATTAAACGTTTTTTCTTCGTATCCCAATATCTGATTAGAAGGTATTTCCTCGTATCCTAATATCTGATCATAAAAGTTTTTTATGATCTAGTAGCCCAATATCTGATTACAAGGTATTTCCTAGTAGCCCAATATCTGATTACAAGGTATTTCCTAGTAGCTCAATATCTGATTTAGTATTTTGAACTGATCAGTGCAATGGAGAGTGCAATGGAGAAAAAAGAGGGTGAAAAGGTGCATGAAGGAATGGTGTCAGTAATGGATGGTATAAAGAACCTGAAACAAAGTGAAAAGGTTGAATTCCTCATGTGGGCTATAGAACAGGAGCTGAAAAAACACGTGCTGGACAGGAACATCTGGGAGAAAGACACAACTTCCCGAATTTTAAAAACAGAGTCTCTTGAGGCTAAAAACCTGGATTTACAGGATAAATTGAAGGCTCACAAAAAAGCAAATGAAAATTTGAGGCAAGAGTTGGAGGCGTCCAAAAAGCAGATGGATGTCCAGTCCAAGAAGGAAAAAAGTAAACACGAGCAGAAAGAAATAAAACACCGGAATCAATTGGTTTCTATGGAAAGACGCTTTGAGCAAGAAAATAAAAAAATAAGAGAACAGAAAAGGAAAGACGAGGAACAAATATCAAATATAAAAGCAGAACTTTCCAAAAAACAGGATCTTTATGAGGAAAAGATTAAGATGCTTGAAAAGCAACATCAGTCCAGTTTGGAAAAAATGCAGGTCGAGAATGAAAACCTGCAGGCTGAGGTGGAAAACCTGCAGGCTGAGATGGAAAAACTGCAGAACAAGTACACTGAGAGGGAGGAAGAGACTCAACAGGTCTACGCTAAATTTGACACAGTATATAGTGAATATAAAGAAAAACTTGAACAACAAAGACTAGACCTGACAGCAGACAAAACCAGACGTGAGACTAAAAATACGGAACTGTATATGAAAGTACACAGGCAGAAAGATAGAATTCAAATCCTGGAGCAGAGGAGAGATCTGAGTGTTCCTTTGAAAAGAGCAGAGGAGACGGTCAAAGAACAATCAAATATGATAGACAAGAAAAACCGGGAGATTGAAACACTAAAAAGGGGAAAGAAAGAGGCAACTGAGAAGTATTCTAAACAAATGAATGACAACGCACTTCAGAAGGCGTCACTGGACGAATCTCATCGCAGGTACGAGCTTCTGGAGAATGCCCTGGAGAAGGAACAGGTCTCACATAAAAAGACCAAAGTCGAATTATCCGAGACCCAGCGAATCATTTCTGATTTACAGGAGGAAATTGAAGACCTCAAAAACAGCGTGGCGATCACTGAGCCTGAATGTAGAAGGTTGAAGGCAAAAGTGGTACATCTGTTTACTTTACAGCTGCGTCTCAAAGAGGGTTTACAGACGTGCATAACCGCTCTGGACAAGCCCAAACTGTTAAGAAACCGACTCATCAAGTTAAAAAGACGCTACATAGACTGTGATGAAAGCGTCACCATGACTGAAAACACTCGAGACGCCTACGAATTTGAAGCTAAATGTTACAAACGGAGGATTGTTGCCCTTGAAGGGAACCAGAAGGCTCTCACCAGCCTGATAATACATAGTGAAAAGAGGTTACAGTGCAACTCTATAAGAGCACACAATATGAGGGTCAATTTGCTGGAAGTAGTAAACGAACAGGCTCAAAAACAGCTGATGGGCAAAACAACTCGTCTGCCACCACTCTTAAAGGAACAGAAGGAGTTACAACAACAACAAGAAGCAAGAGTGCCGATGGACAAATTAATTCCTCTGCCACCGATTCACGCAAAAAACCCACATAGACCCCACACCACATAAACAAAAACACCCGAACACGCACGCACACACCTTAACACACACACACACAATCCACATTAACACATCTACAAAAACACCCCAACACACACACAATCCACAGAGACACCACGCACATCCTAACACACACATGCTCACAAAAACACCCGAACACACACACACAATCCACAGAAACACCACACACATCCTAACACACACGCATACACAAAAACACCTGAACAACTGAACGGTGTGTGAATGTTAGTTTCCTCCTGATGAGCAGGTTGGCACTCTGCGTGGTAGCCTGCTCATCAGTGTATGAATGTATGAATGTGACATGTAGTGTAAAAGCACAGTCCATTTACCATTTGCAAAACTAAAAAAAAAAAAAAAAAAAAAAAAAGCAGCTGTTGTAAAACTATTTATTTGAAAAACATTTGAACAAATATGCAGGTTTTAGTGTTCAGACAAACATTTTTACAGAGCGCAAACTGATGCAAGAATACAGAGGTATTGTCCCGCTAGCCTGTGTCTCTATGCACAGACTTGCAAAACGGAAGATGTACAAGTCTACAAAACTAAGCTTACAGATACAAACTCCAATGTACAAATTTGCAAAACTACGGTTTCCGATACAAACATAAATGTACAAGTGTACAAAACTACTGTTACAGATACAAAACCCTGTTTTCAGGTACACCTTTTTGAATGATATAATATTCCATAGTTTACTTTGTATGTTACACTGTCCATATTGATGTTGTAAAAACATTTGTTTTTTGTCTTTAATACCAGGTATTTTGAAGAGGCTCACTCCACTCTCATCCAGCCCAGCAGGACCTTTCAGCTCCTCAATGGCCATCTGGATGAGTTGGAATGTTTTTTGAGCCCCGAGTCACACTCAGCGACTTTCCAGCCTGAACCTCTCCACGATTCTGTGGCATATGGCTTCCAGCTTCTCTGTGGACTCCTCACAGGTCAGCACAAATGAAACTATCTAGGAGTGCTCATTGCCAATACTGGTGAACCACTCAGCTGAGCGTTTACCGACCCGACAGCTTCTTCACCACCTTTTTGAAAAAAAGTAAAGTCTGCATTATTTGATCTGTTAGATTACATCGACAGGTGAATTTTCTTAAACATTTTTACAAGTGTGAAAATGTACTCAATTTACAACCAAATAGAAACTTATCAATACATCAGAGAGTATAGCATTAAGTTTTGATTGACATACTTTCTTGGTGGAATCCATTTTCAGTACAGTGCCAAAGGTGGAGAGGATCTGGCTCCAATAATCCTGCACTTTGTCAGCCTCTGGCAGTGGAAGATGTGGCGGAAGAGTCCCATGGATGGAAGCACTCTCGGAGGAGAACCTCTGGGTTCAGCCACAGTCATGGTGTGTGTGGTGTACAGGTCCTTGCACTGCAAGTACAACTCAGTGTGATTCTCCTGTATCTGCTGCCACACCTTGACCATGGTGTTCCCTTCGGTCCGGTCCACCCCACGCCTGTAAGTAGAGTCACCATCATTATGTTGATGTATATTAGAGTGACAACTTTCAAGTTTGTTAAATGCACATGTTGACTCTTCACTTGCAGGTGAGAATGGCAGGGAACATAGCTTGATGAGCCTCACTAAGTTGGGATCACGCCATGCACCGACCCATTTTGCCACCTTCGCCAGCCCTGGCTGCTTTGAGGGATGGTCCACAGCACAGGACCTCCGTCAGCATACTATACCAACTGGATACGTCGCAGATGTGACGTACCTGCAATGTAACATAATGTTGAATAGCAGGATATTATTTTCTGTGTTCCGTCTGACAGTTCATCTACATAATAATAAATGTTACCATTATGCAACAACAATAACCAATCTAACTGAAAATAAGTCTTACCCTGGTGTGGTAGCACATTTTTTCCTCTACCTGCACACTCATCACCCCGAGGACACTTTAGGGAGCACGTCCACACCCCAACAGGGCGCCACAGAAGGACACAGCGCCGGAAATAGAGCTGTGGCAGGGGTAGATCACCCTTTACATAGCCGGGGAGGTTCTGGCGGTTATAACTTCATACGGTCCAACTTCATCACACGGCGCCTCCTCACCTGACCACTGGCATCGTCGTATAGCTGAACAGGGGGATGAAGAGCCCTCTTTCAGCCAGGAAATGTCAGCGGATGGGAAGCCATTAGGGTTTTCCCACAGACGCACCCAACCCTCTAGCTCCAACTGCAACACAGATAATACATACATACAAAGCATTTGTTTATTGCTGTGTACAAAGTAATGTACACATATGTATAAATATATATGAGAAATGAAGCATGTTAAATCATTTCTCATTAACATTCTTTAAATATAATGTGAAGATCACTCACAGGGGAGAGTACAAGAAGTCAAACTGCTGGATGTTACCATCATGGATGTCCAGCTTGTTCCAGGCAGCGATGACTTTCTGTCTCGAGGTGTTGCTGATGGCAAACTTCTTCTCCTCCAAGGCAGTGTCGATGAGCTCGTACCCAGGCAGATGATTTGGTCCACACACATCCTCCACACACGGGTTGAGCTCAGCAGCCACAGTCTGGTTGGTGAGGAAGATGTTCTTCCTCAGCGGAGTTAGTGTCACCCTCACAGTCAGAGGTGTAGCCGCATCCACCTCCTCCTCCTCCTCCTCCATCACCCCCACATTCACTGGGGATTCCTCTATCAGCAGGAACATCATCCCCTTCATCCTCTGCTTCCTGGAGTGTCTCCCAGGCCTGAGTGTAGTGGTCAGGAGCATTGAATGGCTCTGCTGACTAAGCAAACAGGTACTCCAGTCCAATCCGCTCATCACCAGCTGGAACAGGAGGCCTATAGTTCACTTCCTCCGACTCCTCAAACAGCTCCTGACACTGCTGATTCAGGCGATGAACAAGAGACGGGTACACCATATGCGTCCTTCCCTTTTCCCCTCTAATACTCGCTGACTCCCTGTCCGAGTTCCAGCGAGTGACGCCGGCCAGAAGGTACACCTGGAACGGTACGGCGACACAATGAGGGCCCAGGATCATGTTGGGCAGGAAGGAGTGAAAGCCCTCCAGATTATTGCTCCCTCTGACCGTGGTGTAGTATGGGAGCCGCACACCATTGCGGGTGACATGTTTTTTTATGGTATACGTGTTCCGCCCTGGTGGATCTTGGATGCACTCCAGGTGCTTCTGCTGGTTCTCCCACATGTGGTCAATGACCGCCTCGTCCTTGAACAGGTGGACTTGATTTTCGTCCATCTTGGCGGCGCCCTTCAGGACTTCAGTGGCACTCTGCACACGCATGAACGTCTCCTGGGCCCCAACGGTGATTCTCCTGACATAATGGCTCAGGTTGTACTTGGTCACATGCGTTTCCATGAGCTCACTATCAGTCAGGGAACCATACTTGGTCGGGTGCCCGGCACTTATCGCCTGTAAGAGGAGCGCCATGTTGTCCCTGTTGTAAGCAAAAACAGCAGCAGAGAGCGCCGACTTAAAGAGGGCATACTTGGAGTGGTCGGTCCTGAGGGCAGAGTCGAACCTGTGGATCCAGTGGAAGATGTCCAGTTAAATGAGCATGCCTCCATCTGCCCACCTACTACAGTATCAGTTCAGGAGGTGCCTCTCCTGCCCTCTCATACCTCGCCATGAGGCTTTCAGCCATCTTCCTCATTTTCACGAGCGACTCCTCACAGGTCAGGACCGCTCTTTGGCCACGTTCGTGCACCACTCTGCTGTGCCTTTGCCTTCTCCGGACAGCTTCTTGCAGATCTGATAAATACAAGAAAATGAACAATCTGTTGTTTGTTCATTTTTTTTAGTTTGAACAGTAGTGTGTGAAATATACCTTCTTGGTGGAGTCCATATTTGAGGACCTTGCCAAACGTAGACATAATCTGCGTGCGGTAGTCCTCAATGTTGTCCGCCTTGGCGATGAGGAAGGCTTTCCTCAGCAGTTTAGGTGAGGGCAGCTCTCTCCTCTGTGGTGGTTTCTGGAAGTGGGGAGTCAAGATGCCTAAAAGTGGAGAGAAAATGTGAACAATAATTAGATAATATGTAGGGCCGTGTATCATTCGTTCATTTGATATTCATTTGAGAATCCAAAAAATGGCTTATTTCATTATTTGTTTATCAATGTGATAAGAAAAAGGAATTTACGCTTTGTTTTTCAGACTTTTGATTTGAGTGTCAGGTCAAAAGGTGAAAATGAACAAAACGGCTCCATGACTGAATTTGGTTTTGATATTTAATTTTTCAATTTCCGTCGCCCGGAAGTTATTTACTGATTCTTCTTCGCCTGTTTGCAAATCTGCTGTGGCGTTTTCAGTGTAGCTCATCTCAGCTGTTGGCAGCCTCTGGTCTGAGTCTGAGATGATGAACCGGTCTGAGGGAGAAAAAGATCTGATGAATTGAGCTGTGCTCATTGGTGATTTACTGCATGTTAAGTGATTTTATTCCCTTTGGCCTCAGATGAAATCTAGCAGATATAGCTGCCACATGTTTGTCTTTATGTAAAGTGAAGTTTCATGTTTTTATTGGACAGAAAAGCAACACTACTACTAGACTATCACTAGCTTTAGGATAATGAATCATTTCTGATAGTGGGGGGACTGTTCATGCTCTCCCCTGATAAAACTGTTGAAACAAAACTCGTGATCAGCTGGAGAGTCCTGAAAGACTTATCATGGTAGCCTGATAATAATGATAGCAAGCCTAGAAGTATTAAATGCATGGATTTGTTTTCAGCATGTTTTTGAGACAGTATGTGTCTGATTTTTGCAATATTACGTAGATGAAAAAAGGCAGTCCTTGAAATTGGTTTTATGCATGAATTGAAAGACCAATCCTGATATAAATATAACCCCTAGGTTCCTTACAGTGGTGCTGGAGGCCAAAGTAATGCCACCCAGAGTAGTTATATCATTAGATAATGTGTTTCTAAGGTGTTTGGGGCCAAGCACAATAACTTCAGGTTTTAGATTTAAATTTTGAAGCAATTTGATGCAGTGAAAATGTTACCTGTTTCGTTACTGCAGTGAAAAAATGTAACCTGACTCTGGTTACCGTAAATTCCAGACTACAGAGCGCACCTGATTAAAAGCCATATGCTCTAATTTTAGAAAGAAAATCAATTTTGTACTTGTACAAGCCGCACCGGATTTTAAGCCGCAGGTGTCCCACGTTGTAATATGAGATATTAGCTAGGGTTGGTCCGATCGGCGATGCCTGACAGCCATCACGCTTGATTTATCACACAATTTCATTGGACCTCTGTGAACTACTCATCAATTTTTTTTGGTCTACTGTTACAATGCAAAATGTTTTGGGCGCCACGAAAAAAAAAAACATGCATTAGCTGCTCCGTAGTATAAGCCACAGTGTTCAAAGTGTGGGGAAAAAAGTAGCGGCTTATAGTCTGGATTTACGGTAATTTGTTTTGAGGTTTTAGACGCCTATAAACTACAGTGAGACTGTGCTGCTAAGGACTTCTGCCTTGTAATGATTTTAAAGCAAATCATTATTTTATGCTGTAACCTTATATTTAATGCTCTATTCTAATATTTTATGTCTATTTAATCTCTACTTTGTTTTTGTTTTATGTAAAGCACATATTGTGTACGAAATGCGCTATATAAATAAAGCTGCCTTGCATTGTTATTAAAAGTTTGTTCCCTCCAATGATTTATATGTAGTTATTTGACTCATGGAAGGTGATCAGCAAGCTTTTATTGAGGGAGGGGCATGATCAATGGATGATGGATAATTAATTAAAAGTTTCATGCACAATGTGACTAAACACTGATTGTTCATAACAGAATTTACATCTCATAAAGTTGACAGTTATGCTGAGAAACAGAATATACTTTAATCTGTTCAGATGTGTGTTGCCATGACGACATTGAGCAATCTACATAAAAACAGTGAAAAGACCTGATCTGTGTCTGTAGAGGCTAAGCTAAACACAAAAGACGTTTTATTCTATTGCCTAGCTTTTTTTGGCTCACGTTAGGTTGTGCTAGACAGTAATACACATTTCTAACTTAATCTTAATTGGGAGAAAGAAAGTTACCACTCTGTTGCAGACTGAGAGAAATGGGGTCCACTCTCAGGTAGGTCCGTATCTTCTGGCTCAGAGCTGGCTTGAACATGTAGGGCTGCAGAAAGCTGTCGTCCATGTTTCAGGTAGCATGAAGCAAAGCCGTCTGCAGCCTGCAGAAAGTGGCGGGGCTAAAGGTGGCCCTTTAGTCCTGCCCACATGTGATTGTGATTGGTTCAAAGTCAAATGTGGGCGACTGTGATCGTTCGCTAGTGATTGCTTGTGGCGGGGTTAAATGTCGACTATGATTGGTGGGTGATTGAGATGTGGGCGTGGTTAAAGGTTGATTGTGATTGTGATACACAAATATACTATGAACTGTGCTTATCTTTGACCTGTTAAAATCTATTGTTGCTTTCCCCCCCCAGCCTGTCCACCATATAATTCATCTCCCAGACAAAGAGTCATTACTATACATTCAATGGTGCACTTGTGCTGCTCTAAAATTCTACAGTTAACTAAAAGTCAGTAAACAAAGTCTGTCTCTGTAACACATGATCATAAATCTGATTTTTATATATATATATATATATATATATATATATATATATATATATATATATATATATATATATATATATATATATATATATATATATATATATATATATATATATATAACACAGAAGTAGAACTGCATTCTATCAAAAGGCCACCAGAGGGCGACCGTCTCTATACAAGTCAATGGAGGATTCACCAACTTCTCACTTGATTTCTAACCTCAGTAAACGTTTTCAAAATGTGTTTATGGTCTCAATTGCTAGTTTAAAGCCTTCTTCAATGCAGTATGATGTTCATTTGTGACATTTTGCCCTTACTGATTTTATATTTGAAGACAAAGCAGGGTATGCATTAGGGCGTGGCTACGTCATGATTGACAGGTTGATTGATTCACAGGTTCAGGAGGGCAGACAGATGGAGGCAGGCAATAGACATAGACTGTATGGAAATAGATAGCTGTGAACTTGTCTCACAACAACAGTTTTCTTTCAGTTCAGAGTTCAGAATTCAGATATTCGGTAAGTAACACTGTATTTCCCATTCAAAATGACTTCCATGAAGACGTCATACATGGGTTGCGTGTTATTTGGTGCCATTCATCTGGTTGTGGAGAACGGAGACTGCATCCTTGGTTCTCAAATGGGTTGTGGTGATGAGTTTTAAATAAACCTAATGTAACAGTTTTACACTTAATAAGAATGCCAATCTTAATATTTTTTTTAACATTTACTGACTTGCTATTATGTGTTGAATAAAAGCTCTTGTAATTACATATTCAACAAACCTCAATGTATTTGCATAATTACAATACTGTACATGTAGCTATTGTTACAATTCATACCAGATACGCACCATTAAAAAACATCCACAAACTAAGGACATGATCATTATAAATTCTTTATTGCACATAAAATAGTGCATCAAGGTAAAGGTGAACTCAACTGTCACAAGACAAGTTTGATTAATGAAAAGATGTGAGTGCGTTTCTAGTGCAACTCACTGTAACCATTTTTGGCAAAAACCGTCAGTCCGAAAGTAATATTCTGTTTTTTGATTAAGTTGTTGTTAGATTTGATTATCTTTTGTAAGTGATTCTAAAAGAGGCTCGATTGTGTTTATGAGCGCCGTAGTGATTTATATGTGAAGAGGTTTGGCTCGGAGCCCTGGGCTCAGCTGCTTTTAATAGCACCACATATCTTTTTTTATTTAAGTTGAATTGTTTGTTGGACTACAAGTTATTGGAATACATATTTAATTGAGGGAAAACACTATTTTCATGATATATTTAAAAAGGAAGACTAATTGATAATTGACTGTTAATTTTCCAGATGAGTGATCAAGGAAATGTATTTTTTATTTGTTTATATTTATTGAAATGCTCATTCCTGGAGTCAACTGTGAAGAAGACTGAATAAACTGTAAAAATGTTTGTCTGAACACTAAAACCTGCATATTTGTTCAAATGTTTTTCAAATAAATAGTTTTACAACAGCTGCTTTTTTTTTTTTTTTTTTTTTTAGTTTTGCAAATGGTAAATGGACTGTGCTTTTACACTACATGTCACATTCATACACTGATGAGCAGGCTACCACGCAGAGTGCCAACCTGCTCATCAGGAGGAAACTAACATTCACACACCGTTCAGTTGTTCAGGTGTTTTTGTGTATGTGCGTGTGTGTTAGGATGTGCGTGGTGTCTCTGTGGATTGTGTGTGTGTGTGTTCGGGTGTTTTTGTGTATGTGGTGATAATGTGGATTGTGTGTGTGTGCGTGTTCGGGTGTTTTTGTTTATGTGGTGTGGGGTCTATGTGGGTTTTTTGCGTGAATCGGTGGCAGAGGAATTAATTTGTCCATCGGCACTCTTGCTTCTTGTTGTTGTTGTAACTCCTTCTGTTCCTTTAAGAGTGGTGGCAGACGAGTTGTTTTGCCCATCAGCTGTTTTTGAGCCTGTTCGTTTACTACTTCCAGCAAATTGACCCTCATATTGTGTGCTCTTATAGAGTTGCACTGTAACCTCTTTTCACTATGTATTATCAGGCTGGTGAGAGCCTTCTGGTTCCCTTCAAGGGCAACAATCCTCCGTTTGTAACATTTAGCTTCAAATTCGTAGGCGTCTCGAGTGTTTTCAGTCATGGTGACGCTTTCATCACAGTCTATGTAGCGTCTTTTTAACTTGATGAGTCGGTTTCTTAACAGTTTGGGCTTGTCCAGAGCGGTTATGCACGTCTGTAAACCCTCTTTGAGACGCAGCTGTAAAGTAAACAGATGTACCACTTTTGCCTTCAACCTTCTACATTCAGGCTCAGTGATCGCCACGCTGTTTTTGAGGTCTTCAATTTCCTCCTGTAAATCAGAAATGATTCGCTGGGTCTCGGATAATTCGACTTTGGTCTTTTTATGTGAGACCTGTTCCTTCTCCAGGGCATTCTCCAGAAGCTCGTACCTGCGATGAGATTCGTCCAGTGACGCCTTCTGAAGTGCGTTGTCATTCATTTGTTTAGAATACTTCTCAGTTGCCTCTTTCTTTCCCCTTTTTAGTGTTTCAATCTCCCGGTTTTTCTTGTCTATCATATTTGATTGTTCTTTGACCGTCTCCTCTGCTCTTTTCAAAGGAACACTCAGATCTCTCCTCTGCTCCAGGATTTGAATTCTATCTTTCTGCCTGTGTACTTTCATATACAGTTCCGTATTTTTAGTCTCACGTCTGGTTTTGTCTGCTGTCAGGTCTAGTCTTTGTTGTTCAAGTTTTTCTTTATATTCACTATATACTGTGTCAAATTTAGCGTAGACCTGTTGAGTCTCTTCCTCCCTCTCAGTGTACTTGTTCTGCAGTTTTTCCATCTCAGCCTGCAGGTTTTCCACCTCAGCCTGCAGGTTTTCATTCTCGACCTGCATTTTTTCCAAACTGGACTGATGTTGCTTTTCAAGCATCTTAATCTTTTCCTCATAAAGATCCTGTTTTTTGGAAAGTTCTGCTTTTATATTTGATATTTGTTCCTCGTCTTTCCTTTTCTGTTCTCTTATTTTTTTATTTTCTTGCTCAAAGCGTCTTTCCATAGAAACCAATTGATTCCGGTGTTTTATTTCTTTCTGCTCGTGTTTACTTTTTTCCTTCTTGGACTGGACATCCATCTGCTTTTTGGACGCCTCCAACTCTTGCCTCAAATTTTCATTTGCTTTTTTGTGAGCCTTCAATTTATCCTGTAAATCCAGGTTTTTAGCCTCAAGAGACTCTGTTTTTAAAATTCGGGAAGTTGTGTCTTTCTCCCAGATGTTCCTGTCCAGCACGTGTTTTTTCAGCTCCTGTTCTATAGCCCACATGAGGAATTCAACCTTTTCACTTTGTTTCAGGTTCTTTATACCATCCATTACTGACACCATTCCTTCATGCACCTTTTCACCCTCTTTTTTCTCCATTGCACTCTCCATTGCACTGATCAGTTCAAAATACTAAATCAGATATTGAGCTACTAGGAAATACCTTGTAATCAGATATTGGGCTACTAGGAAATACCTTGTAATCAGATATTGGGCTACTAGATCATAAAAAACTTTTTTGATCGGTTATTAAGATACGAAGAAATACCTTCTAATCAGATATTGGGATACGAAGAAAAAGCAATACATAAGGAACCTATGTGAGGACATTTCTTTAATCCTGCTTTGATGTGACATTGTCACTGTGACCTCATCACATTATGTGACATCACCACTTTCTGTGACATCACCACATTCTGTGACATCACCACATTCTGTGACATCACCACAATTCATTCTATGATGTACCTGTATATGTGTGTGTGTTTTTTAAAATCGGTATGACTTTTGTCTCTCATTTGTTTTAATGTCTTTTTTTTAACTGCAATGTAATCTTGTTCTGATGTGCACTGCGTGGTGTATAATCTGAAATAATGACAAATAAAAAGTCCATCTAATCTAATAGGCTATGAATAAGAAGAAGAATCAGTCGTTACTACGGCAACATACATTTCATTTTCAAAACTATAACTGTTAAAATAAAGAAAAATAATATATTATCAAAAACAACCCTCATCACGAGGCATGACAGTGTGGGCTATTGGTCTGGGCTGAAAAAACTTCAACAGCAAAGAAATGTTTTCAAGTATTTGGAGAATGTACAACAATATTAATGAATTAATGACATTGACTAGACTAGACTAATCAGGCGAACAAAATATTCTTTTAAGCTTGTAAGCTATGCATTACATCTCACTTGATTCAGAAGCCTTCAAAGACTGGTAAAAGTCCAGATAGGAGCTGGGGACACTGCCATTTGTGCATAGTGTGACTAGTCTTTTTTTTTTTTAGTGCACTGATCCCTGGTCTGGATTTGTTCAACTTTTTAGGCCCAATTGCATGTGAACCTCTTGTCTCCTGTTACCCAACCTCAAGAATGCGGAATTCATCACTGGTCATTTCATACTTGAATTGGACACATCTTTGATTTTCCTTGGTGTAACGCAGCCATTTTATTTTCTGCCAGCGGACACTGTCTCTCTTTGTGTCTTTGGTTCTATTTCGCATTGTTTGTTGTGAAAAAGACTTGAAATCCAGGAAGTCAGTACGGCCAAGCTCTATTACATTATATGGCTTGTTTTTCCTTGCCATCCTTACAAGTGTGTAGTATCCCTGTGGACTGTATACAGGCACATTTTTTCTTGCAGTCTCAATAGCTGCATGGTCGCTATCACATTCCATTTGGCTATGTCCAGACTCCATGAACTTGTGGTCAATAATAGAAATGGGCAGATTTTTCACAGCATGGAGACACATGGCGCTGAAACCGGCATTTCTGTTCTGTCCTCCACATGTGTTTTTCCACATTTTCATTTGAAATTTTCAATTTTACAGCTACTTCCAGTAGTAAAGGACACTTAAAATTAAAAGGCATGTTCAGATTACAAGGTTGCTCTTTGAGGAACAGGGTAGGCTGCATCTCTTATGATCTGCAGAACTACCTTCATCTGTCTTATAACTAAACAGTGATCACACAAACATGCTGAAATAGGCTACTATTTAGTAAGCTAGTTAGGCAACTAGCTTCTGCTCGTTAAAGGCTAAACTAGCCAGCTAAAGCTACAAAACTAAGCTCACAGATACAAACTTCAATGCACAAATTTGCAAAACTACGGTTACAGAAACAAACATAAATGTACAAGTTTACAAAACTATGGTTACAGAAACAAAACCCTGTTTTCAAGTACACCTTTATGAATGATATAATCGAGGGCTGAGAACCAAGAGGGCGTAAGTGACATTTTGGTCAAAATTGAGTTATATATCACCTGAAAGCTCTTGATGAGCTCTTTCTACTGACAAAATTATAGAAGTAAAACATTTATAAATTTAAAGTTATTAAACAAAAAACAGGTCTTAACTGTGAACATACAGAAGCAGTTAGAGTCAGAAGGGCGTAAGTGCATTTGCACTGAGAAAGCATGTATTATGGGACAAATTAAGTCAAAATGGCTGAAAGTAAATGTCAGACTAGAAAAGGCTGTTGAAGAAAAATGGTGTTGAACACTTAAGAGGTATTGTCCCAGTTATTTCAAACACCAGAAATAAGTGATAAGGGTAAGTTGTAACTTTTCAATTGTTTCAGTAAAATTATCCATAAGCTTTTAGCTGGCTAGTTTAGCCTTTAACAAGCAGAAGCTAGTTGCCTAACTAGCTTACTAAATAGTAGCCTATTTCAGCATTCTCAGGCTTGGGAGAGCATTCTGGTTCCCTTCAAATTCGTCGGCATCTCGAGTGTTTTCAATCATTGTGACGCTTTCATCACAGTCTATGTAGCGTCTCTTTAACTTGATGAGTCGGTTTCTTTAACAGTTTGGGCTTGTCCATAGCAGTTATGCACGTTTGTATACCCTCGTTGAGTTGCAGCTGTAAACCAAACAGATCTACCACTTTCGCCTTCAACCTTCTACATTCAGGCTCAGTGATCGCCACGCTGTTTTGGAGGTCCTCAAATTCTTTATGTAAATCAGAACGGATTCGCTGGATCTCGCATAATCCGGCTTTCGTCTTTTTATGTGAGACCTGTTCCCTCTCCAGAAGCTCGTACTTGCGATTAGATTCTTCCAGTGACGCCTTCTGAAGTGCATTGTCATTCATTTGTTTGCAATACTTCTCTGTGACCTCTTTCTTCCCCCTTTTTAGGGTTTCAATCTCCCGGTTTTTCTTGTCTATCATGATTGATTGCTCTTTGATTGTCTCCTGTGCTCTTTTCAAAGGAAGACTCAGATCTCTTTCCTCCAGGACTTAAATTTTCTCTTTCTGATTGTGTATTTTCAATCTCGGTTCCGTGCATTTAGTCTCGAGTCTGGTTTTGTCTGCTGTCAGCTCTAGTCTTTGTTGTTCAAGTTTTTCTTTATATTCATTATGTACTGTGCCAAATTTAGAGTATACATGTTGAGTCTCTTCCCCCCTCTCATACCCCCTTTTCCACCGAGCTGGAGCCAGACCTAGGTTGGAGCTGATGCTAGAGGCAGTGCTCAGTTGGTGCTATCCCAAACTTTGAAGCATTTCCATGACTCACCAGTGGTGAGTCGCTCAGTAGTGGAGATGGCTTTTGGGAGACTGAAAGGACGATGGAGATGTCTCCTCAAGAGAAATGATTGCAAGCTGGAACTGTGCAAGAATATGGCCCTGACCTGCTGTGTGCTCCACAATATTTGTGAGGAGCATGGTGACAATTTCATGGAGGAGCTCCCAGGCAGACATATCAATGTACAGCTTGCTGTCCAAGCCTGACAATGGCAACCCAGAAGGGAGTGATGTCAGGGCTGCTTTGATGGAGTACTTTTGCAATGGTTGAGACACTGTGTGTGTGTGTGTGTGTGTGTGTGTGTCTGTGTGTATATATTTATATATATATATATATATGACTGTTGTTCAATGCATGCGATTTTGTAATAAAGTTCATGGTGTTAATTGACTCTTCTCAGTCTCACTCATTTCCTGTTATATAGCTGGATAATAAATATACAGAGATGCATATATGCTATAGATATTAGTAGGGCTGGGAATCGATCCGAATTTCCTGGATCGATCCGATTCCGATTCATAAGGTCACGATCCGATTCGATCCGATTCGATATCGATCTATTTACAGACATAATGCAAATAAATACTGTCCCATGTGCTCCATGTGTTTGTGATTGTGTACGTGTAAGAGGGACACAGAGAGAGAAGAGTCAAGAATCAAGTATTTATTTTAGACAAAAATCCAAGTATTATTTGAAATTTCAGTAACATATCCATGGCATTAAAACAATGACCAGAACTAAACAACAATGACCAAATAAAATAGAGAGAGTGAGAGAGAGAGAGAGAGAGAGAGAGAGAGAGAGAGAGAGAGAGAGAGAGAGAGAGAGAGAGGCCAGTCGGTCATGTCAGCTGACTATCAGCTGATCGTAATGGCAGCATTTTGGACGGAGGGAAAGGGAACCGTTTTCTCCGCTTTTAATGTTTTTATGTATTTAATAGGTAAAGATACAGTATGCATAGACAGGCTAGTGTTGCCAAACATCAGCCTTCATTCCAGAAGGTGATTTTAGTGGTGCCGCTTCAGCCATCTCGCTATCTTAAGTTTCGGTTTCGTTTAGCCGGCACTCGCTTTTTATAGTGCGCCTTGCGTGTCAAAGAAAATAGTGCCCTTAGTCACCTGGAAAAGATCGATCCAGACATTTTTGGATCGATATCGTGCTTTTTCAGCGTGAATCGATATCGGATCGCGGATCGATTTTTTGACCACAGCCCTAGATATTAGGCAATGCATTTTCCACATTTTCCATGCTTTAAATATGTTCTTCAGAACCTGTGGTATGTCATTGAACTCAAAAGACAAAGGCATTTTTCTATAACATGTTTATTATAAAAAAATATAAAAAACAAATTGTGCAAAGGCGCATCAGTGACAAATGAAATAAGGTGACAACAGTTTTTCAGGGTCATTTTTTGGACATCCCCTCCAGCACCGACACCATGCGTCCCATTAGCCCACCCAGGGCACTTGTGTTGTCATCCATGTGCTGGATGTTCTGGAGCATTGCTGTGGTCAGTTCCTGGTCCCTACAGCTCTGCTCCAGGATGCGCTCCTCTGACCTCTCCAGGTACTCCAGCAGCTCTGAGTCCCGCTTCCGTTTTCCTATGTAAAAAGAGTCATCGGTAAATGCAAAACATGTGCTGTTTTCAAAAGAAGACTCAGATCTCTTTCCTCCAGGACTTTAATTTTCTCTTTCTGATTGTGTATTTTCAATCTCAGTTCCGTGTTTTTAGTCTCGAGTCTGGTTTTGTCTGCTGTCAGCTCTAGTCTTTATTTTTCTTTATATTCATTATATATTGTGCCAAATTTAGAGTGTACATGTTGAGTCTCTTCCCCCCTCTCGGTGTACCTGTTTTCCGTCTCAGCCTGCAGGTCTTCCACCATAGCCTGCAGGTTTTCATTCTCGACCTGCATTGTTTTCAAACGGGATTGATGTTGCTTTTCAAGCATCTTAATCTTTTCCTCATGAAGATTGTTGTTTTTGTAAATGAAAAACATGTCCGTTTTTACATATTAATATAGTATACAGTTTGCCTTCCATACTTTTGGGTAAAGGAGCATGGTCTGAACAAATCTTACCATATGTGGACTGGGAGGAGGAGGAGGAGGAGGAGGCTGTTGAGGATGAGCTGGATGGTACAGGCCAGCTGCACAGCAGTGGTCCGGCAGTGGGACCCACCCCCTCATCAAACGCGGAAAATGAGGAAAAAAAGGGCTTTTGATCAACAAATGTTTAACCATTTGTAGGGCTGCACAATATATCGAATTTTAATCACGATAACGATATTGGCTTCCCGCGATCAAATTCGCGTGATCGAGCGATATTTAAAAATGCGTCATTCCGTCCATAGAACGCTCCATATTAAAGGTGTTTTCAAAGATCCTCCGCTTTAACCCTCTCTGGTGGTTTTTTTAACCACTGTCTGATCACGTGGCTCCATGAGCCAATCACAGTTGCTCCCTGCACCGCGCAGTTTAGTCAGATAATTTATCAAATCAATCACATGTTATAAAGTTCATATTCACTTAACACTAGAACCGCCAAGGGGTCATTTTTACCCCCCTGGCGTTTTCAAATTAAAACCCCTACACCTTTCAGTTCATGACTTTTCCTAAAATGGGTTTATTAATCATCTAGTGAATTATGGGGGGTGTGGGATAAAAAGAAAAAGAAATATGATCATTTATACCTCGAACCGCTGAGGGGTTCATTTTTACCCCTTATAAAACCGCTGTATAATGTCGTGCTCAACACTCCGCGAGGGGGGGGGGGGGGGGGGGGGAGGGGGGGTTGTTATTACGTACTTTATTATTTTTTCACTTTGCTTCATGTTTGATACACGTTGTTGTCCGACTCGTTTATAAGAGAGAACGGGAGAGTTCGCTCAGTAGGTAAGTTTTACCTTACAATGAGAGGTGCGAACGAGGTAGATTACTCCAGTAAAAGTAAGACTTAGTTTTATGACTTAGAAGTCTTCAAATGACTTACTTTAACGAATTTCGTTAGTTAATATAATGCAGATTTGTAAAATATTACTTTTATGAGGATCACAGTCACAGACAATAAACTTAGCATTTGATAGTTGTGGTAGCAGCGGTGCAGCAGATGTAATGAAGTCCACGCAGCACGCTGGATGCTGCGTGCTGCGATTCCCTGGAAAATTGGCTTCTTCTCCCTCAAGCAGGGTACACTTGCACTCACACTAGCCAAATAATAAGGACTTTAGGGGGCAAACGTGCTTGGGCACGGTACGATTGCCTAGTGCGCGCTAAATGAGCAGTGTCAGTCAGAGTAGCCGCGGCGGGGGTTGCGTGTAATCGCCGATGTACACCCCACTGATTGTTGCCGTTTTCATTCATAATTTCAGTGTTCTTGACGGTGAATAAGAAGACCTATTTTATTTTGTTGCACATATTTGTACATTACCAGGAATGTAGCACAATATGGATGTGAAAGCAGTTATAATAAACCTATAACAATAACATTTGTTTTGGTTAAAATCAACAAATAATCGTGATGATTTATCGTGATATCAATATTGCTCAAAATAATCGTGATAATCATTTTGGCCATTATCGTGCAGCCCTAACCATTTGTAAATGAGACTTAGCCACGCTAGCCGGCTAATAAACGCTAACCCCACTAGCCAGTTAATAAACGCCAACCCAACTAACCAGCTAATAAACGCCAACCCAACTAGCCGGCATATGAACGTCAACGTCGCTAGCTGGCTCATAAATGTTAACGTCGCAAGCCGGCTAATAAATGTTAGCCCCGTTAGTCGGCATCAGTTTTTGTACTAACATAAATGACTTATTAAATTACATTCTGTTCACATGAAATTAATATTATGAATAGGGATACAGCTTACCAGGATCTGCATCGCTGGCGACGAGCACCGACTCGTCCACCATCGACTCCAGCAGAGCTGTGGCAGAGTTCAGTCCTCCGGTGGCCTGATTTGCCGGCCGGTCGCCGAGAACAGCATGCAGGACATCGGAAAAGGGCATTTTCTTCGGCCTCAGGGTTTCCCTAAAAATCAATTGACTTTTACATTTTTCCTTCTTGGCCTGGTCATCGATCTGTTCTTTGAAAACCGCCAATTCTTGCCTCTTTTTAGCGAGCCTTCAATTTATCCCGTAACTTCAGGTTTTTAGCCTCAAGAGAAGTTGTGTTCTGCAGGAGACATTTCCTCCAGATATTTGCCTTTCTGTTCTTTTCAGTTTTTTAATTTCAAGCTCGAAGTGTGTTTCCCTAAAAACCAATTGACTTTTACATGTTTCCTTCTTGGCCTGGTCATCAATCTGTCTTTTGGCTGCCGCCAACTCTTGACTCAAATCTTCATTCTCTTTTTTGCAAGCCTTCAATTTCTCCCGTAACTTCAGGTTTTTAGCCTCAAGAGAAGTTGTGTTCTGCAGGAGACATTTCCTCCAGATATTTGCCTTTCTGTTCTTTCAGTTTTTTAATTTCAAGCTCGAAGTGTGTTTCCCTAAAAAACAATTGACTTTTACATGTTTCCTTCCTCACCTGGTCATCGATCTGTTTTTTGGCTGCCGCCAACTCTTGACTCAAATCTTCATTTTCTTTTTTGCAAGCCTTCAATTTCTCCCGTAACTTCAGGTTTTTAGCCTCAAGAGAAGTTGTGTCTTTCTCCCAGATGCCCCTTTCCTGCACATGTTTTTTCAGCTCCTGTTTTTTGAAAACCGCCAACTCTTGCCTCTTTTTAGCGAGCCTTCAATTTATCCCGTAACTTCAGGTTTTTAGCCTCCGGAGAAGTTGTGTTTTTCTCCCAGATGTCCCTGTCCAGCATGTATTTTTTCAGCTCCAGTTCTGCAGGAGACATTTCCTCCAGATATTTGCCTGTCTGTTCTTTCAGTTTTTTAATTTCAAGCTTGAAGTGTGTTTCCCTAAAAACCAATTGACTTGGCTCCTCTGACCTCTCCAGGTACTCCAGCAGCTGAGTCCCGTTTCCGTTTTCCTATGTAAAAAGAGTCATCGGTAAATGCAAAACATGTGCTGTTTTCAAAGGAAGACTCAGATCTCTTTCCTCCAGGACTTTAATTTTCTCTTTCTGATTGTGTATTTTCAATCTCAGTTCCGTGTTTTTAGTCTCGAGTCTGGTTTTGTCTGCTGTCAGCTCTAGTCTTTGTTTTTCTTTATATTCATTATATATTGTGCCAAATTTAGAGTGTACATGTTGAGTCTCTTCCCCCCTCTCGGTGTACCTGTTTTCCGTCTCAGCCTGCAGGTCTTCCACCATAGCCTGCAGGTCTTCCACCATAGCCTGCAGGTTTTCAGTCTCGACCTGCATTGTTTTCAAACGGGATTGATGTTGCTTTTCAAGCATCTTAATCTTTTCCTCATGAAGATTGTTGTTTTTGTAAATGAAAAACATGTCCGTTTTTACATATTAATATAGTATACAGTTTGCCTTCCATACTTTTGGGTAAAGGGGCATGGTCTGAACAAATCTTACCATATCTGGACTGGGAGGAGGAGGAGGCTGTTGAGGATGAGCTGGATGGTACAGGCCAGCTGCACAGCAGTGGTCCGGCAGTGGGACCCACCCCCTCATCAAACGCGGAAAATGAGGAAAAAAAGGGCTTTTGATCAACAAATGTTTAACCATTTGTAAATGAGACTTAGCCACGCTAGCCGGCTAGAAAATGCCAACCCCACTAGCCGGCTAATAAACGCTAACCCCACTAGCCAGTTAATAAACGTCAACCCAACTAACCAGCTAATAAACACCAACCCAACTAGCCGGCATATGAACGTCAACGTCGCTAGCTGGCTAATAAATGTTAACGTCGCAAGCCGGCTAATAAATGTTAGCCCCGTTAGCCGGCATCAGTTTTTGTACTAACATAAATGACTTATTAAATTACATTCTGTTCACATGAAATTAATATTATGAATAGGGATACAGCTTACCAGGATCTGCATCGCTGGCGACGAGCACCGACTCGTCCACCATCGACTCCAGCAGAGCTGTGGCAGAGTTCAGTCCTCCGGTGGCCTGATTTGCCGGCCGGTCGCCGAGAACAGCATGCAGGACATCGGAAAAGGGCATTTTCTTCGGCCTCAGGGTTTCCCTAAAAATCAATTGACTTTTACATTTTTCCTTCTTGGCCTGGTCATCGATCTGTTCTTTGAAAACCGCCAATTCTTGCCTCTTTTTAGCGAGCCTTCAATTTATCCCGTAACTTCAGGTTTTTAGCCTCAAGAGAAGTTGTGTTCTGCAGGAGACATTTCCTCCAGATATTTGCCTTTCTGTTCTTTTCAGTTTTTTAATTTCAAGCTCGAAGTGTGTTTCCCTAAAAACCAATTGACTTTTACATGTTTCCTTCTTGGCCTGGTCATCAATCTGTCTTTTGGCTGCCGCCAACTCTTGACTCAAATCTTCATTCTCTTTTTTGCAAGCCTTCAATTTCTCCCGTAACTTCAGGTTTTTAGCCTCAAGAGAAGTTGTGTCTTTCTCCCAGATGCCCCTTTTCTGCACATGTTTTTTCAGCTCCTGTTTTTTGAAAACCGCCAACTCTTGCCTCTTTTTAGCGAGCCTTCAATTTATCCCGTAACTTCAGGTTTTTAGCCTCCGGAGAAATTGTGTTTTTCTCCCAGATGTCCCTGTCCAGCATGTAATTTTTCAGCTCCAGTTCTTCAGGAGACATTTCCTCCAGATATTTGCCTTTCTGTTCTTTCAGTTTTTTAATTTCAAGGTTGAAGTGTGTTTCCCTAAAAACCAATTGACTTTTACATGTTTCCTTCTTGGCCTGGTCATCGATCTGTCTTTTGGCTGCCGCCAACTCTTGACTCAAATCTGCATTTTCTTTTTTGCGAGCCTTCAATTTCTCCCGTAACTTCAGGTTTTTAGCCTCAAGAGAAGTTGTGTCTTTCTCCCAGATGCCCCTTTCCTGCATGTATTTTTTCAGCTCCAGTTCTGCAGGAGACATTTCCTCCAGATATTTGCCTTTCTCTTCTTTCAGTTTTTTAATTTCAAGCTTGAAGTGTGTTTCCCTAAAAACCAATTGACTTGGCTCCTCTGACCTCTCCAGGTACTCCAGCAGCTGAGTCCCGTTTCCGTTTTCCTATGTAAAAAGAGTCATCGGTAAATGCAAAACATGTGCTGTTTTCAAAGGAAGACTCAGATCTCTTTCCTCCAGGACTTTAATTTTCTCTTTCTGATTGTGTATTTTCAATCTCAGTTCCGTGTTTTTAGTCTCGAGTCTGGTTTTGTCTGCTGTCAGCTCTAGTCTTTGTTTTTCTTTATATTCATTATATATTGTGCCAAATTTAGAGTGTACATGTTGAGTCTCTTCCCCCCTCTCGGTGTACCTGTTTTCCGTCTCAGCCTACAGGTCTTCCACCATAGCCTGCAGGTCTTCCACCATAGCCTGCAGGTTTTCAGTCTCGACCTGCATTGTTTTCAAACGGGATTGATGTTGCTTTTCAAGCATCTTAATCTTTTCCTCATGAAGATTGTTGTTTTTGTAAATGAAAAACATGTCCGTTTTTACATATTAATATAGTATACAGTTTGCCTTCCATACTTTTGGGTAAAGGAGCATGGTCTGAACAAATCTTACCATATCTGGACTGGGAGGAGGAGGAGGAGGAGGCTGTTGAGGATGAGCTGGATGGTACAGGCCAGCTGCACAGCAGTGGTCCGGCAGTGGGACCCACCCCCTCATCAAACGCGGAAAATGAGGAAAAAAAGGGCTTTTGATCAACAAATGTTTAACCATTTGTAAATGAGACTTAGCCACGCTAGCCGGCTAGAAAATGCCAACCCCACTAGCCGGCTAATAAACGCTAACCCCACTAGCCAGTTAATAAACGTCAACCCAACTAACCAGCTAATAAACACCAACCCAACTAGCCGGCATATGAACGTCAACGTCGCTAGCTGGCTAATAAATGTTAACGTCGCAAGCCGGCTAATAAATGTTAGCCCCGTTAGCCGGCATCAGTTTTTGTACTAACATAAATGACTTATTAAATTACATTCTGTTCACATGAAATTAATATTATGAATAGGGATACAGCTTACCAGGATCTGCATCGCTGGCGACGAGCACCGACTCGTCCACCATCGACTCCAGCAGAGCTGTGGCAGAGTTCAGTCCTCCGGTGGCCTGATTTGCCGGCCGGTCGCCGAGAACAGCATGCAGGACATCGGAAAAGGGCATTTTCTTCGGCCTCAGGGTTTCCCTAAAAATCAATTGACTTTTACATTTTTCCTTCTTGGCCTGGTCATCGATCTGTTCTTTGAAAACCGCCAATTCTTGCCTCTTTAGCGAGCCTTCAATTTATCCCGTAACTTCAGGTTTTTAGCCTCAAGAGAAGTTGTGTTCTGCAGGAGACATTTCCTCCAGATATTTGCCTTTCTGTTCTTTTCAGTTTTTTAATTTCAAGCTCGAAGTGTGTTTCCCTAAAAACCAATTGACTTTTACATGTTTCCTTCTTGGCCTGGTCATCAATCTGTCTTTTGGCTGCCGCCAACTCTTGACTCAAATCTTCATTCTCTTTTTTGCAAGCCTTCAATTTCTCCCGTAACTTCAGGTTTTTAGCCTCAAGAGAAGTTGTGTCTTTCTCCCAGATGCCCCTTTTCTGCACATGTTTTTTCAGCTCCTGTTTTTTGAAAACCGCCAACTCTTGCCTCTTTTTAGCGAGCCTTCAATTTATCCCGTAACTTCAGGTTTTTAGCCTCCGGAGAAATTGTGTTTTTCTCCCAGATGTCCCTGTCCAGCATGTAATTTTTCAGCTCCAGTTCTTCAGGAGACATTTCCTCCAGATATTTGCCTTTCTGTTCTTTCAGTTTTTTAATTTCAAGGTTGAAGTGTGTTTCCCTAAAAACCAATTGACTTTTACATGTTTCCTTCTTGGCCTGGTCATCGATCTGTCTTTTGGCTGCCGCCAACTCTTGACTCAAATCTGCATTTTCTTTTTTGCGAGCCTTCAATTTCTCCCGTAACTTCAGGTTTTTAGCCTCAAGAGAAGTTGTGTCTTTCTCCCAGATGCCCCTTTCCTGCACATGTTTTTTCAGCTCCTGTTTTTTGAAAACCGCCAACTCTTGCCTCTTTTTAGCGAGCCTTCAATTTATCACGTAACTTCAGGTTTTTAGCCTCCGGAGAAGTTGTGTTTTTCTCCCAGATGTCCCTGTCCAGCATGTATTTTTTCAGCTCCAGTTCTGCAGGAGACATTTCCTCCAGATATTTGCCTTTCTCTTCTTTCAGTTTTTTAATTTCAAGCTTGAAGTGTGTTTCCCTAAAAACCAATTGACTTGGCTCCTCTGACCTCTCCAGGTACTCCAGCAGCTGAGTCCCGTTTCCGTTTTCCTATGTAAAAAGAGTCATCGGTAAATGCAAAACATGTGCTGTTTTCAAAGGAAGACTCAGATCTCTTTCCTCCAGGACTTTAATTTTCTCTTTCTGATTGTGTATTTTCAATCTCAGTTCCGTGTTTTTAGTCTCGAGTCTGGTTTTGTCTGCTGTCAGCTCTAGTCTTTGTTTTTCTTTATATTCATTATATATTGTGCCAAATTTAGAGTGTACATGTTGAGTCTCTTCCCCCCTCTCGGTGTACCTGTTTTCCGTCTCAGCCTACAGGTCTTCCACCATAGCCTGCAGGTCTTCCACCATAGCCTGCAGGTTTTCATTCTCGACCTGCATCGTTTTCAAACGGGATTGATGTTGCTTTTCAAGCATCTTAATCTTTTCCTCATGAAGATTGTTGTTTTTGTAAATGAAAAACATGTCCGTTTTTACATATTAATATAGTATACAGTTTGCCTTCCATACTTTTGGGTAAAGGAGCATGGTCTGAACAAATCTTACCATATCTGGACTGGGAGGAGGAGGAGGAGGAGGCTGTTGAGGATGAGCTGGATGGTACAGGCCAGCTGCACAGCAGTGGTCCGGCAGTGGGACCCACCCCCTCATCAAACGCGGAAAATGAGGAAAAAAAGGGCTTTTGATCAACAAATGTTTAACCATTTGTAAATGAGACTTAGCCACGCTAGCCGGCTAGAAAATGCCAACCCCACTAGCCGGCTAATAAACGCTAACCCCACTAGCCAGTTAATAAACGCCAACCCAACTAACCAGCTAATAAACGCCAACCCAACTAGCCGGCATATGAACGTCAACGTCGCGAGCTGGCTAATAAATGTTAACGTCGCAAGCTGGCTAATAAATGTTAGCCCCGTTAGCCGGCATCAGTTTTTGTACTAACATAAATGACTTATTAAATTACATTCTGTTCACATGAAATTAATATTATGAATAGGGATACAGCTTACCAGGATCTGCATCGCTGGCGACGAGCACCGACTCGTCCACCATCGACTCCAGCAGAGCTGTGGCAGAGTTCAGTCCTCCGGTGGCCTGATTTGCCGGCCGGTCGCCGAGAACAGCATGCAGGACATCGGAAAAGGGCATTTTCTTCGGCCTTAGGGTTTCCCTAAAAATCAATTGACTTTTACATTTTTCCTTCTTGGCCTGGTCATCGATCTGTTTTTTGAAAACCGCCAATTCTTGCCTCTTTTTAGCGAGCCTTCAATTTCTCCCGTAACTTCAGGTTTTTAGCCTCAAGAGAAGTTGTGTTCTGCAGGAGACATTTCCTCCAGATATTTGCCTTTCTGTTCTTTCAGTTTTTTAATTTCAAGCTCGAAGTGTGTTTCCCTAAAAACCAATTGACTTTTACATGTTTCCTTCCTCACCTGGTCATCGATCTGTTTTTTGGCTGCCGCCAACTCTTGACTTAAATCTTCATTTTCTTTTTTGCAAGCCTTCAATTTCTCCCGTAACTTCAGGTTTTTAGCCTCAAGAGAAGTTGTGTCTTTCTCCCAGATGCCCCTTTCCTGCACATGTTTTTTCAGCTCCTGTTTTTTGAAAACCGCCAACTCTTGCCTCTTTTTAGCGAGCCTTCAATTTATCCCGTAACTTCAGGTTTTTAGCCTCCGGAGAAGTTGTGTTTTTCTCCCAGATGTCCCTGTCCAGCATGTATTTTTTCAGCTCCAGTTCTGCAGGAGACATTTCCTCCAGATATTTGCCTGTCTGTTCTTTCAGTTTTTTAATTTCAAGCTTGAAGTGTGTTTCCCTAAAAACCAATTGACTTGGCTCCTCTGACCTCTCCAGGTACTCCAGCAGCTCTGAGTCCCGCTTCCGTTTTCCTATGTAAAAAGAGTCATCGGTAAATGCAAAACATGTGCTGTTTTCAAAGGAAGACTCAGATCTCTTTCCTCCAGGACTTCAATTTTCTCTTTCTGATTGTGTATTTTCAATCTCAGTTCCGTGTTTTTAGTCTCGAGTCTGGTTTTGTCTGCTGTCAGCTCTAGTCTTTGTTTTTCTTTATATTCATTATATATTGTGCCAAATTTAGAGTGTACATGTTGAGTCTCTTCCCCCCTCTCGGTGTACCTGTTTTCCGTCTCAGCCTGCAGGTCTTCCACCATAGCCTGCAGGTTTTCATTCTCGACCTGCATCGTTTTCAAACGGGATTGATGTTGCTTTTCAAGCATCTTAATCTTTTCCTCATGAAGATTGTTGTTTTTGTAAATGAAAAACATGTCCGTTTTTACATATTAATATAGTATACAGTTTGCCTTCCATACTTTTGGGTAAAGGAGCATGGTCTGAACAAATCTTACCATATGTGGACTGGGAGGAGGAGGAGGAGGAGGAGGAGGAGGCTGTTGAGGATGAGCTGGATGGTACAGGCCAGCTGCACAGCAGTGGTCCGGCAGTGGGACCCACCCCCTCATCAAACGCGGAAAATGAGGAAAAAAAGGGCTTTTGATCAACAAATGTTTAACCATTTGTAAATGAGACTTAGCCACGCTAGCCGGCTAGAAAATGCCAACCCCACTAGCCGGCTAATAAACGCTAACCCCACTAGCCAGTTAATAAACGCCAACCCAACTAACCAGCTAATAAACGCCAACCCAACTAGCCGGCATATGAACGTCAACGTCGCTAGCTGGCTAATAAATGTTAACGTCGCAAGCCGGCTAATAAATGTTAGCCCCGTTAGCCGGCATCAGTTTTTGTACTAACATAAATGACTTATTAAATTACATTCTGTTCACATGAAATTAATATTATGAATAGGGATACAGCTTACCAGGATCTGCATCGCTGGCGACGAGCACCGACTCGTCCACCATCGACTCCAGCAGAGCTGTGGCAGAGTTCAGTCCTCCGGTGGCCTGATTTGCCGGCCGGTCGCCGAGAACAGCATGCAGGACATCGGAAAAGGGCATTTTCTTCGGCCTCAGGGTTTCCCTAAAAATCAATTGACTTTTACATTTTTCCTTCTTGGCCTGGTCATCGATCTGTTCTTTGAAAACCGCCAATTCTTGCCTCTTTTTAGCGAGCCTTCAATTTATCCCGTAACTTCAGGTTTTTAGCCTCAAGAGAAGTTGTGTTCTGCAGGAGACATTTCCTCCAGATATTTGCCTTTCTGTTCTTTTCAGTTTTTTAATTTCAAGCTCGAAGTGTGTTTCCCTAAAAACCAATTGACTTTTACATGTTTCCTTCTTGGCCTGGTCATCAATCTGTTTTTTGGCTGCCGCCAACTCTTGACTCAAATCTTCATTCTCTTTTTTGCAAGCCTTCAATTTCTCCCGTAACTTCAGGTTTTTAGCCTCAAGAGAAGTTGTGTCTTTCTCCCAGATGCCCCTTTTCTGCACATGTTTTTTCAGCTCCTGTTTTTTGAAAACCGCCAACTCTTGCCTCTTTTTAGCGAGCCTTCAATTTATCCCGTAACTTCAGGTTTTTAGCCTCCGGAGAAATTGTGTTTTTCTCCCAGATGTCCCTGTCCAGCATGTAATTTTTCAGCTCCAGTTCTTCAGGAGACATTTCCTCCAGATATTTGCCTTTCTGTTCTTTCAGTTTTTTAATTTCAAGGTTGAAGTGTGTTTCCCTAAAAACCAATTGACTTTTACATGTTTCCTTCTTGGCCTGGTCATCGATCTGTCTTTTGGCTGCCGCCAACTCTTGACTCAAATCTGCATTTTCTTTTTTGCGAGCCTTCAATTTCTCCCGTAACTTCAGGTTTTTAGCCTCAAGAGAAGTTGTGTCTTTCTCCCAGATGCCCCTTTCCTGCACATGTTTTTTCAGCTCCTGTTTTTTGAAAACCGCCAACTCTTGCCTCTTTTTAGCGAGCCTTCAATTTATCACGTAACTTCAGGTTTTTAGCCTCAAGAGAAGTTGTGTTCTGCAGGAGACATTTCCTCCAGATATTTGCCTTTCTGTTCTTTCAGTTTTTTAATTTCAAGCTCGAAGTGTGTTTCCCTAAAAACCAATTGACTTTTACATGTTTCCTTCCTCACCTGGTCATCGATCTGTTTTTTGGCTGCCGCCAACTCTTGACTCAAATCTTCATTTTCTTTTTTGCAAGCCTTCAATTTCTCCCGTAACTTCAGGTTTTTAGCCTCAAGAGAAGTTGTGTCTTTCTCCCAGAGGTCCCTTTCCTGCACATGTTTTTTCAGCTCCTGTTCTAGAGCCAAAATACTTTGATTCAGGTTCTTTACACACCATGTGCATTTCACTTTTGCAAATGAGTAGGAGTGTAACGATATACTCAGCTCACGAGAAGAGATGAGATGAGACACGAGATCGAGACGAGATTTTAACTGTATTTTTAAGAAAACTTCAATGAGGAAATTCACAACATGGAAATTGAATTCAAATGTTTTAACTAAAACATTTTGCAAATGGTAAATGGACTGTGCTTTTTTGTCACATTCACACATTCGTACACTGATGAGCAGGCTACCACGCAGAGTGCCAACCTGCTCATCAGGAGGAAATTAACATTCACACACCGTTGGCGCAGCCTTCGGGAGCAAGTTGGAGTTAAGTATCTTGCCCAAGGATACATCGACATGTGGACTGAAGGAGCCGGTGTATTGAATCACTGATCTTCCCTGAGCCACAGCCGCCCCGTGTGTATGTTGATGTGTATGTATGAGGTGTGGTGTTAATGTGGATTATATGTGCGTGTTAAGGTGTTTTTGTTCGTGTGTTTATGTGGATAGTGTGTGTGCGATAGGGTGTTTTTGTTTATGTGGTCTATGTGTTTTTTTTAGCGTGAATCGGTGGCAGAGGAGTACATTTGACCATCTGCAGACATTCTAGTTGTTGTTGTTGTAACTCCTTCTGTTCCTTTAAGAGTGGTGGCAGGCGAGCTGTTTTGGATGTTGTTTTCAGATGTATTCGAGCCTCTTCCTTTTCTATTTCCAGCAAATTCTTTGCATTATGTATTCTCAGGCTGGGGAGAGGATTCTGGTTCTCTTCAAATTCGTCGGCATCTTGAGTGTTTTCAGTCATCGTGACGCTTTCATCACCGTCTATGTAGCGTCTTTTTAACTTGATGAGTCGGTTTCTTAACAGTTTGGGCTTGTCCAGAGCGGTTATGCACGTCTGTATACCCTCTTTGAGTTGCATCTGTAAACCATACAGATCTACCACTTTCGCCTTCAACCTTCTACATTCAGGCTCAGTGATAGCCAAGCTGTTTTGGAGGTCTTCAATTTCTTTATGTAAATCAGAACGGATTCGCTGGATCTCGCATAATCCGACTTTGGTCTTTTTATGTGAGGCCTGTTCCCTCTCCAGGGCCTTCTCCAGAAGCTCGTACCTGCGATTAGATTCTTCCAGTGACGCCTTCTGAACTGCGTTGTCATTCTTTTGTATCAAATAATTCTCTGTTGCCTCTTTCTTTCCCCTTTTTAGTGTTTCAATCTCCCGGTTTTTCTTGTCTATCATGTTTGATTGTTCTTTGATCGTCTCCTGTGCTCTCTTCAAAGGAACACTCAGATCTCTTTCCTCCAGGACTTTAATTTTTTCTTTCTGATCGTGTATTTTCAATCTCAGTTCCGTGCATTTAGTCTCGAGTCTGGTTTTGTCTGCTGTCAGCTCTAGTCTTTGTTGTTCAAGTTTTTCTTTATATTCATTATATATTGTGCCAAATTTAGAGGGTACCTGTTGAGTCTCTTCCCCCCTCTCGGTGTACCTGTTTTCCGTCTCAGCCTGCAGGTCTTCCACCATAGCCTGCAGGTTTTCATTCTCGATCTGCATTGTTTTCAAACGGGATTGATGTTGCTTTTCAAGCATCTTAATCTTTTCCTCATGAAGATTGTTTTTTTTGGAAAGTTCTGCTTTTAGATTTGACATTTCCTCCAGAAATTTGCCTTTCTGTTCTTTCAGTTTTTTAATTTCGAGCTCGAAGTGCGTTTCCCTACAAACCAATTGACTCTTACATTTTTCCTTCCTTGCCTGGTCGTCAATCTGTTTTTTGGCTGCCGCCAACTCTTGCCTCAAATCTTCATTTTCTTTTTTGCGAGCCATCAATTTCTCCCGTAACTTCAGGTTTTTATCCTCAAGAGAAGTTGTGTCTTTCTCCCAGAGGTCCCTTTCCTGCACCTGTTTTTCCAGCTCCTGTTCTAGAGCCAAAATACTTTGATTCAGGTTCTTTACACACTCCATTGTTGTTGCCATTCCTTCATGCATTTTTTCACCCTCTTTTTTCTCCATTGTATTCTTCATTGCACTGATCAGTTCAAAATACTAAATCAGATATTGGACTACTGGGAAAAAACTTTTCTGACCAGATATTAGGATACGAAGAAAAAGTGTTTAACGATAGATAAGGAACCTATCTATATCAGACAAGACATTTCTTTAATCCTGCTTTGATGTGACATTGTCACTGTGACATCACCACATTCTGTGACATCATCACATTCTGTGACATCACCCGCCACATTCTGTGACATTAACACAATTCATTTTATGATGTACCTGTGTGTGTTGAGCCATTAAAATAACTTTTTTTAATCAGTATGACTTTTGTCTCATTTGTTTTAATGTATTTTATTTAACTGCAATGTAATCTTGTTCTGATGTGCACTGCATGGTGTATAATCTGAAATAATGACAAATAAAAAGTCCATCTAACCTTATAGGCTATGAATGAGAAGAAGAATCAGTCGTTACCACGGCAACAGACTGGGAGCTAAGATGTACAAAAAGCTGTACAGTGAACCCTCGTTTATCGCGGGGGTTACGTTCCAAAAAGAACCCGCGATAGGCGAAATCCATGAAGTAGTCAGCTTTATTTTTTACAATTATTATACAATACAATACTGTACTATAGAATGAAACCAAAGATCAAAGCCTATTTTCAGGCCCAAGCATTTGTTTAAGAAATACAAATATAAACATTTTCTTACAAATAACTATGATAGTTTTTAGAAATACTGTAAAATAATCATTTTAATAATCAATACGAGGTTGGACAGATTGTGACTGACGCTATTTCACAGTTCCTCTGACTGTGCCTCTTTGTCCTGACTCCGCTCCGCTGTAGTGTCTTTTTCTACTGAAGGCTGTGGTGCAGGGGTCTTTTTCTACTGAAGGCTGTGGTGCAGGGGTCTTTTTCTACTGAAGGCTGTGGTGCAGGGGTCTTTTTCCGAGAGAAGAACATAGTTATGGGTAGTTGTTAACGCTCTTTTTTCTTCTGGGCAAGAAGATTCTTATAAACAGACATTCCACCCTTGTCGACATTGTGGGTTTTGTCATGGAGAAAATTGCAAACGTAAATTTGGCAAGCTGTACAGAGATGAGGCACGGAGACTATTGACATTGGTCTACAGTCCCTTAGCCAATCAGGATGCAGAACACAATGCACTGTAAAAAAAAAAAAAAGCATAAAAAAACTGCACTAAAAAAATCTGCGAAACAGCGAAGCCGCAAAAGGTGAACCGCGTTATAGCGAGGGTTCACTGTACACACTTGTCACCTTGTTTCAGGTTCTTTACACACTCCATTGCTGTTGCCATTCCTTCATGCACTTTTCACCCTGTTTTTTTCTCCATTGCACTGATCAGTTCAAGATACTAAAGGAGGAGAAACTCAGGGTTAGTTAGCGAACAGGTAAAAATAAATATGTTATTTACTACAGGAGACATATCACGTTATTTCCCTGTAAATAACACTCCACTGTGTGAAGTTACTGCATCACTAACGTGACATGTATCACTGATGTTAGAATCGAGGTTAGTACTGTGAAGCTAGTAGTGTTAGCAACGATGCTAACGTAATTTATACATAGGCTGAGCTACTCCTCTGCTTTGACTTTGGCTTTAATCATATTTGGTCTCAACACCTTGTTAAATACTGCCAGGATTATTATCACACTACTAAAACACATACCACCTGTACTATCAGAGAAATAAATGCTGCTATCAAACTGAAGCTAACTTACCGCCCTGCAGCCAGGGGTGCATTAACATCACTGGAGGCCCCTGGGCTGCAGAACAGAATGAGCCACCCCACCCCACCCCACCCCCTGCTACAGGACTTTATGAGCCACCCCACCCCACCCCCTCCTACAGGACTTTATGAGCCACCCCACCCCACACCCTGCTACAGGACTTTATGAGCCTTCCACCCCTAAGTGGTTGACACTATATTTTGCCTATAAAAACTCAATACAAGGTAATCTTTGGCTCTGTGACATTTATTTGTACCATTGTATATACCATTAACTATGTGAGTCAGTGACGTTTTAGGATTTCAAAACAAAAAAAAACTAAAAATGTAGCAGCAGGCCAGTTTCAACATTTTTTTAATAGATTTAGATGTGAACTTTTTAAGTTTACATGTGCCCCCTCAAAAAAGTAACACGTTTACCTTTTTTTATTGCTATTAATGGAATTCACACCAAAAAAATGTCATTCGGTAAAACGAAATTATTTCAAGATGTTAAGATAAATATTAAAATAAATGTAAATGACCCAATCACAAATAGTTCATAATGTACATGTTACTTTATGCTGAATCCATGGCTAGTTACAAAATTTCCATATTATAAAAGTACTATATGATATTTTGTCTTTTAAGGCTAGAGCGCTCCATCTGTTGAGATTTTTTTCAATTTGTTTCCCTTTTTTTTCTGTAAAAACTAAAATATGTTGCCAAATCATGTCAAATTTCATATTGTATTACCTCTTACACAGTTATTTTGTCATGTGGGCCAATTATCACAATATGCTGTACATTTTGTATTAAATTTTGAATAAAATCTCTGTTTTACCAATGACATTTTGTTTTACCAAATGACATATGACCACTTCAATTGAATTTCCTATTTGTTTCTTTTGAATTGGTATACTGATATAGGATAATTCTGCATCTAAAGAGGTTCAATAATGATGAATCCTTTTTTAATGTTTAAATCATAGTTTTTACATTATTATTTGTTTGTAAACCGTTGTATGTAAAATCCCTTGCAATTAATCAGACACTGGCTGAAACAGTTATGGGATTCTGTTCAGCAATACAAAAGATACAAAAGGCTTCTTAATTGAACCTTTTATTAAAATGAAACAACAGACAGACAATAGTACAACAACAGTTTTATAGTATTGTTTTGGATCTAATATGACAGTCAGTTGTAACAGTCAGCATCTACATTTTTACTTCCGAGTTCAATTCATTCCATTTTATTTGTAAAAACGCAACTGTGTGAATTGTTAAAATCCATTTATCTAATAAACTGATTTGTGAAAGATTTTAAACGTATTACAGTACAATTGATGAGACAGAAATTATCCCTCCACCCTCAGTCTCAATCCAGTTGAAATAAAAAACCACTGAGGAATGGATGGGTTGGTTGGTGTGGCTCTCAGATAGACAGAAATTTGTCCCAGTCCTCATCTAATAGCCTTGAGCTTCGGCTTGTGGACGGCTCTGGTTCTGAGATGATTGCTTTCACATCAGACTGGAAGTAGAATATGACATCAGAGACCTCGGGCCACGTGAAGGTGTTCTTTTTTCCCATTTGTCTCATGCAGGACACCTCAATCTCCTCACCAACAACCTTCTGGACCTGCCCAACAAAAGGCTTTTCATCATATTTCACAATCACCATCTTCCCAACGAGCTCTTCTGTTGTAGTTGAAGAAGCATCTTTTCCAGAACTGAAGTCAAGGAAGGATGGTGTTCCACATTCACAGGGAAGTCCCAGTCGGTGGCAAAAACAGGACACCTCTCTGTGAAAGATTTTTCCTGCGCTGTCTGTGGTAATTTGGTGAATCCCCAAAGTGCCTTTAACAACTGGCAAGGCATTAGGCACTGCCTCATCAATGAGGAGGATGTCATCTTCGGATATCCACTTGAATTTCACAGTCGAGCGTGATTTTTCCAGAAAGGAAAACAATTCTTCCACCGACACCATCTGGTGCTCCCTTTCCATGGACCTTTTCTGAAAAGTTCCATGAGACCTCTTTAATGCCACGAAGGAAGGGCAAGGTGCACATGAGGTAGACATTTTTTCTGTTCCTATATTGGGTCAGTGGGCCATCACTCATGAAGTGTACAGTGGTTATGGTCGTATCAGATAAGATGTCATCCAACACCGGCTTCAGATGTGCCCATACTGCCCGTTCGTCATGTCTGAGAGAGTCAGAAATGGTGGCGTAAGCTTGTGACATTCCAGACTTGTAGACCATGCATGTGTGGATAGTAGCTTGTTTCCGGCTACCCCCATAATGAAAAGACTGCACTTCAACATTTAACTTGCAGGCATAATTCTCTGAAAAGTCCATGTGGACTACAGCCTCATGGTCTTGAAGGCTGTTCTTGAGGGCTCGACACTGTTCCACTTGATGGATCCATATGTATTGGTGCTTTGCCAGTGCATCTAATTTTTCATTAAAGCTTTTCAGGAGATCTTCCCATGTTCCGGTCAAAGATCTCTTCACAAAATGAGAAAAAGTCTTTCCCTCGGAGCAGACCCTCTCCCTCTCCCACTGATGCCATGTAACCAGCCCAGAGTTTTGTGGCATGGCTGGTTCGATCTCAGAGTAGCAACACTTTGCACACTGCCTGAACATGCATGTTTTGCTTTTGACATCACACACAATTTGGATGAGTGCATCAGAAATACTTTATTTTGCCCCCTCACGACTGAATCCCAAGGTGCATCTTCAGAATAGGGTAAAATGCCAAAGTACCAAATTTGGTTTCAATACGTGAAAGTGTTGTTGAGATATAAGCGTTTTTACAAGCTACAGTATAGCGCCCCCCCAAAGGTCAAAGGTCATCATTTATTTAGCCCCCTCACGACTGAGTCCCAAGTCTACAAGCCAACTTGAGTCGATACATCAATGTGTTCCCGAGATATAACAGCCAGTGCTAGACTTCCAATTCAGTTAAATGTACACTGTCATATGGGAAATTCGGACAAACGTTTTGCCGAATGACAAATTATTAATTTTTCATTCCTAGCAGGCAGCAGATTGGCCACCTTATACCAACATTGACTTTGACCTTGACTTTTTAACATCAAATTTCATATTTAAAAAAAAAAAAATGTAATCAAAAACTTTATAAACACTTAAATAATGTTTGACCGAATGACACCCAAATCTGTGACACATGGTATGACACTTACAAAAGGTGAAATTAACTTAAATTTAGGAGCAAAACTTTAAACTTACCTTCTACTTGGGTGGTCTTCAGGGGTCTTCTGAGCGATGACATCATATGTCACATGACAAGAGTCAAGAGTCTACAGTTCAAAATGGCCTCCAATCTTCGTTTTACCGAATGACATTAGGGAAAATGTGGCTTCACGGAACAAATTGTTTTTGTTATTAATGATGCTTTTAAATGGTCTATCCTCCAAAAACTTTACAATGTTTATCTAGACTTAAGACTTAAAAAAATATGCCAAAGATAAAATTTGAAGATTTAAAAATATTTTTAATAAGTTTAATAACATTTCTTTTTATTGACATTAAGCGAGTACCGTTATACCGTATGACATTTTGCGCATTTAACACGATAAAGGTCAATCAGTTTAACATTTTTCATGCAATTATGACTTGTTATTAAAAGAGTGATATGAGATAAATGGATTTAAACAAGTTTATGAATTTTTTTTACAAAAATATTAAATTAATTGCCCCCGGAAGTAAAAATGTAGGCGTCACGTCACTGACCCATGTGCATTTCACTTTTGCAAATGAGTAGGGGTGTAACGATATACTCAGCTCACGAGACGAGATGAGACACGATATTGGGTTCACAAGATCGAGACGAGATTTTAACTGTATTTTTAAGAAAACTTCAATGAGGAAATTCACAACATGGAAATTGAATTCAAATGTTTTAACTAAAACATTTTGCAAATGGTAAATGGACTGTGCTTTTTTGTCACATTCACACATTCGTACACTGATGAGCAGGCTACCACGCAGAGTGCCAACCTGCTCATCAGGAGGAAACTAACATTCACACACCGTTGGCGCAGCCTTCGGGAGCAAGTTGGAGTTAAGTATCTTGCCCAAGGATACATCGACATGTGGACTGAAGGAGCCGGTGTATTGAATCACTGATCTTCCCTGAGCCACAGCCGCCCCGTGTGTATGTTGATGTGTATGTATGAGGTGTGGTGTTAATGTGGATTATATGTGCGCGTTAAGGTGTTTTTGTTTGTGTGTTTATGTGGATAGTGTGTGTGCGATAGGGTGTTTTTGTTTATGTGGTTTTGCGTCTATGTGTTTTTTTTAGCGTGAATCGGTGGCAGAGGAGTACATTTGACCATCTGCAGACTTTCTAGTTGTTGTTCTTGTAACTCCTTCTGTTCCTTTAAGAGTGGTGGCAGGCGAGCTGTTTTGGATGTTGTTTTCAGATGTATTCGAGCCTCTTCCTTTTCTATTTCCAGCAAATTCTTTGCATTATGTATTCTCAGGCTGGGGAGAGGATTCTGGTTCTCTTCAAATTCGTCGGCATCTTGAGTGTTTTCAGTCATCGTGACGCTTTCATCACCGTCTATGTAGCGTCTTTTTAACTTGATGAGTCGGTTTCTTAACAGTTTGGGCTTGTCCAGAGCGGCTATGCACGTCTGTATACCCTCTTTGAGTTGCATCTGTAAACCATACAGATCTACCACTTTCGCCTTCAACCTTCTACATTCAGGCTCAGTGATAGCCAAGCTGTTTTGGAGGTCTTCAATTTCTTTATGTAAATCAGAACGGATTCGCTGGATCTCGCATAATCCGACTTTGGTCTTTTTATGTGAGGCCTGTTCCCTCTCCAGGGCCTTCTCCAGAAGCTCGTACCTGCGATTAGATTCTTCCAGTGACGCCTTCTGAACTGCGTTGTCATTCTTTTGTATCAAATAATTCTCTGTTGCCTCTTTCTTTCCCCTTTTTAGTGTTTCAATCTCCCGGTTTTTCTTGTCTATCATGTTTGATTGTTCTTTGACCGTCTCCTGTGCTCTCTTCAAAGGAACACTCAGATCTCTTTCCTCCAGGACTTTAATTTTTTCTTTCTGATCGTGTATTTTCAATCTCAGTTCCGTGCATTTAGTCTCGAGTCTGGTTTTGTCTGCTGTCAGCTCTAGTCTTTGTTGTTCAAGTTTTTCTTTATATTCATTATATATTGTGCCAAATTTAGAGGGTACATGTTGAGTCTCTTCCCCCCTCTCGGTGTACCTGTTTTCCGTCTCAGCCTGCAGGTCTTCCACCATAGCCTGCAGGTTTTCATTCTCGATCTGCATTGTTTTCAAACGGGATTGATGTTGCTTTTCAAGCATCTTAATCTTTTCCTCATGAAGATTGTTTTTTTTGGAAAGTTCTGCTTTTAGATTTGACATTTCCTCCAGAAATTTGCCTTTCTGTTCTCTCAGTTTTTTAATTTCGAGCTCGAAGTGCGTTTCCCTAAAAACCAATTGACTCTTACATTTTTCCTTCCTTGCCTGGTCGTCAATCTGTTTTTTGGCTGCCGCCAACTCTTGCCTCAAATCTTCATTTTCTTTTTTGCGAGCCATCAATTTCTCCCGTAACTTCAGGTTTTTATCCTCAAGAGAAGTTGTGTCTTTCTCCCAGAGGTCCCTTTCCTGCACCTGTTTTTCCAGCTCCTGTTCTAGAGCCAAAATACTTTGATTCAGGTTCTTTACACACTCCATTGTTGTTGCCATTCCTTCATGCACTTTTTCACCCTCTTTTTTCTCCATTGTATTCTTCATTGCACTGATCAGTTCAAAATACTAAATCAGATATTGGACTACTGGGAAAAAACTTTTCTGACCAGATATTAGGATACGAAGAAAAAGTGTTTAACGATAGATAAGGAACCTATCTATATGAGACAGGACATTTCTTTAATCCTGCTTTGATGTGACATTGTCACTGTGACATCACCACATTCTGTGACATCATCCGCCACATTGTGACCACATTCTGTGACATCATCACATTCTGTGACATCACCCGCCACATTCTGTGACATTAACACAATTCATTCTATGATGTACCTGTGTGTGTTGAGCCATTAAAATAACTTTTTTTAATCAGTATGACTTTTGTCTCTCATTTGTTTTAATGTATTTTATTTAACTGCAATGTAATCTTGTTCTGATGTGCACTGCATGGTGTATAATCTGAAATAATGACAAATAAAAAGTCCATCTAACCTTATAGGCTATGAATGAGAAGAAGAATCAGTCGTTACCACGGCAACAGACTGGGAGCTAAGATGTACAAAAAGCTGTACAGTGAACCCTCGTTTATCGCGGGGGTTACGTTCCAAAAAGAACCCGCGATAGGCGAAATCCATGAAGTAGTCAGCTTTATTTTTTACAATTATTATACAATACAATACTGTACTATAGAATGAAACCAAAGATCAAAACCTGTTTTCAGGCCCAAGCATTTGTTTAAGAAATACAAATATAAACGTTTTCTTACAAATAACTATGATAGTTTTTAGAAATACTGTAAAATAATAATTTTAATAATCAATACGAGGTTGGACACATTGTGACTGATGCTATTTCACAGTTCCTCTGACTGTGCCTCTTCGTCCTGACTCCGCTCCGCTGTAGTGTCTTTTTCTACTGAAGGCTGTGGTGCAGGGGTCTTTTTCTACTGAAGGCTGTGGTGCAGGGGTCTTTTTCCGAGAGAAGAACATAGTTATGGGTAGTTGTTAGCGCTCTTTTTTCTTCTGGGCAAGAAGATTCTTATAAACAGACATTCCACCCTTGTCGACATTGTGGGTTTTGTCATGGAGAAAATTGCAAACGTAAATTTGGCAAGCTGTACAGAGATGAGGCACGGAGACTATTGACATTGGTCTACAGTCCCTTAGCCAATCAGGATGCAGAACACAATGCACTGTAAAAAAAAAAGCATAAAAAAACTGCACTAAAAAAATCTGCGAAACAGCGAAGCCGCGAAAGGTGAACCGCGTTATAGCGAGGGTTCACTGTACACACTTATCACCTTGTTTCAGGTTCTTTACACACTCCATTGCTGTTGCCATTCCTTCATGCACTTTTCACCCTGTTTTTTTCTCCATTGCACTGATCAGTTCAAGATACTAAAGGAGGAGAAACTCAGGGTTAGTTAGCGAACAGGTATAAATAAATATGTTATTTACTACAGGAGACATATCACGTTATTTCCCTGTAAATAACACTCCACTGTGTGAAGTTACTGCATCACTAACGTGACATGTATCACTGATGTTAGAATCGAGGTTAGTACTGTGAAGCTAGTAGCGTTAGCAAAGATGCTAACGTAATTTATACATAGGCTGAGCTACTCCTCTGCTTTGACTTTGGCTTTAATCATATTTGGTCTCAACACCTTGTTAAATACTGCCAGGATTATTATGACACTACTAAAACACATACCACCTGTATTATCAGAGAAATAAATGCTGCTATCAAACTGAAGCTAACTTACCGCCCTGCAGCCAGGGGTGCATTAACATCACTGGAGGCCCCTGGGCTGCAGAACAGAATGAGCCACCCCACCCCACCCCCTGCTACAGGACTTTATGAGCCACCCCACCCCACCCCCTGCTACAGGACTTTATGAGCCACCCCACCCCACACCCTGCTACAGGACTTTATGAGCCACCCCACCCCACACCCTGCTACAGGACTTTATGAGCCTTCCACCCCTAAGTGGTTGACACTATATTTTGCCTATAAAAACTCAATACAAGGTAATCTTTGGCTCTGTGACATTTATTTGTACCATTGTATATACCATTAACTATGTGGGTCAGTGACGTTTTAGGATTTCAAAACAAAAAAAAACTAAAAATGTAGCAGCAGGCCAGTTTCAACATTTTTTTAATAGATTTAGATGTGAACTTTTTAAGTTTACATGTGCCCCCTCAAAAAAGTAACACGTTTACCTTTTTTTATTGCTATTAATGGAATTCACACCAAAGAAATGTCATTCGGTAAAACGAAATTATTTCAAGATGTTAAGATAAATATTAAAATAAATGTAAATGACCCAATCACAAATAGTTCATAATTTACATGTTACTTTATGCTGAATCCATGGCTAGTTACAAAATTTCCATGTTATAAAAGTACTATATGATATTTTGTCTTTTAAGGCTAGAGCGCTCCATCTGTTGAGATTTTTTTCAATTTTTTTTCTGTAAAAACTAAAATATGTTGCCAAATCATGTCAAATTTCATATTGTATTACCTCTTACACAGTTATTTTGTCATGTGGGCCAATTATCACAATATGCTGTACATTTTGTATTAAATTTTGAATAAAATCTCTGTTTTACCAATGACATTTTGTTTTACCAAATGACATATGACCACTTCAATTGAATTTCCTATTTGTTTCTTTTGAATTGGTATACTGATATAGGATAATTCTGCATCTAAAGAGGTTCAATAATGATGAATCCTTTTTTAATGTTTAAATCATAGTTTTTACATTATTATTTGTTTGTAAACCGTTGTATGTAAAATCCCTTGCAATTAATCAGACACTGGCTGAAACAGTTATGGGATTCTGTTCAGCAATACAAAAGATACAAAAGGCTTCTTAACTGAACCTTTTATTAAAATGAAACAACAGACAGACAATAGTACAACAACAGTTTTATAGTATTGTTTTGGATCTAATATGACAGTCAGTTGTAACAGTCAGCATCTACATTTTTACTTCCGAGTTCAATTCATTCCATTTTATTTGTAAAAACGCAACTGTGTGAATTGTTAAAATCCATTTATCTAATAAACTGATTTGTGAAAGATTTTAAACGTATTACAGTACAATTGATGAGACAGAAATTATCCCTCCACCCTCAGTCTCAATCCAGTTGAAATAAAAAACCACTGAGGAATGGATGGGTTGGTTGGTGTGGCTCTCAGATAGACAGAAATTTGTCCCAGTCCTCATCTAATAGCCTTGAGCTTCGGCTTGTGGACGGCTCTGGTTCTGAGATGATTGCTTTCACATCAGACTGGAAGTAGAATATGACATCAGAGACCTCGGGCCACGTGAAGGTGTTCTTTTTTCCCATTTGTCTCATGCAGGACACCTCAATCTCCTCACCAACAACCTTCTGGACCTGCCCAACAAAAGGCTTTTCATCATATTTCCCAACGAGCTCTTCTGTTGTAGTTGAAGAAGCATCTTTTCCAGAACTGAAGTCAAGGAAGGATGGTGTTCCACATTCACAGGGAAGTCCCAGTCGGTGGCAAAAACAGGACACCTCTCTGTGAAAGATTTTTCCTGCGCTGTCTGTGGTAATTTGGTGAATCCCCAAAGTGCCTTTAACAACTGGCAAGGCATTAGGCACTGCCTCATCAATGAGGAGGATGTCATCTTCGGATATCCACTTGAATTTCACAGTCGAGCGTGATTTTTCCAGAAAGGAAGACAATTCTTCCACCGACACCATCTCGTGCTCCCTTTCCATGGACCTTTTCTGAAAAGTTCCATGAGACCTCTTTAATGCCACGAAGGAAGGGCAAGGTGCACATGAGGTAGACATTTTTTCTGTTCCTATATTGGGTCAGTGGGCCATCACTCATGAAGTGTACAGTGGTTATGGTCGTATCAGATAAGATGTCATCCAACACCGGCTTCAGATGTGCCCATACTGCCCGTTCGTCATGTCTGAGAGAGTCAGAAATGGTGGCGTAAGCTTGTGACATTCCAGACTTGTAGACCATGCATGTGTGGATAGTAGCTTGTTTCCGGCTACCCCCATAATGAAAAGACTGCACTTCAACATTTAACTTGCAGGCATAATTCTCTGAAAAGTCCATGTGGACTACAGCCTCATGGTCTTGAAGGCTGTTCTTGAGGGCTCGACACTGTTCCACTTGATGGATCCATATGTATTGGTGCTTTGCCAGTGCATCTAGTTTTTCATTAAAGCTTTTCAGGAGATCTTCCCATGTTCCGGTCAAAGATCTCTTCACAAAATGAGAAAAAGTCTTTCCCTCGGAGCAGACCCTCTCCCTCTCCCACTGATGCCATGTAACCAGCCCAGAGTTTTGTGGCATGGCTGGTTCGATCTCAGAGTAGCAACACTTTGCACACTGCCTGAACATGCATGTTTTGCTTTTGACATCACACACAATTTGGATGAGTGCATCAGAAATACTTTATTTTGCCCCCTCACGACTGAATCCCAAGGTGCATCTTCAGAATAGGGTAAAATGCCAAAGTACCAAATTTGGTTTCAATACGTGAAAGTGTTGTTGAGATATAAGCGTTTTTACAAGCTACAGTATAGCGCCCCCCCAAAGGTCAAAGGTCATCATTTATTTAGCCCCCTCACGACTGAGTCCCAAGTCTACAAGCCAACTTGAGTCGATACATCAATGTGTTCCCGAGATATAACAGCCAGTGCTAGACTTCCAATTCAGTTAAATGTACACTGTCATATGGGAAATTCGGACAAACGTTTTGCCGAATGACAAATTATTAATTTTTCATTCCTAGCAGGCAGCAGATTGGCCACCTTATACCAACATTGACTTTGACCTTGACTTTTTAACATCAAATTTCATATTTAAAAAAAAAAAAATGTAATCAAAAACTTTATAAACACTTAAATAATGTTTGACCGAATGACACCCAAATCTGTGACACATGGTATGACACTTACAAAAGGTGAAATTAACTTAAATTTAGGAGCAAAACTTTAAACTTACCTTCTACTTGGGTGGTCTTCAGGGGTCTTCTGAGCGATGACATCATATGTCACATGACAAGAGTCAAGAGTCTACAGTTCAAAATGGCCTCCAATCTTCGTTTTACCGAATGACATTAGGGAAAATGTGGCTTCACGGAACAAATTGTTTTTGTTATTAATGATGCTTTTAAATGGTCTATCCTCCAAAAACTTTACAATGTTTATCTAGACTTAAGACTTAAAAAAATATGCCAAAGATAAAATTTGAAGATTTAAAAATATTTTTAATAAGTTTAATAACATTTCTTTTTATTGACATTAAGCGAGTACCGTTATACCGTATGACATTTTGCGCATTTAACACGATAAAGGTCAATCAGTTTAAAATTTTTCATGCAATTATGACTTGTTATTAAAAGAGTGATATGAGATAAATGGATTTAAACAAGTTTATGAATTTTTTTTACAAAAATATTAAATTAATTGCCCCCGGAAATGTAGGCGTCACGTCACTGACCCATGTGCATTTCACTTTTGCAAATGAGTAGGGGTGTAACGATATACTCAGCTCACGAGACGAGATGAGACACGATATTGGGTTCACAAGATCGAGACGAGATTTTAACTGTATTTTTAAGAAAACTTCAATGAGGAAATTCACAACATGGAAATTGAATTCAAATGTTTTAACTAAAACATTTTGCAAATGGTAAATGGACTGTGCTTTTTTGTCACATTCACACATTCGTACACTGATGAGCAGGCTACTACGCAGAGTGCCAACCTGCTCATCAGGAGGAAACTAACATTCACACACCGTTGGCGCAGCCTTCGGGAGCAAGTTGGAGTTAAGTATCTTGCCCAAGGATACATCGACATGTGGACTGAAGGAGTCGGTGTATTGAATCACTGATCTTCCCTGAGCCACAGCCGCCCCGTGTGTGTGTTGATGTGTATGTATGAGGTGTGGTGTTAATGTGGATTATATGTGCGTGTTAAGGTGTTTTTGTTCGTGTGTTTATGTGGATAGTGTGTGTGCGACAGGGTGTTTTTGTTTATGTGGTTTTGCGTCTATGTGTTTTTGTAGCGTGAATCGGTGGCAGAGGAGTACATTTGACCATCTGCAGACTTTCTAGTTGTTGTTGTTGTAACTCCTTCTGTTCCTTTAAGAGTGGTGGCAGACGAGCTGTTTTGGATGTTGTTTTCAGATGTATTCGAGCCTCTTCCTTTTCTATTTCCAGCAAATTCTTTGCATTATGTATTCTCAGGCTGGGGAGAGGATTCTGGTTCTCTTCAAATTCGTCGGCATCTTGAGTGTTTTCAGTCATCGTGACGCTTTCATCACCGTCTATGTAGCGTCTTTTTAACTTGATGAGTCGGTTTCTTAACAGTTTGGGCTTGTCCAGAGCGGTTATGCACGTCTGTATACCCTCTTTGAGTTGCATCTGTAAACCATACAGATCTACCACTTTCGCCTTCAACCTTCTACATTCAGGCTCAGTGATAGCCAAGCTGTTTTGGAGGTCTTCAATTTCTTTATGTAAATCAGAACGGATTCGCTGGATCTCGCATAATCCGACTTTGGTCTTTTTATGTGAGGCCTGTTCCCTCTCCAGGGCCTTCTCCAGAAGCTCGTACCTGCGATTAGATTCTTCCAGTGACGCCTTCTGAACTGCGTTGTCATTCTTTTGTATCAAATAATTCTCTGTTGCCTCTTTCTTTCCCCTTTTTAGTGTTTCAATCTCCCGGTTTTTCTTGTCTATCATGTTTGATTGTTCTTTGACCGTCTCCTGTGCTCTTTTCAAAGGAAGACTCAGATCTCTTTCCTCCAGGACTTTAATTTTTTCTTTCTGATCGTGTATTTTCAATCTCAGTTCCGTGCATTTAGTCTCGAGTCTGGTTTTGTCTGCTGTCAGCTCTAGTCTTTGTTGTTCAAGTTTTTCTTTATATTCATTATATATTGTGCCAAATTTAGAGGGTACATGTTGAGTCTCTTCCCCCCTCTCGGTGTACCTGTTTTCCGTCTCAGCCTGCAGGTCTTCCACCATAGCCTGCAGGTTTTCATTCTCGATCTGCATTGTTTTCAAACGGGATTGATGTTGCTTTTCAAGCATCTTAATCTTTTCCTCATGAAGATTGTTTTTTTTGGAAAGTTCTGCTTTTAGATTTGACATTTCCTCCAGAAATTTGCCTTTCTGTTCTTTCAGTTTTTTAATTTCGAGCTCGAAGTGCGTTTCCCTAAAAACCAATTGACTCTTACATTTTTCCTTCCTTGCCTGGTCGTCAATCTGTTTTTTGGCTGCCGCCAACTCTTGCCTCAAATCTTCATTTTCTTTTTTGCGAGCCATCAATTTCTCCCGTAACTTCAGGTTTTTATCCTCAAGAGAAGTTGTGTCTTTCTCCCAGAGGTCCCTTTCCTGCACCTGTTTTTCCAGCTCCTGTTCTAGAGCCAAAATACTTTGATTCAGGTTCTTTACACACTCCATTGTTGTTGCCATTCCTTCATGCACTTTTTCACCCTCTTTTTTCTCCATTGTATTCTTCATTGCACTGATCAGTTCAAAATACTAAATCAGATATTGGACTACTGGGAAAAAACTTTTCTGACCAGATATTAGGATACGAAGAAAAAGTGTTTAACGATAGATAAGGAACCTATCTATATGAGACAGGACATTTCTTTAATCCTGCTTTGATGTGACATTGTCACTGTGACATCACCACATTCTGTGACATCATCCGCCACATTGTGACCACATTCTGTGACATCATCACATTCTGTGACATCACCCGCCACATTCTGTGACATTAACACAATTCATTCTATGATGTACCTGTGTGTGTTGAGCCATTAAAATAACTTTTTTTAATCAGTATGACTTTTGTCTCTCATTTGTTTTAATGTATTTTATTTAACTGCAATGTAATCTTGTTCTGATGTGCACTGCATGGTGTATAATCTGAAATAATGACAAATAAAAAGTCCATCTAACCTTATAGGCTATGAATGAGAAGAAGAATCAGTCGTTACCACGGCAACAGACTGGGAGCTAAGATGTACAAAAAGCTGTACAGTGAACCCTCGTTTATCGCGGGGGTTACGTTCCAAAAAGAACCCGCGATAGGTGAAATCCGTGAAGTAGTCAGCTTTATTTTTTACAATTATTATACAATACAATACTGTACTATAGAATGAAACCAAAGATCAAAACCTGTTTTCAGGCCCAAGCATTTGTTTAAGAAATACAAATATAAACATTTTCTTACAAATAACTATGATAGTTTTTAGAAATACTGTAAAATAATAATTTTAATAATCAATACGAGGTTGGACACATTGTGACTGATGCTATTTCACAGTTCCTCTGACTGTGCCTCTTTGTCCTGACTCCGCTCCGCTGTAGTGTCTTTTTCTACTGAAGGCTGTGGTGCAGGGGTCTTTTTCTACTGAAGGCTGTGGTGCAGGGGTCTTTTTCTACTGAAGGCTGTGGTGCAGGGGTCTTTTTCCGAGAGAAGAACATAGTTATGGGTAGTTGTTAGCGCTCTTTTTTCTTCTGGCCAAGAAGAATCTTATAAACAGACATTCCACCCTTGTCGACATTGTGGGTTTTGTCATGGAGAAAATTGCAAACGTAAATTTGGCAAGCTGTACAGAGATGAGGCACGGAGACATTGGTCAATAGTCCCTTAGCAATGCACTGTAAAAAAAAAAAAAGCATAAAAAAACTCCACTAAAAAAATCTGCGAAGCCACGAAAGGTGAACCGCGTTATAGCGAGGGTTCACTGTATTAGGTTTTTTTTAATTACATTTCATAAAGCTATAACCGTTACATTACTTGATATTTAATTGGGAGATTTTTTTATCCTTGTTGAGTATTTATCTGTCCTGCTGTCAGACCGAATAACCCACTGTTTTAAATAGGCTATTTTACTCTCAACGTTTCCCAACACAACACGAAAGTGTCTTTGGTATCTCAACAAAAGGAGTAAAAGTTAAGACCATTGGCTTTGATTATTTCACCTTCGATTGTGAGAAATGTGTAGTAAAGGGAGCAGTATAACACATCCATATACTGAGAATAACATGGTGTAGTATGGAAACGTACAAGTGCCACGCCAGAAGAGGAAAAAAGCTTCAGTTTCATGTTATAACGTGAAAATCAACTTTGGTCTCAAGCAGAGGTGTGATGTAGTCGTACACTTTTTCCACAAGCGTCATGAAACGGTCGATGCTGGTGTAGAGAGGGGCACACATTATGCCCTCTATCTGATGTGATTATTTTCCTTCAGCTGTTGGAAGTGAGGCTTTATCTGTGGTTAACACATGCTGCTAATGAGAGATATGTCTTTGCGTACCCTAGAAGGGAGTCAAAAGACCACAACCTGTGTGCTTTTGACTCTCTTCTAGGGTACGCAAAGAATCTCGTCGTGTCTCATCCCAAGCATGAAGTTCTTAATTTTCTACCAGCAGAACTGAAATCAGCCCCAACTGTGAACATTTTTAAATCCAGGGTAAAAACACTAATCTTCTGCTGAGTTTATGATTGAGCTTTTTTAAAGCACTTTACATTTTAATCTTTAATTTGCGCTCTGTCCTTTTAATGATTTTAAAGCTAATCATTATTTTATGCTGCAATCTTATATTTAATGCTCTATTCTACCATTTTATGTATGTTTTTCTATTTTTCTGTACTTTTCTGTTTTTATTATTGGGGGGGGGGGGGTTAATTGTATGTTTTAATGTTTCTGTTTTATGTAAAGCACATTGAGTTGCCATTGTGTATGAAATGCACTATATAAATAAAACTGCCTTGCCTTAATTTGTGTAAATGAGCCAAATTCTACAGAGCCCCTCTGGTGACATGGTGGCCACAATATAGCTATAACGTGCGCATGAAATCCTAAATTGTGGCCACGAAATAAGTATAACGTGTGCACAAAATATTAATATCATTCCTGGACAGCTGGGTAAGCAAATCAAGCACACCTTCTCTAGAACCTGCAATAGCCTACGTACGGAGCCCTGTACCTACTGTACATGATGTCCTTAAGGCGAGTGTCTTCTCTTATTGTGTTCTAGTCAATATCTTGTTATCCCGCATTTAAGCAGTTATTTATGTTTTATGTTTGTGCACTCGATTTGCTCACCCAGCTGTCTTTTAGTGATTTGCAAGCTTATTTTTGTTCAACTTCTTCAGGTTTCCAGGACAGTGTGAATAAAGTGAGCACAACATGAGAAGTGTATTTTCCAGATTTTATTGTTTTTGTACACAAAGAACTCGGGGTCTTGCTTCCATCTGGTGAAACGATGAAAACCTGTAAGACAGAAAAAGAAAGCTCATTAAAATTCAGCTTTAAAAAACATGTTTCTTTGGTTTGCTGGTAGAGATTTTAGTAACTTATTTGTGCATCACTTAACAGACACCGTAACAGTACGTTCTATCAATGGATTCATTAATTTTGGGCTTTAACCCTTGTGTCGTCCTCCTGGGTCAAATTGACCCCATCTGTTTTGACTGTTCCTTCCATCCCATCTTCTGTCCTTCTTTCCTCCCCTCCTCCCTTCACACCCTCCTACCTGTCTTCCTTCCCTCCCTCCTTATTCCTCCCTCCTTTCCTTTCTTCCTTCCCTCCCTCCCTCCTTTCCATCCTTATTCCTCCTTTCCTTCCTTCTTCCTACCTTCCTTCCTTGACTTGAGGACAACAGGAGGGTTAAAACATTTTTTGAACAGGTCTAAAAGTTGTGACTGATTGAACCTTTTTATTTATTTATTTATCACAATTTTGGATTTTTCTATCAAGTTTAATTTCAAGCTCAAACTGATTCCACATGCAGGTATCATCAAATTTTCAGGAATCATAGTTAAATATTGGGGTTTCAACAATTAATCAATTGACAGAAATTTAATCTGCAACTACTTTGAAAATTAAAACAAAGTGTATAATTTCAACTTCTTAAATGTGAATATTTGTGGTGTCTTTAGTTTCTAAAACAGTAAATTGAATATCTTCAGGTTGTGGACATTTTGGGAAACAGTGATCAATATTCTTTTAGAGGCTTTACAGACTGAATCAACTAAATCTTAATGAGGCAGATATTAATTTCAAGCTTTAGTTTTGGATAAAATTTAGCGTCAACATTTCATCACTGCTTTGTTAACGTTTTAAATCTACAGTCATTCCTTTAAATCTCAAACAGGTGACGGCGTGCGTGAAATGCTTCAATCCTTCTCAGACAAATGCCTCGATTGTCTTCAACCGAAAGGACTCCCTGATCTGAGGAACCGGAGCAGAACCACAGAACGTGACCCTGAACCGGCGACCCCCAGAACCAGACTGAGTCCTATTCCGACTCGTCATCGTATCATCACCGAAGGGACAAAACTCAAAACCTGTCACCCTGAGAGTAAACCTCTGTCTTCACTTCTGAGCTCCACGTTGCCTCATTCGGCTTTATTTCCTATTGTAAAACATTTTGTAGTGATGCATAAATAAAGTTTATTACAGACGCCAGAGTCTGTTGTCAACATTTCTGGTTTTTAAAAGATACACATACCTAATCATATTGCTCTCCTTTGTTTGTCTACTTAATACATTCATTTCAAATTAAGCGTTCACATAAAGTAGTAATTTAAAGTTTAGCACCAGTTACATATATTTGATCCTTTTTCTTAATTCAAGTTTAATATACATGTACATATTTTTATATTTATAGGAATATATAATGATGAAATTCACAGCTTCAGTGTACTCTTTAAAGTTAAACTGTAAAAGATTATGCCTGCATTGTATATCTTCATCACAAGGGTCTGTGGTTTGGTTTTATAAACATATTGGGTATAATATCTGCCACATTGGTCAGCCCCTAATTAGTTCAGCACTAATTAACATCACTGTCCAGGCCTCGGTACTCCACTCATTTAAAAATCACTACCATCATGACAAAACAGTACAAGCTTCATTTTCTGTGCATTTAAAAAACAGCTATAACAGTAAATTAAACTGTATGGAAGCAGCTGAGGTAGCTGTTTGAGGAGTATTACAGAAATTAGACCTGCAGTAATGTCTCACCCTCTTATGCGGTGGGTACAGGTGCTCCCTGGGGCATGACGGGCACCTCTGGCTTGGCACCCTTCTGCTCAGACACGGGTGTGGTGGGCAGGACCTCGTCCTTGGGCTCCACGATGCTGACGTGGTCGGGCAGGGGCTTCTTGGGGCCGATCTTACCGCTGGGGTCCCAGGGCAGCATGATCTTCACCTTGATGCCGAGCACACCTGAGGATGAGAAGAACCAAAATATGAGATGTTTTAGCTCCAGCTGAAATCTAAGCTTTGAAGCCTCGTTAGCTGATCAATTAACCCTCCTTTTGTCCTCCTGGGTTAGAATTTACCTGCTTTGCTTTGACTGTAAAGCATGAGGTCAGAATTATTTAGCCAACTTCATTCCAACATATTACAAGTTGTACATTTATTTTAGAAAATTATGGTCAACAGGCCTCAAATAAATGAAACTATACCTAATTTTTGAGTTAATACCTGCTGTACTCAACAGGAGGGTTAACTAGGTGAGTGACAAAATTTATCAGTAACTATTTGGATAACTGATTTAGTGTTTCAGTTAGTTTTTCAATCCTCAAATTCTCTCGATCAAGCCTTTTTAAATTGTCATTTCTACTTTTTTCCCCCTCAACCTGCATATAGAAATATATTTAATTAGTGTATAATCAACCTGAAACTAGAATAAGCCTTTTATATCTACATAGGGAGAGGGCCCCCTTCCATATTTCTACAGTGGCCCAGAACAGACAAACCAAACACTGGTTTCTCTCTTTTTTTGGTGACCATATGTTCTCCTACAATCTTGGTGGAGGGGGGGTGAGGAAGGGGCATTTAAGTTTACAACCGCACCTCTATATGCCAGTAAATCTGACAACACTGCACCTTAAAGTTCTGGACTTTCATGGGGGGGGGGGGGGTGTGTGCATATTAAAAGGCATCAACAGAGGACTCCACAAACATTACCAATGGCATTTTTCCACCTAAACTTTTTTTGACCCTTCTCAGACAAATGCCTCTGTGTCTTCACTAGGAAAGGACTCCTTGATCTGAGGAACCGGAGCAGAACCACAGAACGTGGCTCTGAACCGGCGACCCCCAGAACCAGAGTCCTATTCTGTCTCGTCATCGTATCATCACTGAAGGGAGGGTTTGTGGACTGCCAACTATCATTTCTGTTGGTTTCAGCACCAATAAACGGACTATCATAGAGGGACAGGTGTGAAAACACGCAGGTCAAACTGCTGCTGGACTCACCCTGCCTTAGCAGGACGTGGCGGACGGCTGTGTCGACGTAGTAGTTGACGGGGTCTCCGCTGTGGATCATCAGGCCGTCCACGAACTTCATGGACTTGGCCCTCTGACCCCTCAGCTTACCGGACACGACGACTTCGCAACCCTTGGCGCCGCTCTCCATGATGAACCTCAGAACACCATAGCAAGCCCTGAAAGACGGGAGGCAAGAATACATTTAATATACAAGTATTAAAAGCTGGTTTATAGTATATAGTCACTGTAGATACAAAGTGTTAGTATATAGTTTAAGTAAATGTGTAATAGTTGGTATTAATTTGGGTGGAATTTAGCATTAATTGTACTTTAATTAGTTTTACAGCAAACAGAAGCACATTGGTTTGGTAGTTTTCTTAAGGCCCAACTATGAACTTGCTTCGACCCTTCTCAGACAAATGCCTCGATTGTCTTCAACCGAAAAGACTCCCTGATCTGAGGAACCGGAGCAGAACCACAGAACGTGGCTCTGAACCAGCGGCCAGCAGAACCAGACTGAGTCCTGTTCCGACTCGTCATCGTATCATCACCGAAGGGACAAAACTCATTAGTTCTTATTTCTAATTGCTTAATCATTAACTCACTTCAGAGGAAACACCTCACACTATGTTTATAAAGGCAACATTTTAAAAGATCCTTTTTCTTGATTCAAGTTAATGTACGTGCATTTAGTGGGAATTTATAATTAATAAATTCACTTTAGTTTCAGTGCACTGAGGTTACTTTACAAATTAAAAGTTTATAGTTGAACTGTACAATATCACAGCCTTGTTTGTTTCATGTTTGAAGATTATCAACCCGTTCATTGATATTTGATTTTACTAATCTTGATATCGGCCCCAAAAATCTAGTATCATTCGAGCCCTATCAGGTATCCATTCATATTAAATAAATCCCATTTAATGTTAAAATAAAAACAGCAGCAGCAGCCTGAGCTCAGTCAGTCGTTCCTGTCTTCACTTACAGGCCTTTTTCACTTTTATCTGACATTTCGTAACTGGCAGATAAACCGATACTGAAACATAACTACTACTGTCTTGTATTTGATGTTAGTAGATATTTGTAATCGTCTTCTGTACTGCTTTCACATCATCCTGAGATGTAGAAATGAAGCTGAGTGAGAGGCTTGGATGTTACTATTAATAAAAGGTGAGCTTACCTACGCACAGCCAGACCTCCCAGCAGCTTGTAACGCAGAGACTCAGCCTGAGCGATGGCGCACAGACCACGAGTGGCAACTTTCTCAGCATAGAGCTAAAAGAGAGGAGAGACCATTCAGTCAAACACGATGCCAGCAGTGAGAGTCAGGAGTAGTGACACGTTTCCTTTACACATACATAAATTAGCCTAAAATCTCACAACTACTGTCGAGGATGTTTAATCTTATTCGTGTCTCGTTCCTGGAGATTAAAAAGTACACTCTGAAATCGCTTCGACCCTTCTCAGACAAATGCCTCTGTGTCTTCACTAGGAAAGGACTCCTTGATCTGAGGAACCGGAGCAGAACCACAGAACGTGGCCCTGAACCGGCGACCCCCAGAACCAGAGTCCTATTCTGTCTCGTCATCGTATCATCACCGAAGGGAGGGTAACGAGGTGTTCACTGTGCAGGTGTCCACTTATGTTTAAATATGACAGGTGTTACTAGTTTGTTGACTTTATTGATGCTTTTAATCATTTTGCTTTGATTTAAAAGTCAAAAATGAAATTAATTACTAGTTTTAACACCAGGAATGAGACTTTCTGCATCCAAGCAACATAAAAAAAAGCTTAAAGACCTTGCTATTGCCATTTTAAATCTCACATTAAACATTTGAGTGAGCATAATATCTTCATGCGTCTCCATCTGGGGTTTCTTACCTCCACGCTGCCCTCGGGGAAGCCGAACCTCTTCTGGACCACAGCGGTCAGCTCTCTGATGCGACGGCCCTTCTCTCCCAGAACATTCTGGGTCCTGAAACACAGAAAAGAAAGAAAAGCTCAACATGATGCTCATTAAGTTCAGTCCTGTGGCAGTCCTGATTATTATACAGCCAGGCCATGAGCTGGATATATTAAACAGTCTTGTGCTTGTGACTGCTTGGATGGGAAGATTCAAATCTCACAGATGGAGGAGTGATGCCTCAGATCCATGAATTTGAAGACTTAAAAAATGCGGTGGCACCTCTATCAACCCTCACATGCTGTTCAGAGTCAAATTTGACCCATGTTTAACATCTGAGAGCAGTAAAAACACCCTCAATGCTTTTTTCTCTTCTCCTAATAGCCTTAAATTTGATGACCTGTCCTAATGTCTAACCCAGAAGACTGTTTGACTCATATTGCTTTAAAAACAAATATATTGTTGGATTTCTCACATTTAATACAACTCATATAGTTAGTTAGTCGTATAGTGTGGCTGTGACTACATAGGAACTCTGCTCTCTGAAAGTCTTGTTAAGGATTTATCATTAATTAATTTATTTATTTAAGTGATTATGAGGAAATACTGTGAGGGGTCAGATTATGAACAGTATGAGAAGGTTAACAGTTCAAATATATTCCTCACCTGTCAAGTAATCTATCAGGAATTTGGGCTCACATGTAAGACTGACTGGATGACACCAAGTTAACCAATTAAAAAAGGCAAAAGTTGAGTCTGGTATTACTTTTACGTTGGGTAATCCTGGTGGACTGGCCTTATTCAAATGATGAGGACTGTTTATATCAGCACAATCTCAGCCCAGCTTTAGGGTTCAGACCCCAGGAAACGTCCCTATAGAGGTCATTCAAACACTTCACCCACTAATTTACCATCATGTGTCTGCTGTCAGGATCTTGTAGACATCTATTTCTTGTCTATTTTACTCATTTTGTGCATACACATCTCAAAAAAAGAGAAAGAAAGGTAAATAAGTAACCCTCACCTTGTGGCCAGGATGATGATCTCAGTCCTGGTTGGAGTCACACGCACCTCCACACCGGAGTAACCATCCTCGGCAAGCTCACGAGTCAGGAACTCGTTCAGCTCGGCCTTGAAGATACCGTCTGAGACGAACTGCGGAGAGACGAAGAAGAAGAAGAAGAGTCAGCTTCTTTATGAGGAAATACTAGCCTGTGATTATTTAGATAAGAAAATGAGTGTTAGAAAGCTTTAATTTTGAGCTGATGCAGACTTAAAAACTAAAGATGCTCCGCAGGTCGCAATAACAGCAGAAATTTAAGTTACTGTGATAAGGAATTTTAATTTAATGCTGCTTTTATAACTAGGAAAAGACAACTCTTAGTGATAACATACAATTATATAGTCTCATGTCAAGATACCACTATAACATGCAGAATAACTATTTAACTGATTACACACATATTCATGTACCTCATGTATCCCTATTATAATAAATCTTCCTGTTCATACTGACCACTACAAATGCATTTAAACGCCTCTGTAGCTTCTATGAGTTGAGTCTTCAGCACTCTGAGGTAAACTTTTTTAGCTGTGGTGGAAGTACAGTAACAAACAAAAAACAACTATTTGTCTCATTTGGATGCTGAAGCTTCATATCAGTTGATGCAGATTGTAAAGAAACACTAAATATGCTCCACGGACGATGAAAACCAGACTGTAATAACAGCCGAAATGTAAATTATTGCAATGAGCCGTTTCCTTAAGGGTGTATTCAGATGCACAGATTGAAATGAGTGATACTGCACAATCACTATTTAGCTGATTATACATGTCTTATTATTAGTTCTGTCTTAAAAAGTGAAAGTCAGGTGCTCATTGACACTAAAACAAGTTCTCCTCACTGTGTTTTTTTAATCTTATATAAAGAGTAAGCAGTATGAGTAGAGTATCAAAATGATGGACTTTGCCACTAAAAAGACAAACATCTAATTATTCCTACTTGATTTGACTCACTTTGGATGCTAAGGTTTATGGTTTAGCTTCAGATAAACTTTCAAATACACTACAGACAGAAAACCATATATACAAATAAACTATGAAGCTTCTTTAAAAGTTGATTAGCAGGCTGTAACTTTGCTTTTTGGTCTCTTAACACTTAAGTTTAAAATCTACATGAAACGAGGAGTTGCAAGCAATATTTCACACTGTATAAAAAGCTGAATTAGCTTCAGTAGTATGAGTAGAGTAACAAAAAAATGGACTTCGGCACTAAAAACCACTTTTCTACTTGATTTGACCCAATTTGGATGCTAAGATGATCATTTATTAGCTTCAGATCAACTTTTAAATACATTTTCTCACAGGAGGAGGACTGTGTGCTTTTTAAGCCTCCCATCACTTAAACTGAAAGCACATTATGAAGGGAATGATATATTAATTAACGGATTCATTGATTACAGCCAGAAAACCAGATGTTAATAATCACATTGGCTGCTTTAAGACACATTTAAGACCAACTGTGAAGCTTTTTTTTGTAAGGTCAATTCATTTCCTATAACAAGCAAACACGATATTAGTAGGCTGTAACTTTGTCTTTGAGGTCTCTGAACACTTTACACCACTAATAATTTGATTTAACTTCTTTAATTACACGCAAACCGGCTCTGTAACATTTAAGAGCTCATGTCGGAGGATTCAGCCATGTTGCACAGCCGGTAGCATCTTAATCAATCCTACCGTTACCGGAGGATTATAACCTCCACAAACACCTCAGCGGACGTTAAATGCTTTTATCCACAAGGACCGATAGTCATTTTATACATAAACTCGCTCCGTGAGACTAAATAACGCAGATAAAACAGCGCTAACCTTCCTCTTCTTGGAGATTTGCACCGCCATCTTCGATAGGCCGCAGACAGGAAAGGACCATCAGAGGAAGCGGAAATGCTTTTATACCAGCGTGTTTGTCACTTCCGGTGAACTCCTAGCCGGCTGGGATTTGTAGTTCTTTTCTCACACGCGTTATTAGACGAGTTTATCGATCATCCGAGCAGAAGATCAAAGATGTTTTTACTCTCCTTAAACACTTAAACCCCAACTGTGAATATTAATTAATAATATTAATAATAATTAATAATATTAAATCCAGGTTAAAAACATTTCTCGTCTCCTGTGCTTATGATTGAGCTCTTTTAAAGCACTTTACATTTTAATCTTTTCTTTGCACTATATGTCCTTTTAATGATTTTAAAGCAAATTATTATTTTATGCTGCAAATATATTCAATGCTCTATTATATTCTAGTTTTTTATTTTATTTTTCTCTCTTTCTATTTTTCTGTACTTTGTTTTTATTTGTATTATTAGTGTTTTTTGTTTTTAATTGTATGTTTTAATGTTTCCAATTTTTACTATTATTGGGTTTTATTTTTTCAAATGATATGTTTATATATTATATGAAATGTGCTATTGCCTTAAATGCTTCACATACTATTCAGAGTCAAATATTACCTATTTTTATATTTTAGAGCTGTAAAAATACCCTACACACATTTCTTTTAAGTGGACATTCATTATTAACTGATGGGGGAATTTATTAATTTGAATTGGTGTAGAGACTATTATGAGTCAGAATATTATCAGTATGTAAGGGTTAATAATCATTATCAGTGTAATTATTATCATTGATCAGGAACATAAATTCTGGTGCAGTTTGTACAAAGAGTAGTATGAAGTGTTTGCTGCACTCTGGTGGATTTAGAGAGGAACTACACCTTAATACATGTCAGCTAAGACACGATAACGCAGTAGACGTGGAGTTGATACCACATGATAAAATAAAATAGATCTTTATGACCAAACTAAATCATGAACAATATAAAATGAAAATACAAAATAATTACACTTAAGCTTTCACATTTAAATGCAGTTAATACTACAACTTGTTATATAGGTCTGTGTTGACACTGATAATAATTATCCGTGTACATAAGTCAATAATATTGTTGATAGTATCTGTACTAACACTTTACAACAAACATTTGCACTATGAAATGCATTCAGACATCCTTGTTAATATTTCACTCACCTCCATTTACATACTTAACAGTGGACAAAAAACCCCCAAACATTTTAATTGTATTGTTTTGTGTCTTTATTCCTGATCTGACATGGACAGTAGAGTGTTTACTGCAACACTACATTAAATCTGTGTGTAAATTACATGCCAGTGAAATCATTTCTATTAACCCTTACATACTATTCAGAGTCACATACTGTATGACCTATTTTTACATTTTAGAGCTGTAAAAATACACTGTACACATTTCTTTTAGGTGGACTTTAGTAAAAGGAAATACAATGCATAATTTTGTGTGTGTGTGTGTAGCTGATACACTTTAAAAAAAAATGCAAATTTGAACTGTGTTTATTAAAAATGCCAAAAATCACAAATCAAACTATAAAATGTTATCTTAGACCACATACAGTGACTGTTTTTGCATAAATATAATACACTGTTTGCTCTCTGACAGCTTCATTTAGGATTAATCAGACATTCATTAATAACTGATGGGGGAATGCATTAATGTGAATTGGTGTAGGGAATATTATGAGTCAGAATATTATCAGTATGTAAGGGTTAATAATAGACATGTACAAATCGTTATCAGTGTAATTATTACCATTGACCAGGAACATAAATTCTGGTGCAGTTTGTACAAAGAGTAGTATGAAGTCTTTGCTGCACTCTGGTGGATTTAGAGAGGAACTACACCATAATACATGTCAGCTAAGACACGATAACGCAGTAAGACTTGGAGTTGATACCGCATGATAAAATAAAATACATCTACATGACCAAACTAAAGCATGAACATTATAAAATGAAAATACAAAATAATTACACTTAAGCTTTCACAACTTGTTATATAGGTCTGCATTGACACTGATAATAATAATGATCAGTGATTATAATAAGTATTCTTAAACAAAGTTATGTAATGATGTTGATAGTATCTGTACTGACACTTACCCTATACACATTTCTTTTAGGTGGACCTTTAAAAAAGGAAATACAATGCATAATTGTGTGTGTGTGTGTGTGTGTGTGTGTGTGTGTGTGTGTGTGTGTGTGTGTGTGTGTGTGTTTAGCCGATCTATGAATGTGAATTGGTGTAGAGACTGAAATTTGGTCTAACCCTTTTCCTCTTTCAGGTATAAGGACCTGTTAAGCCCCCGGGGTAGATTACAGATCAAATAAACTTGACTAGACTTCACTTGGTAGTAATCCGGTCTCTTTGAGAACAGTATTGACAGCCGACAGGAGGCGGTCGCTGTACGTCAGTAGTCTGCCGTCATAATCCAGCTGGTCAGGTTTCAGCTTTTGTATTGGAGCTCTGTACAGACAGGAAACAGAAACACATCAGTTATACACAACGTGAGCTGCTGGTTTCTTCTTCTCTGTGCAACTCTGCATCTGAGAGAATAATCGGACGGGTTATTTCATGATTTATGTCACGACCATCAGTTATAGTTATTTTTTCTGAAGGGTCAAAAGCCCTCAGTATTACAGAGTACGTATCAGCCTCTGCTGTCATTCCTACTGCAAAGAACAAGAAGCTTGTTAGAAACACAAACTGGAGATAGCATTCAACACCAGATTTACTGACATTATCCAAAACTGAGCCTGAATCTGTAAGTGAACAAATTGTCATTCTTAGCTTCAGCTTGCCGTTCAGTGATGCATGCAACAGAATTTTAGGCCCTGTTGGATGTGATTTTTTTTTTTCTGAAAAACTTCTTGGGAATTTTATTTGTCTGTAGTCTGTAGTTATGAAAAAAGAAGAAAGTGGACTCGCATCCTCTAAGTCCCTCCTTCTTCCTCTCTGTGTTTGAGTTCTGGACAAAACTCTAATTTGAAGATGTCAAAACTTACTTGTTTTTTTGTCATTTGCTTACATTTTAAAAGCCAAATGATTCATTTATTAATTGAGAAAACAATTAGTAGATTAATCAACAATTAAAATAATTGTTAGTTGCACATATGATTTCATTAGAAGTACAAGACCAGCAGTCTACCTTATGTGGTACATCCGAGCTATATCCCTGTCAACGCAGGTGCAGCCTTTCTCTGAATCCAGCACATTGTGCACAGAGGTTCGGAAGACAGCTCGGGGGTTAGTGATGACCTTGCCAAGTTTATTCTCTCTTGTGACGGGTCTTTGGTGGAGGTGATCCAGGATGTTCACCCCAGGCACATTCTTCCAGCCGAGGCTTTCTATAGGTGGCTTGTGGGAGGCTGGAAGAGGCAGCATGAAGTTGTTGGGGAAGAAGTTACTCTCAAACATGTAGCACTTGTCGACACCATATTTCTTCTCCAGCTGTGGCAGCAAATCCGACCAGCTGGTGATAGAAAAAAGAACATGTAACACTTTATATTATACATAGACATTTAAAGATATACTGCAGTCAGTAGTTATGTATGACTAATTCAGATAAAAGTATTTTAAATGAAAGGTAAATGAAAGGTAGCGTCTTCTACATTATCTGCTGACCATGACATGTACAGAGCTGCTACTTCTGTATTTTCTTCATCTTAAAACACACCGGTTTAATCCAACTGTTTACTGATTTATATGATTTTATATCTCCTGGTGATTAATTTAATGTAATTTAATTTAATGTTGTTTAATATGTGTCTGATGCCCTTAATTAGATCACTTTGGAACTGGGTTAAGAAAAGTGATTATTAGTAAAGTTATGATTACTGAACTGCATTAGCACTAATATACAACATATTTCTTAATGGCAGTGTGTATACTGCATTAGTACATGATTAAGTGATTCTTAGTCATACAAACCTTTTTTTATTCTTCTGTGACCTAAAGTGATGCTTTATGAATGCTTATAAATTCTACATGTTCAAACCTATTTAGCACTTTTCATGAATGTGTGATCAAAAGCTACGTTCACATGACACACACAGATCAGATTTTTTCACATCAGATCTGGGCCACTTGCATATGTGATCCTTGATCTGATCTCTGGTTGTGCGACCGCTGTGAGAACGCTCAGATTGGACTTGATATGTTTTTTTGGACGTCTCACTTCTTCACATATGTCGCCAGTCATCGTCATTCAGTGTCAGTGCCCTGCAGACTCACAGTAAATATAAACAAACCGCCAAACCGGCACATCTATGATCTAACTGCCTCAAAAAACGACATTATTGTTATTATTCTTGTCACTTACAAGCAAGTTAATCTACACAATAATATCAGAACTGACTAAAAAATCTGAGCTGAGTATTGAGGCCTTGAGTTTGTGCTTTATACAGTCAAAATAAAACAATTAATCAAAAGTCTATCTCAGTTAGTAAACCTACCTGTCGACAGACTGGGGCAATATGAGCTCGTCTATATCCTGCAGAGACACGTATTTGGACTGGTACATGTATCTGTATAGACAGTCGTTGAGAGCGGGCATCTGGCCGAAGTAGTGGATGTCACCTGGACCATACTCAGGCTTCCAGCTGCGAGATGGTTTCAGATGTTTGGAGATCGTCCAAGAAATCACTTCTACTAAACCTGAGGAGACATTTGAAGAATTAGGAAGGACACGCATCATACAAACTTCCCAAGGAAAACAACACAATGCAAGTTTATATTCAAGTGGCAAAGTCTTCCTGAGATAAGCATGACTCATGTCTGTCAGGAGGAAAGGAAACATCAGACTTTTAAGATAAAATAAGATAACATGACATTGGATTTCCGACAGTCAACACTGATTTCTTTTAACCATGACCACCTTTAACTTAGTACTTATTTTAACCCAAACCAAGCTGTTTTTGTAACTAAACATATCCAAACCTTAATTGCAGCTATGTCATATAGTAAGACTTATTTATTTTCCAAGAATGATCCATAACAGTGTTGGGACCTCACTACAAGGTGAAATGTAGAGTAGAAGGGAATGTGTTTGGTTATTAATAATGACTAATACTTATCATGAATAATTATTCATTTTTAATAAGAAATTAAAGAGTAATCAATTCTTATTACCAATTTGGGGCACCACCCATAAACCAGGAACAATAACCAAACTATCAAATTAGCCTTGTTCTATAACTATAACTAACAGACAAACAACAACAGATGTGTACTGAAGACTAAATAAACAGGTGTGTGTGTGAAGGAGAGAGGGAGAGAAAAAGGGATGTGTGCGTGTGCGTGAGAGTGGGGGTATTCAGGAGCGAGGGTGGTTCAAGATGGCAGACACCGCAAGGAAGTTTTGTCACACAAGAACAGGAGGCGGATACGGGGGCTGTTTCCGCTGGACAAAAATGGCGCAATGGCATCAACTCATGGTGAACGCTCCCAAGCACACCAGCTCAGCAGCAACACACATGGCTGAGGATGAGGCTACTTAGCATGTACCATAGCTTAGCCTGTGTTGTCTCACCAATAGCTGTGTGATGTAGGATGTGTGTGTGTGTGTGTGTGTGTGTTTTGGGGGGGGGGAGTTAGTACAAGAGAAGAGAGAGAGAGAGAGAAAGAAGATGGTGATCAAGAGAGAATGGCGAGCTTTGTATATAGATAAACATGCACACAGCGTGGAGGCTGTGAACACTTGTTATCTGATGCTGACTAAGAAAGTTGTTATTCCTGTAGCTCAAGATGGCGCCAACCCACAGCAAGTTAAATTGCCAACACAGATAGAGACGTGATTGTAAAGGAAATGCAGTGGGTGGTCTGTCCACAGATATTCGCCAACCACAGCAAACTTTTTAAACTGCCCAAACTTGTTAAATCTGTGGTATCACTCTGATGAATGTCACCTGCTCATGAGGAGGTGCACATGTGTGAAATTTGATCTTAGCATAATTAACACCCTGAAATACCCATATAATTTTCAGCTGTTTGTTTCATTTAGTTGGACAATAGTCATACTAAAGGAGCTGAAAAAAGAGAGAAAATATGAATCCATCAGATCAGCTCTGTACCTCAAAAGAAATAAGTGTAAAATTCAAACTAAATGAAGTGTTTCCCCTCAAGACTCCTACAACAGCTCTGAAGTTAATTTTTACCTCAGAGAAAATGTTTGGAACAGTTTTTCATCCTGCGAGTAAAAAGACAATGCACTGCTCAGATAATGCTGAGAGTGCTGAAAGTTTGGAAAGTTGATGGGTAGGTAAAGTATTTCTGCTGTCAAGGTGGAAAAGACGCAAAACAATCACACACATAAAAAAAAAGGACACCATACTCCACCTTTTTTTGTGTAGTAGTCCAGTACACGCTGTGTTTCAGGGCTGCAGTCGCTCTTATAGATGGCAACTCTGTCCACCCCCAGTAACTGCATCATTTCCAAACTCTGGACCAACTACAATACAACACAATATTTAGTGGATGAAAATGTGCCCACAAGTCTTATTTCATCCTTCTGCCTGTCTGGGTCAGGATGAGAAAATGAATGAGTGTTAATGTGATGTTACCTGCAGGGTGTTGTTGTAGTCAAACATGGTGGAAATGCAGACGGTGAAGTTGTAAGATAAGGCAACACTCTTGTTCTGGTTTTTTACCTCCAAATATACCGGCTCATGTAAATCTAAGAGGCCACAAAAAAGGTATATTTTAGATATATTGTCACATTTGCATTTCTTTATCGCTTTTAATGTACAGCACATTCAAATACTGAAGAAATTTGAAAACACTTGAATAGTCGTCACCAGGGAAGAAACCAAATGTCTGTTGATGTCTGTATGTGGGTTTAAAGACTGCACACTCATTGAAACACACATCTAAAACTCATCTAATTACTTGCTGTCAAGTAAAAACTGAACTTTGTATAAAACGGTTTTTACATCTTCATTCTGTTGCAAGAGCGGAACATAAGGTCAGCTGGTCAAATGTTCGAATCCAAAGTCAACACTGACTGCTGCAATGTAGTTAAAAAAGAAAAAATCAGCACACATATTTGTTGTTTGTAAAGTCCTCCTTGGCTCACAAATGTGCAGAATGATCTTTGTTCAGAGTTTGTTTAAACACTCATCTGCTGAAGGAGGAAAATTTAGCTGTCCTCAGCTTAAATCTCTGTTTAAGGCATGTAATGATGATTTGGCATGATTTGTGACATCCCAACTAATTTGGAGATCAGTCATGGTTCAGTATGCATCAAGCAGCAACCTTTGTTAGAAGATTAGAAAACTAATCAAATGTAATAAGTTACATTACTTTGATGACATAATGGAAATAGATATATTTGAACAGAATAACTAGTAATCTGTAACCTATTACATTTCCAAAGTAACCTTCCCAACACTGGTGACAGCAAATGTTAAGCCAAAAAGTTAGTTAGCAAAGATACAGCCTACAGCCCCTAGCCGATGTAGCCTATAGCTAACGCTTTAGGAAACTGCATTTGTAAAATTGTACTGTTGAATTCATGCAAGGAAAGTAACAGGAGAGAACGGAGCAGATGGACCCTAATGCAAAAGACCGAAACCAGGACTGAGGAAGAAAGAAACAGGCGAGTACAAACCGGAAAGGACAAGACAACTCAACAAAGACTGAAAAGAAAACCGAAATAAAATACACAGGGGATAATTACAAACTAGGCACAGGTGAGTTAAAACAAGTAATGGGAAGCACATAGGGGGAGTTATTAAATCAAGGAAATACAGATAACAGATAACATTTTCAAAATAAAACAGGAACTAAACAAACGCTGACATATTGTCCTGGCAGGATGTGACAGCAAGAACTTGACTAATGCTATCTATCCATTTACCTTGAGATTATATGAGACTATTTAAAATATAATGTAAACAAAATAAGTTGTTTTAGCTTTAGAAAGACTGTTAAAAGCAGTAAAAGCAGCAAGATAATATAAAATAATTAGGCCTTAAGGAATATTCTTATGAACTAATTTTGAGTAGCAATTTTGAGTATTTCTTTCTCTCCACAGGAACATTGGTGAACTTCCTATCAACAAAATAAGGGAACACGTCTCTCCTCCAGGTCCTGATGCTGATGATTAAGATTAAGATTACATTTCCCTACATAAAGGAAATTCAAGGAAAAGTGTTGGCACTTAAACCACTGCCTTTTTTCCCATGTCAAATCCAGCTGTCCTTATACTGTCTGACTATAGTCTATAGTAAGTGTGCTGCCTTACTAATGAGTTGTTCTGACAGTATTATATTTGTTGTTTAGCACCCTCTACTGGTGGGATTTTATAGCAGTAATTTAGGTCACATAGTATGTGTCTCTAGCTGATGACATCATAAGTAAGCAAGTAGAGAGTCATCCATGTTAGGGCCACGGGAAAGCTCATGCCTTTTTTATTGGACATCATCCTGATATCCAGGTATTTGGAAGCATGATCGGTTAGGGTTAGACTTTGAGTTAATCATTTATTAATGTATAAATATGTATAACTGGATAATGTGATCATGTCAGCTACATGTTCTGGCTAGCTTTCAGTGAGGAAATGTGCTTGACATACATCGGGCCAGGTGCAAGAAACACGCACAGTAAGTGGAAGAACTGATTTATATTGTTTTCTGCTATTTGATGTTTTATAGACCAAATAATTAATCAGTATAATTAATCAGTACCAAATAATTAAACAATATACAGATTAAATTATAACAAAATAAACTGTTGTCTCCTGTAATCTTCAAATAATATTCCACAAGTTATAGTAATATAATAATAAAGAAGCCTTCGGTACCAGAGCTGGGGGCATTGTCGGTCACAGCGATATGAGAGGGCGTCTCACAGCCTTTAGGAAGATCACACATGATGTCCGCTGTGCCGTACAAGAAGCCAAAGTGATCTCTGTTGATATCGCCGACACCTTTAGAAAAGTACAGTTTCTCATTGCAGCACATGCGGCAGCGATAGTTTTGACCCTCGCTCCTCAGCACAATGGAAATGACACGAACCTGGCACACCAGGAGGAAAAGAAAGAGGATAATATGTTATTCAAATTTTATCTTTAAAGTAATGTGAATCTTTGCCATTTCAGTAAAGTCATTTGAGTGATTGATAGACTGATAAGATAATGTGATAATGTGAGACTCTCACTTGTATCATTGCCATGTTGCACCCATGGATGCCACAAGAAGTTAAACCTGCTCACTAAAGTTGCCTTAAACTATGCAACAACAGTGATTGTATACTTTTATTGCAGGTCACATTGTGTGAGACTCAGGCTCAGTCTTTAGTCTCCAAAGTTCGTCTGTCAGCGGGTGAGTCTCACAGTTAGATCTCGGACACTGTTTTGCATTGATGACCAAAGAGTTCATCAAGTTTTTCAAGTTTTGTGGGTGGTGGACCCCCAAATTTATGGATGTGTCCATGACCCTGACCCCCATGGTCCTGCTTGACACACATGCCTGCATTATTAGGCTATTATTAGTCATACTTCTATTATTATTATCATTATCATTGTTAGTTATAATTGTGCTTCCACCTGGCCACCCATCTCCTACTTGAGATTTCTTCCCATTAAAGGGGAGTTTTTCCTTGCTGCTGTCGCTAACTGCTACTCATATGGGAATGAATGGGGTCTCTAAAATAAAGAGACCTGTTCTGTGTGTACCCTGAGATAACTTCTGTTGTGATTTGGCACAGTATAAATAAAATTGAATTGAATTGAAACAGAACAAAATCACACAGTGTAAAGAAGCTTTAACTTCGGCTCACTTCACTGACCTGTCTTTGTTTGCGGTGCTCCATATAAGCCGATAACAGCAGTGTCTTTGTCCCATTGACAGCCATAAAGGCCACCTTTTCTTCCAGAGAAACTGCACGAAGGACAAATGTTAAATTCATTTGGTGCCTAATTGCTCAACATTGTTAACAGTTTTCTTTTCACAAACCATGCACTGCTCTGCACTCACACCAGAGTAACAGCAGAAAGCAAAAGAAAATTCAGCTGGAGTGATCACACAGTTAAAGTATATTACATATTTGTAATATTTGTATCATGCAGATCATACTTTCATGGGTTATTTTTAACCATAATTTCTATCAGTAATAATAACTGCAGGGATCTGGGAGCCTGCTGACATTTCATAAAATAGTACAGATAGGTTAAAAAAAAATTGAGACAAGCAAGCATAATTGTGTGGCAGCACTACTCAACATTTTCATTTTCTGACTCTGACCTTACTGTAGTAGTGTACACATTGTTTTCCTGTGCTAAGATACAACATGATGTTACCAACATTTCATTGGGTACTGTCTGAATAAACTGTTGTCTTGTCTGCATCTTGCCTAACAGTCTGGGTGCTTGTGTTTCTTACTCTGTTGGACAGATTTGTAGTGATGTCGTTCCCAGATCTCAGCAATTAAGTAACATTATCAAAACTGATTGAATTGAAGGCGCAAATAATGGAAATAAATCCCAAATTGCTGGGCAGTTTAAATTATCAACCCAGACATATATTTCAGTGAAAATGTGCCATTAGGTTCACAATTGTTCTAATCTGTCTTAAAGCAGCAGTCCAGTTACCGTATGAACAGTGAAAGAGGTTTTCCTCACTGTAATCATTCCTCCTGTATATACTGACTATTAAAAGATCTTCAAATGTGCTTTCAATGGAAGAGATGGACAACATCCACAGTGCGTCCACACAGTCATTTAAAAGTAGATGTGAAGTTTATATGAGTCTTCTTTACACAGAAGACGGACTGTGGATTCTGTCCCCATCACTTCTTCTAATGCTAAGTATGAGCAGGAGGAATTATCACAGCAAGAAAAACAGGTAACCATGTTCATCTTGGCTCCTGACCATTGTTTTAAGACACACTTGAAAAACAGTGAACTTATCACTTAATAGATATCTGTCTTAAGACAAAGTCTCATAATACAAGTAAGCAAACATAGATCAACCAGAAAGGAAGAAGAAAAGAATAGAGCTGAAACTGTAGTGATACTAAAAAGATTAATCCACCCTGTCTCCAAGAAATGACAACGTTTTAATATTTAGTAATTTGTTTTGTGACATATGTTTTTAACAGGAAACCTGCTTGCTGCTTGCTGCTTTTTTCATGTGTAGGAAGTGCAACATCATATATTGCATGGCTGTCAAAGTTAAACACTTTAATGTTCTGCATTGTTGGCAGTTTTGGCTCATAAAAAGTTCAGGGAAAGGCTCCTTTTGATTATTTTAATTATTAAGCAAAAAAATACAGACTCTCCCCTAACCGTCACCAGGTTTTATGAATTCCTACACGTAACCATGAAAAAATGTAAAGATGCTTGGTTGGAGTCACTACTGAATAAGTGGACACTGTGGAGGAAACAATTGAAATAGGTGTATGTGCACATCAGCATCAGCATCAAGATTTTGCAGCTTCTTTAGAGAGCAACTTAACACCAACTCAAACTGGAACCATAATACCAAGATAACACTTTCTTTTAGACTTTCCAATTGTGTTATTTGATTGATTTCGTAGGGGTTTACAGCCACACATTTTTTGGTGATTGTGTATGGGAATGTGCTTTTTGGGCTAGTTTAACAAACTTATGGTCAGCACCAGCATCTAGCGACCGATTGTGGCATTATACTTTAAACTACTCAAGCTGTGGTAGTTGTTCGGCCAATGTGTGTCACATGATGGACCTGGAAGTTAATTGCATGGTTTGGATGCTATTTCAAATTTGTGTCACGGTCCAGCGCTGCTCTTGTGGTGAGATGTGGTTACATGTACAACAGAGCCCATTTCTAACCACAATATTCATGTCCAACAGTGATACTGGCTGTGTTACTTCTGTTGGGCATCAATTTCCTCTTTATAAACATTTTTTTATACAAGTTTTTCTCTAAATGTATCTGCTGTATCAAATTTGTTATATAGAAAAAACATTTCTAGGAGACAAGGTGTCTTTAATATATAATATCTTGGAGGAGAAATCCAATGTTTACCCTAATTTTTACACTTACTTCCAAAGGGTGATTTCCATGCACTAAGTGCTTAGAAACATTAGAGACATTACAAGCAACAGAATTATTAATACTTCGAGAATGATTGTAAGTAAAAGGAGAAAAGAAAATGAGCTGATGAAAACAGGAAGAGAAATGTTTTCCTTAGGACAGTTGTCAGAATGTGTGTAATTTCACACAGACTTCAGCAGAGAGCAGCATTTGGTAGCAGATAGTTTACCCTTTTTCTTTGCACATATTGACACTGATGGTTTTGGCATGCCTGGTCTTGGGTGACGCTCCCTGCAATAAATGATTTGGGTGAGACAACATAACCTAATCACAGTTTTTTTCCCCTTCTTAATAAGAAATATTCAGGTTCATTTTTAGAGAGAGTACTTCTAAGAAGCTGTGCTCCCAAGAAAATCCACAATCTTTCTCTCCCACCTTAATCAAGGAGTTATTATAAAATGTTTGTGTGTGAACCTTATCAAATCTGAAGTAGCTGTCTGATAAGAAAGTCCTTTGACTTTTTACTTTTAAAATATCTTCACAGACTCAAGAGTGAGTTCATGTGCAGGCCATTAAGCACCACTTGGGGAATCAAGATTATAGAAATATTCTTAACTTCTAGGAACAAGTTGCAGCAGGTGAGGTTTTTTCTCCTTTCAGCCCTGACCACTAAGTGGCTGGAGGCAACGATCCAATTGCGCCTTAATTGCGTCCACCTTCTCTCCACTGGAGCTGGTGTCTGCGTTGGTCTCTGGACATTGTGTCTCGGATTGTGTCTCCTCCGTGATTGTAAGGTGGAGTCTCTGGCAGTTTTGTTGCAGTGGCATGTTTGTTGAGCTGCTGCTGTCATAGCTCTTACCTTCCCTTTGCCTGGGAGACTGCATCTTAACATACTGGTATAGTCTGTATTCCAGTGTGAACTAACTTGACATGTTTTTTTAAAGCCATACCCATCCAGAAAAGTTAATTTAATTTAAATGATTTATGTTCAATTTAGTGTAATTTTTTTTACAATCCCTGTGAATTAAATTTGATAAGTGGGAGAGAAATGGCTGGAAATGGGGACAAACAGCCGAGGTGAGCAAAATGAACAGGACAGAGACAGCACGGTAGTTGTGACATTTAACTCACACTGATGTTTCCTAAGAAGTACTATATATTCAATTCTATGTAGACCTGATACTCTATATCTGAGCCATATACTATCCAACAGTCAGAGCTGGTCAAATGAAACAAATGATTCATTGTCAACTTGCAGCAGATTAGACCAGTAAGTCATTTCACCCACCTGAGGTTAAGGTAATAGAGCCAGAAGATGGTGATGATGATGATGATGACGACAAGAATCACATATGTCCAACCTCTGAGCTTCTTTCGTTTAGACTTCGGCAGCAGACTCTCAGTCTCCATCATATTTCTATAATGCCTTAATGCTGCTGCTCAGATTCTTCTCTCAGAAAACCTGAACAAGCAGAGAATCAAGTGAGTAGCTCTTGACCTCTCATCCAGATGTTTCAGTTCCAGCTGCTCTGGATGCTGATGGTCTTTGACTGCAGGGATTTTAATATTCAAAATGCTTCAAAACTGTTTAAATAATGTAAAAAGCAAAAAATCAGTAATTATGTAATAGTAAAGAAAGTAAACATGATTGGAGAGGAATTTGTTTAAGAAATTATTGGAGATGATTAATGCAAAATATAATTGTACCACAGTCAAACGGGTTAATCTGTAACAACGAAAAGGAAATGAAAACATGTAGAACATATGATAAATTTAACCTACTGTTTTAATGTATAAAATGGATTTTGAACACTGGGGTGGAAAGTTGGAATATTCATGATTAACATTAAAATTATTGATAAAATATAAAGAAGGGGTAGGAGTATTCACCAAGTAAGTATTCACCACTTCCTACTCCCTTTTGGACATGAAATATTTATTTATGTTGTTTATTGAAAGTTTACCGTTTATGATTGCTGTTCATTTTATTGGTTATTCTTCATTTGAATAAACTTTTATCAACATTTGAAACTTAATCTGAAACAAAGCCACAGGTCAAGAGTGTCATACACTTCCATGATGAAGACATGACTGTAAAACACTCAATAAGTCATTACTTAGACTTAACTTTGTTTTTTGTTCATTTATTCATAAATATTAATTGTTATTGTGAAATACATATTATTGAAAAAATGACCTTAATGACATTTTAATGACCAGTGATGCTGGCATGTGTTTCATTCCTGTATCGGTTGATTTGACACGGTCGATCACAGCATTTTATTAGACAAACAGAGGCAATGGGTGGGCACAGAAGCTGAGTGAATTGGTCCTAAAATTCTGTGGGTCTGTGGTTAACAACCATGTATCTTCATTAGGGTACCTCAACGGTTAATTTTGAGACCAATCTTATTCTCTTACATGCTCCCATTAGGTCAGATTATTCATTAGGTTGATGACACACAGCTGTAACCTCAGTTCCTTTAAAGGAAGGCCCAGTAAGATGTGAGAAATTGGATGTCTAAGAACTTCCTTTCATTGAACTCAACTGAAACAGAGATCCCTGTAATTGGCTCCAATAAAACTATTGAATTACAAAACTTCTGCAAACATGTTTTTATCTTCAGAGGAACATCACCAGAATTTGACCTATTTTAAGTTGTTTTCTATCAAATGGACTGTACTTTTATAGTGCTTTTCCATTGCATGTCACATTCACACACATTCATACACTGATGGCAGGGGCAAACATGCTGGGTGCCATCCTGCTAATCAGATAGAGACTAACCATTAACACACATTCATTACCTGTTGGTGCAGCCGTCAGGTGCAATTTGTGGCTAAGTATCTTGAGCAAGAACACATCCACACGAGGACTGGAGGAGCCGGAAATCAAACCGCCAAACTTCCAACTGGTGGACGACTGCCACAGTATTACTGTAACAGACTTTTATATGCACCTAAATAGAGAAACTGTAGACCGGCTACATACAGTACAGAACTTAGCTGCCAGGGTTTTAACCAGAGTAAACAGGTTTGAACACATCAGCCTGATTTAAGTCTCTTCACACTGGTTTCCAGTATATTTTAGAATTGATTTTATGGTTCTTTTAATTAATCACAAGGCACTAAATGATCTGTCTGCTTTTGAAATGAGAGCCATGACACTGTCTGTCAATGAGTTAAGAGTTAGAGAGGAGAGAAAGATGAAAAACTCTAGGACAAAGTGGTGAAGAGGAGGAAGTGAAAACACCATCCTCAGGAAGTGTATAAATAATGTTTTGTGGGTGTGGTGTAAATACAACTCAAGCAAATACAGGTTCAAACGGCCCTAACCCTAACTGACACCACCGCCAAAACTACAGACAAATAGAAGTGAAATCACAAAAGTCATACTGTTAAAATTACGTTAGCAGGAATATTAAGATTAACAGCCAACATAGGTGTGAAACGCCATTTGACAACACAACAAATCAGATCTTTCCCCCAGAGTGCCACGGACAAGTAGGGCCTTTTTCTTTCTTGCTTTGATATCCCCATCATTACAGTACATGTTTAAAATCCAGGCTATAGTTGATGTTTTGTAGTCTTGTTGGTTGAGTAAATCAAAGCCGTTTATAGATGGTTAAGTTATGGTTACAGTCTATGGTTAACTGTGATAATGCTAATGCTAATTTTAGCCAGCGAAAAACAGGCCTAAAAACATGAACAAATGCATTTACCAGAAAAACTGTTCTTGACTGCTCTTGACTGCTTGGAGGGTCGTTTATTACAACAAAACAGTGAACAATACTTTTTTTTAGGCAGTGAAAACGTTACAATAAGATTTCATGAGCTGAAAACGCACTGAAATGGTGGCAGCTACACCTATACTCCTTGAATCTGGGGTTACACCAGCATGTCCAGTTATTTGTGTGTAAAATACAGAAAGCCCTAACTTGTATGTAGTGAGTCCAGGCTGCAAGATTAATAACTCTTCACAGGAAAAGCTCCAGCAGCCCAGTGAGCTAGCAGCTTCCTCAATTTCCGTTTTGGTAGATTAAAAAAAAGAAAAAAAGTTTTTCCAAGAAACAGGAGAGACTCAACCAGCCCTAAAACATATCAAATGTACCACCAATTCCTTATCAGCCACAGCCAGTTGCAAAAATTAGTCAGATACAAACTTGACAGTCAAGCAAAATGTTGATTTCATGTTTTTAACCGAAACCTTGTTCGACCAAGATAACAGGGCAGTTGCTCTTATCAATGGCTCCCAACTTAAAGGGTCTGAACATTTGTTAACTAATGTTCAAATACAGATAATCATAAAATGGTATATTACTGAAAACACCAGTGAAATATTTACTCAGGCTTTCTCTTCCACACTCTGTGTCAAGTCAATGAGCTTGTGGATACTTTCAGTTCTAAAATTGCAAATGTTATTGACACCAATGCACACACAAACGTTAACGTGGTTTCTGGTAAGAAAAGATGCAATGCTGGTCAGAGTAGATACAAAAAACAAGTGTCAACAAACTGAACGCAGGGGGTGAAAAACAAATCTCCAGTTACATTGAAACCAATAATAATGCATGTGCTTTAGTTTGTTACAGTCAGAAGGCTATGAAACCGTCCTTTGTCAATAGCCTCTGAATTTGCCTTCTTCTGACAATGTCTGAAATCTTCCTCTTGTTGCCTTGATATTTTGCCAACAGGCTTTTTCAAAAATGTCTCCAAATACATGACCTTCGACAAATTGTCAACACTGCTGTTGGTTTATAAAGCACTGAGAGGTTTAGGGCTATAAAACATGTATTTATTTTCTGCTGTTAAGTTATGAACCATCCGGAGTCAAAATGAAACACAGAAGTGGCGTTAAGTTTTTATGCTTCACATATCTGTGAGCTGCAGGTCTGCTGCCACTCTCACTTCCCTTAGATCAAGGCTAAAAACATGCTGCTGCTGCCTTTTATTGAATCGAAAGCTTTTGATTATCTTTCACTGCACTGTTACTTTTATTCCTGTTCTGTCTTATTTTATTTGAGCTTATTTTTATTTCCAACTTAACACTTTTTATTTTTTATTTGAACGTCTTTCCTTTTCTATTTATATTTTTTTCTATTATTCTTGATGACTTTTGTTTCATGTAAAGCGTTTTGAATTGTGCTGTTGTTAAAATGTGCCATCAATCAATCAATCAATCAATCAATCTTTATTTGTATAGAGTCAAATCACAACAAAGTCATCTCAAGGCTCTTTCCACATAGAGCAGGTCTAAACCGAACTCTTCAGGTTTTAACTTTAAAGAGACCCAACATTCCCACATGAGCAACAGTGGCAAGAAAAAACTCCCTTTTAACAGGAAGAGCCCTCAGAACCAGACTCAGAGTGGGAGAACATCTGCCTCGACTGGTTGGGGTTGAGAGGAGAGAAAGGAAGGAGAGAGGAGAGAGAGGAAGGATAGAGGAGAGAAGCACAATGAAAATCATACAAATAAACTTGCCTTGGTCTTTTAGCCATCACTCATCAATTTATACTTTAATGTTGGGCAATAACATTTTCAGATAGCAGAACTGAACAGTTATTATTATTATTGTTCTTTCTTTAAGACTCACAGTGAGGTTAAACCCATGGCTGAAAGAGGCAAAATTTGGCAAAATACTTTGAGATTTTGCTTTTTAAGTATTGAATTACCTCCACTTGCATACACACTCTATGCATTGTATTGTCACTTAATTATAACGTATGTTTATTAATGTTACGATTACATGTTAACGATTGTTGTAATTTGCTGTAAAGCACCTTGAACTGCATATCTTGTATGAAAGGTGCCATACAAATAAAGTTAGTATTTTCTATAAAGATATTTCATAAATGTTTATTTTAGGTTACCTTCAGCCTACATAACTAATGTAAATCCTTATTTGGGTGTGAATGATTTCCGTACTAGTTACACCAGAACACATTCACAAGTGACTGACACATTTCACTCTTTATTTGATGGTATTTTAAGAATGTATTAACCACATCCTGTGTTTGTTTTTAGTTTTGGATATCTTTGCAGCACATGCAGAAACACATTAAGTTAAAACTCGTGAGCACAGACCTACAGTAACATAACACCATATATAATACTAAGTTTACCATGAGAGGAAATCTTTAGGATTATTCGTAAAACTTTAGTATGACATCATAAGCAACTTACTTTTCTTATGCTGGCAGACACGTTCAAATCCAATGTCTTGAAATGTTCTGTCAGCTGATAAAAGATTAATTACTCCCTAAAAGTAGATGTGATGTAAAAACAGATGCACTCTGGGGGAACAACTGGGGGAAGTCAAACTCATGCATGTCAACAAGCTGTGAGGAGGTGGAGAAGAAGAAGAAGGAGGGACAGAATCAGTATTATGAAAGTGAAACATAAAACTAAAAAGATGAGAAAGCTGCATGGTTTTTGTTGGCAACACGTCCAACTAAGAGCATGTTGTAGTTTTAGTGTTGAAACTTGTACTTATATTTTTCAGAGTGAGACTTTTGGAGAAAGTTACAGTTACACATTTTCTCAAAATCAATATGAGCTTAAACATGCGTTTTTGAATGATTGGTCAATTTTTTTGATTAATCAAAATGTGTGTTGGTTTGTTTTTTTTACTGGGTGGTACTTCCTGTCTTGTATTGTTCATGTCAGTTGCACTTGGCTGATTTTCAGTCTCCCTGCATGTGCCTCAGGTTTACACTGCAGTCTGCCACAATTTCCTGCCTCAAAGCCACAAACCCCATTCTCCAACCTGCTCATACAACCCAGTACCCCTCACCTGCTCTATCTGCTTCTGCTCTGCAACTTTCTGCCTCCTCCTAAGTCGGACTCTGCTGTCTTGCAATAAACCCTTTTTTTCTAAACTTCCCCTGTCTATGAGCATGTATCCGGCACTTTGGATCAATAGTAAGTATAACAACAGTCCACAGAATGTGTCTACAGTAATAAAACTAATCAGGTTATCGCAATAAGGTCACAAGACTTATTTCCATGTTGTCCTGAAGTCTAAGGAAAAGGGATTACACCAATTTGAGAACATAAATATTATATTATCATGAAAAAGTAGAAGCTGTTCTACCGTGCTTTTATTGAGTCTGTCATTTCTTTTTGTATGGTGGCATGGTTTGGCAAACTGTCTTTAAAGAGCAGGAACTCACTGAGCCAGGTCGTCAAATGGGCTAGCAGGACGATCGGTGAGACACAGCTTAGCCCAGAAGCCCTGTATATAAGACAGCTGCAGCGGCTCACTGGTTCCATCTTAGGGGACAGGTCTCACCCCCTGTATAGTGACTTCCTGCTCCTCCCATCTGGCCGCAGGTACACCGTACCAAGGACCAAAACTAAAAGGCACAGGTCTAGCTTTGTCCCTGCAGCCATCATACATCTTAATAAGAACTTGTGATCCCTTGATGATGGTTGGGGAGTTGATGATGATGATGATGTTGATGTTGACAATGATTGTGTTGATGATGAGTGCACTTATGCACTTACGCACTTTATGCCATGCACTTTTAGGGTAGCCACCCTACATATTTAATGCACTTTATGACGCAGCATGGAATGATGATGGGGATGATGATGAGTTGTGTGGCTATTTTACTGTTTTCATTTTTTCTGTTTTGTATGAATGTCTCTCACTGCGAGCCAAATTTACCTGCGGGTACAAATAAAGAAATCTAATCTAAAAATCTAATCTAAATAATAGTTCAGACACGACTCCAGGTGTTTCACTATGCTAACATACTCAGCATCCATTTTTCAGCTGTTCAAATTGACACAGCAGTACAGTGGGGAAAAAAGCAGGAAATCTGATATAACTATTACAAAATATAACACACGTTAAAGATGAAACCAGTGGTTTCCAACATATTTGTCTTTTGACATCTTACAAATAGCAGTGTGTTGTTGGTGTCATATTTTCTGATTTAATATTGATAATATTAATTATCATTGATTATGGCATTATTATTAAACAGAGGTAGTTATGTCAATAATATTGTTGATAGTATCTGTACTAACACTTTACAACAAACATTTGTACTATGAAATGCATTCAGACATCCTTGTTAATATTTCACTCACCCCCATTTACATACTTAACAGTGGACCAAAAAAAAAAAAAAAAAAAAAAAAAAAACCCAAACATTTTAATTGTATTGTTTTGTGTCTTTATTCCTGAGCTGACATGGACACTACAGTGTTTACTGCAACACTACATTAAATCTGTGTGTAAATTACATGCCAGTGCAATCATTTCTATTAACTCTAACATACTATTCAAATATGACCTATTTTTACATTTTAGAGCATTTTAGTAAAAGGAAATACAATGCATAATTTTGTGTGTGTGTTTACCTGATACACTTGTTGTAAATGCAAATGTTCAAATTTGAACTGTGTTTATTAGAAAATGCCAAAAATCACAAATCTTTATACTCTATAAAATGTAATCCTGGACCATGTACAGTGACAGTGACTGAGAATGTCTTTCCATAGATAAATATAATACACTGTTTGCTCTCTGACAGCTTTATTAAGGATTAATTAAACATTAATTAATGACTGATGGGGGAATTTATGAATGCGAATTGGTGTAGAGACTATTATGAGTCAGAATATGAACGTATGTAATGGTTAATAATCATTGATAAGGAACATAAATTCTGATGCAGTTTGTACAAAGAGTAGTATGAAGTGTTTGCTGCACTCTGGTGGATTTAGAGAGGAACTACATCATATTACATTTCAGCTCAGATACGATAACGCAGTAAGACATGGAGTTGATACCACATGATAAAATAAAATACGTCTACATGACCAAACAAAAATAATTACACTTAAGCCTTCACATTTAAATACAGTAAATACTACAACTTATTATATTGGTCTGATAATAACAAGTATCCGTGATTATATTAAGTATTTCTATTAACCCTTACATACTATCAGGAACATAAATACTGGTGCAGTTTGTACAAAGAGTAGTATGAAGTCTTTGCTGCACTCTGGTGGATTTAGAGAGGAACTACACCATAATACATGTCAGCTAAGACACGATAACGCAGTAGACGTGGAGACGGTGGAGTTGATGCCACATGATAAAATAAAATACATCTACATGACCAAACTAAAGCAGTCAGGCATGAACATTGTACTGTTCTCCCTGTGTGTTGTGTGCTTTGTGTACGTTAACACAGTTCAACAGTCAGCCAAACTCAGGTACACTTGAGCCAGGATCGGAGCGTCTTGCTCCCTTTATTTCCTTTGATTTAAAGGGGATATGAAGCAGTCAATCAAGTCAACATTATTTACTAAATGGGTTTCCAGTGTTATCAAAAATCATATAAAATACATACCAAATGTAAACATATAAAAGAAAAAAGACGCCCCGTTGTGTCTTTCTTGACAAGGGCGCCGCCATGCTACGGTGGGAAAACCTGTGACGTCACGGGGTTGGTTGCGTTCACCAGGTGTAACGGTTGAGACAGTGACAGTTAGTGAAGGATGGAGATAGTGACAGATAGAGATAGTGAAAGACAGGTAGATAGACAGTGACAGATAGAGATAGTGAGAGATAGAGACAGTGAAAGAGAGCTAGATAGTTTCAGTTAGTAATAGTGAGACGGTGAGATAGGCTATAATAATAGAGAGACAGGCAGTACAACAAACAATAGACAGATCGAGTCGGTTAAAGACGATGGAGATCCAAGAACCACAGGACAGAAGAAGAAAAAAGGGAGGCCATTATTGCATTGCTCCTGGGTGTAATAATGACTTTTACCGTGTGAAAGCCAAGGAAAAAACAGTCCACTTCCACAAACTACCCCTCAAACGGAAGACAGTTTTGCGGCGCTGGCTAGCGGCACTCAAGAGAGTGAACCCTCCGACGGGCGCTGACTCCAGAGTGTGCTCTCAACATTTTATAGAAGATGACTACTTGGAAGAAAAGACCTTCGAGTCAGACAGGCTAGTTGTTCGTCGGACAAACAGACTAAAGCCAGAAGCTTCTCCGTCTGTCTTTAATTTCAAAGCCTACAACATCAGCTCTACTGATTGCCCAACATACTCTACCAACAGCTGTACAGGTGCATCAGTCCGCCGTAGGGAAAGGGCACTGAAACGTGCCAGCCAGGCAGGGCAGAGACAGGTACGTTAGGGCATTCAGCAACCCACAAAAGTAAGCTATTAAGACAAACTATACCGATAACAAGAAAAACAATATACTCGCAAACATCTGTCACAGAAACGCAGCTGATTGATATGAACAAACATTGAAAGTTAATAAAGCTCCACATAAATGTGTCATTGAACACATATTTCAGTACAAACAGCTGCACCCCTCCCACGGAGGCACACAGTTCAACAGATTTATCAGATGGGAGCTTGGCTACACCATATAGCAGCCAAAACCATTCACAGCCTGTATAAAAGTAGGCTACAGAGCTGAAAGTATTCACCTACAAGTCATGTTATTACACACAGCTCATTTGACTCGAGTGCATCACAGCTGATGCACACCTCCAAAAATATTTCTTACCGTAACTCCACGTTTTCCAAGTCAGTCAGTAGCTACTCCAAAGAAAAGCTAATCCACAGACGTTATCTCCAATTCCGTTATCTTTCTCATCATCACCTTATTTCTTCATTTTGCAATGTGTGCACTAACGTTGTTTTTAGCATTTACATTGCCCGACTGTAGGGAAGCCGCCCCACGTTTCGTGTCAAATTTAAAAAAAATAAAAAAAAACTACCACGAAGCAATGTGAGGCACCACAACTTACTTTTGGATCAATATCCTACTTTATCAACTCCAGCAAGTGCTGATCGTATGTCCAGTCACCAGAAGTCCACCGTGTTATTGTTTTATTACCACACCGGAATTGGCTCGCAACAAACTAACGATTTTGATTGGCTTTTGTTTTATTATTCATAACATTATCATAACAATAATTAATTATAATTAGTGAGAAAAAAAATATATATCAGCGAGCAAAACTAAAACTAGTGACATGATGACAGATGATTCTGGCTGCTACATTTTGTGCCTTAGCTACAACAGGAAATGTCATAACATTATGTTAATTTTGTACAACATTCCCAGTGTAGTGTTACACATATTCATTTTGTGATAATAATAAATGTAACAAAAGTAAATGTAATTTTTGATGTAATCAGCACTACAGCCACAATTGATAACAACAAATTAAGGAAACATTCTATAAATTATTATTGTAAGAATAATCATACAACAAAAATATTTATGTATGATTCTTTATTATTCTTTAAATCAGTAGTCAGGGTGTAAGTACAAAGTATATCATGAAAAGGCTATCATCATTATTTGGGTACCTTAAAACAATACATTTGTGTTAACAGGTTAGGCAGACATGCATGCAACTGGTGGCCAGCAGCAAATGTCCAGAGGCTGACATCAGCCAGGATACAGAGCAGGAGACAGGCAGTGTCCACACCCCGACAGCCAGTGTCAGCACCAAGACAGTCAGTGTCAGCACCCAGACAGACGAATTCAAACAGAATGAGGAAAAGGGAGGAAATAAGCAGTATATTTGTACAGGAACTATGACCGATAACATACTTACCAACAAGGTTATTAGCAAAGACCACTCATACTGTACATCTGTTGAAGGCCTCTGCCAAGCTAGAGCACCATCATCACAGCAGGACCTAGATCTTAGCAGTGAGGGCTGTGAAGAGTCTGAAACAGAAAGCTTGATGGAAGACAGTCAAGATGATGAAAATGATGATGAATTTGAATTGAGCAGTGAGGGAAACATCAGTGATGATGATCAAAGCATTACTGATGGTGAAGATGAGATAAATATCATCTCTCAAGAAAAAAAAAGTATTGTGTCAATATCAGAATTGCTGAAGCTATTTCATGTGCAGAGATGTATAGTAACGAAGTAGAACTACTTCACTACTCTACTTAAGTACTAAAATGCTGTATCTGTACTCTACTGGAGTATTATTTTTTTCTCCTACTTCCACTTTTACTTCAGTACATATTTTTGATGAGTTTAGTACTTTTACTCCGATACATTTTTTATGTCCTGCATCGTTACTCGTTAGTCTACCGTCCCGTTCAGAGTTTATGGTTGCTATAACAACCGTTGCATCCAATTTTACTGTGTCGCGAACAAGATCTACATGACGTAATGTGTGCAAAGGGTGAGAAGACCGCTGATTCTGCTCCCTGCTCAGCCTCTCTCGCTCTGCTGCCTGCCTGCGTCGGGAGTAAGTGCTTTGAACCAGAGATGGAAGAACCCGAAACAACACCTTCAACTTCGAGTGATCGTGGTGGTGGCGGTGAGGAAGAAGACCACCCCCGGCCCTGGCCCTACTTACAGTCCATGTTTTCATTCGCCGGAGTGAAAGACAATTCATATAAAATGAAGTGCCTACTCTGCCTCCCGAGAGATTGCACCTGCACGCGCACACACATAAAAACGTACACTCATTCATACACAAACACACCCACACGCATACAAACACGCAAACACACATATAAAAACACACACACAGAGACACAAGCACGCACACAGTTTAAGAAGGGGAAAAGTTGTAGAGAAAAAAAGCACAAGTAGGGAAGAGAGGGGAGGGATGCTTTAAATGGAGAGGGGACATGCTTGATCTGTTTGTTCACAAAGAGTTAAGCCCAGTGTTTTCAGGTGTTCTAATCACTTTTTGTTTTTACATATGACATTTGTATTTGTATGTGGCCTACTGGCCTTTGAGATTGTTTTAACAAATTGAGGATGAAAAGAAAATATGTAATGTTTGAAGTGATGGGAGATGCTTTAAAGGGGGAAGGGACATACTTGCCCCTTTACTTTCCAATACATATTTATTTGTTCAAAAGAGTTAAGCTCAATGTTTTACATTACATTACAGCCAAACATTTGGAATAATATAAACAATATAATTTTCAAACTTTCGACTGATTTCTTTAATAACTACATTACACAATACTTTTACTTTTACTTTCAGTACTTGAGTAGTAATTTTAAAAATAAACTACTTGCAATACTTAAGTACAAAATATGTTTAATACTTTAGTACTTCCACTTAAGTACGGTGCTTAAAGAGCACTTCTACTTCTACTCAAGTCACTTTTTTGATAGAGTACTTGTACTTCTACTCAAGTCTGGATCGGTAGTACTTTATACATGTCTGTTCATGTGTGCCATTTGGAGGGTTGTGGCAAATGTTTGGTGAGGCCACCAACTGTCACCAAAAGAGGATTTGGGGTTCAGATCAAAACTGAGTGCATTGATGGGCATGATTATATGTGGCATTCTCAGCCCTTGGTTCGTGGAATAATGGAGTGTAATATATCTGTTCCTGCGGCTGTCTTTGTCACTGGTAATGAATGTGGTCCATTTATGGAGGTGTGCGACACAATTGGTCTAGAAACAATTTCTAAAAGGCAGTGGTTCAATGTCCAGAAGGCCTACGTCATCCCAGAGGTCAACCATACCTGGACTATACATAATGAGGCAGTAATCAGTTCCTTGATTGATGAGCCACTAATTGTGTCAGGAGACTGCAGGTACGACAGCCCAGGTCACAACGCATCCTATGGAACATATTCCCTCCTGGACATAAATTCCAAGTTGGTGGTGGCGCAAGAAACCGTTAAGGTCACTGAGACAAAGAATAGCTATTGGCTTGAAGTGGATGGTCTAGAAAGGTGCATCTCTAAATTACAACAATATGATTTAAACATAGCTGTTTTGGCAACTGACTGTCACCCATCAGTGCAAAAAGTAATTCGCCAAGAACATCCATTGATAAAACATGAATATGACCTGTGGCACATCGTAAAGTCGGTAAAAAAACGACTGCTTCAGTGCCACAATGAGGAGTTGTCAGCATGGGTCAGAATGATCACCAACCACCTCTGGTATTGTGTCACCACATGTGACGGTAGTGTAACACACCTCAAGGAGAAGTGGTTATCAATTCTCCACCACATCACCAATGTGCACCATTGGATAACTGGTGAGACCATGGCAAGGTGTGAACACCCCACCTACACTGCTGAACAAGAAAGTCAGCGTCCATGGCTCCTCCCTGCCTTTCAGCACCTGCAGAGGATTGTCCTGGACAAGTTACCAAAAAAAAAACCACACTGGGCATTCACACAGGGCAGCTAGAATGTCTTCACTCCCTCTACACAAAGTATGCCACCAAGAGGAAGAAATTTCTTAGGGAGAGTTTAGAGGCACGTCTCCGCATTGCTGCACTGGATCATAACAGCAACATTAATAGAGAGACAGCCAAGACCAAGGAAGGTGGTGAGCAGCATAAGCATCAATATTCAAAGTCTGCTCAACAATATGTTGTAACCCCACTGAAGGTCCAGAAGGATTATACATTCAGGAAGAACATTGTAGCAGGAGTGATGAACAGATGCAGGTTGACATCCATACGTGCAACATGTCAACGGCTGAAAACCGAGTGTCCTGTCACCCTGGCCCAGCACAAAGGTGTGGAAAAACCAGAAAAAGCTCTGTCCATTGCCAAACATCTGAGCAGGTTTAAATCCTCATAGCCCGGAAACACACCTTGCTGAGGAAGAGCAGAGAGACATCTTTCTTGAAAGCAGTATTGATGAGTTTGAATTTCCCACAATTATCATATTTGTAAATATTAATTATAGTAAGTTTGAGGCCAGTTCAGTGTCAAAGAAGTTATTGTCATTTAATCACTATAATAATAATAATAATAATAATAATAATAATAATAATAATAATAATAATAATAACACTATAATAATAATAATAATAATAATACAATAACAATAATAACAACACTATAATAATAATAATAATATAATAACACTAATAATAATAAAATAATAATAATAATAACAATAATAATAACACTATAATAATAATAATAATTTGATCAATGTAAACTTTCAAATGTGTATTAGGGCAAGAAAACTATCAAACAGCATTTAAATGTACATTCAACCAGTTCATAAAATCTTAAAATAAATTGTATAATCACAAAAACAGCACACATTGCAAACAAAACTTAAAAATCATCATAGATGTCAGCATACTCAAAGCCATGATATTCTGGAGAGGGAAAAACAGTCCTGATGTAGCAGACAACACAGGCTGGAATCGGGATTCGGTTCCTCCTCCCCAAATGCCCTCTGGACCATAGGGTAAACTGCCTGTATGCAGTTAACCTAAAGAGGCTGATGGAAAAGAAATGTATTGGTTACAATTAGAATACAATATATTTTGAACATAGGTAATGTACATTCTGATATAAGGGATGATGAATCCATTGAAATTTTATATATATACACATTTGATATTTTGAAGTGTGATTTTTGTATTACTCCTTTATTTATTTGATGTACTTTATTGAATTGTAATTTTTTTTGGATGTTCGCTATGATCAGTTTGGATGATTAACCACACCTGCCATCAAGATCTTGTCAACATTTTGGTGTGCAGGATTTATAAATATGTGTGCTTTTCCATTTTTTTTCACATGGCAAAAATATAGAAGATAGTATAATTGAAATTTGTAAATATTAAATTTTTGTGATTCGGTGTCTGTGTGCAGGTGTTATGTTTTTACAAAGATGTGTATAAGTATAACCACATATATATTTCCTCTACAGTACTGTTTGTAATTCACGCAGTTTCAATTGAAGTTCACTTGTAGTTTGCTGCCACAAACGATATAACAACGCTTATTTTTCTTACATATGCTTACATTTGTCATGTTTACTATATAATTGTTGATGAGAGTGGACATTTGGACATTCATGTTAACTTGATTGACTGCTTCCCATCTATTATAATACCCTACATATCCAAAGTACAAAATACTAGATCATATGCCTCTTATGTATGAATGATATCACTGAAACGTTACTGAGGATTAAGCTGAATGTCTGAACATCAACCTGTCTACACCACAGCTGATTTGACCGCAATATCCGAAACATTGGTGTCATAACATGCTGTACAACCTGATGTAAACAAGCTACACATAAAGTGTTCATGTGGCATCACATTGTAGTTTCAGACATGTTTTGTATCAAACTGGCTCGTTCACCAGTAGCTATATGCAACACGGACTCGACTAACGCTAGGTACTGTAATTGTTAGCTAACAGCCGTTAGCTTCAACGAGCTAAGCTAAGGTTTAGCTAGTATTTTGTACCGGAGACGCGATTTAAACAAGACAACAGAACAAACTGCACTTGAAACAGTGTTCGCCTTATGTGTCATCAAATTCATGGCTCTGAAAAACTTCATGTAGCGTATTTTTATTTAGGGCGCACTGTTAATTAGCCAGTGGTTACAACTAAATTAGTTTGACTCACCTGCTGTTGACCGGGCGCTCCAGTGTTTCAGCTCTGACGTCCTTTAGGGAAAGCATCGCCACCTCCAACACATCCACCTCCAGGCATAACATGCCAAATGACCGCACCATAGTGATGCAGGAATGGTCACGCAACATATGGTCCAGACCAGCCTCCTGACAGCAGACAGACTCTGTCACAGTGGGCATTGGTGTGCAGTGGCCACACTGACACCAGGTGATGTTGCCAAGCCGCTCTTGACCCACGACCACCGGGTCCAGGACTTCTTCCTCTCGTACCACCACCACTGCTCTATTTCCATGCCGTATAGGCTCAAATGCATATGCGATCGGATTGATAACGAACTCAGTTGGTCTTTCAAGTTCATCTTCTTCCATTTTCCAAATTCACTTTCTTCACTGACCCACAGAACCAACCAACCCCGTGACGTAGACAGTGACGTCATTACAAAATGTCGGCTCCCTGGCTAGATAACCAGGTAGAAATTACGAAATAAATGTGTCGTATTTATGGCTTTAGCAACTTTTTTGATTCAGATTTTCGGCAGGGTGTTTTTTGTAATGTACTTTTTCACTACCAGTGCCAAAATATACCCGTTTCACTTCCACTTTAAAGGTAGAATATGTAGAATGAGCAGAACAACGCCATCTAATGTCTCGAGATCGTAGTCGCAACAACCAAAAAGTAATTCCAGCAGTCGGGTTGCCAGGTCCGGTGCCGGATTTTATTTTAGCTCTAACTCTGTAAATATACCACTTTATCCACATGCCTAACCTTTATAGACGAGAAAGTAGCCCTTTAGATCCACAATGTGACGCTAATTTGTCCAAATAACATCTGCTTAAAGTTTTCCTGCGAATTCGGAGCCACTCAAGTTAGCCGTAGCGAGTAACGCACTTCCGGTCATTTTCACAAAATAAAACACCCGTTGCCTTTTATTATTAAGAAAACCATAACGATAGAGTTGGTGCTTTTATTTTGAAAACAAGAAGCGAACATACCCTCGCTGTAACTGACTTGAAACAAAGTCCTTCTTAATATAATGTCTCTGCTTGAAACCACCGAGGTACATTACATTGTAACGCCAGTGGGAGTAGCAGCAATGTCTCTGCATGTACTGCGTAATCCTAAACACCGATTGGCTTGTGTGTGGTGTCGTCAGAAGCAGAAGAGGCTCACGGTCGTAAACATCTAGTCACGTGTACTCTGAGATGGACGTGCAGGTCAGAAAATGACGTAAAAGGACCGTATATGGTTTGTTATTTGTGTTATCACGTTACGTGTTGGACTAAATACATGGACATATTGAGGAAAATATTCCGGTTTTATGGAAACGGATTTCATATTTCACAAGAATGGATACTTGGCGAGCTGTACAGAAAGTCCTGTGTCATAAGATGATCGTTGTGGATAAAGGGAAGACTTTGAAGGTATGTAGAATTATAGCTTTTCTCACTTAGCTGAGTGGCTAGCCAAGCTAATCGCTAATACTATTACGGCTGTGAGCAACCATATAAGTCGTGAGTGGTCTTGAATGAATCAGGACAATCTAAGCTTTCCAATAATGTACGGCATGAGTATATAGGTTTAAGGGTTGGTGTTTAAAACATTCAGAAGAACGTGTGGCTACCTCCTAACATCCGTCCCGTCCCGTGAACGGAACAGCGTGCGTTAAGAGGTTAATGATCAAATATCAAAATCCGAATAGCGTCAGAAAGTCAACCCACTCTCCACATTTCCATTGCTACCGTTTTGATACTTCATGGTACACAAACAAATAGCATCTCATATGAAAGCTAAGACCCTGGCGAGTTCAACAGTACCACTATTATTGCGCTAAAAACTCAGTGAACCAGCAACCAAAGAATACAAAGGTAAACAACCACTTATTTACACCTACTAACAAATATTCTGTCTTACCTTCAAAGTTTTGTGATGAAAAGTTGTACTTGAGAGCAAAAAACGCTGGTTTTAGTAAGTCCAACACGGCCGTGTTTGTTTACAACTTTCACCCAGTGCCAGCCTACAGTAGCTGCACCGGAACAACAGACAACCCTGGCAACCTGCACTTCCGGCCGCTAACTGGCTGGTACAATGTACACAGAACGTCATTGTCGAACCCCTAACATTTTTAAAAAAAAATATTAATTCAGACTAAATATTTTTTTTATGGAAAAGCAATACTTTCATTCTGTACCCCTCAAAATGCCCCGTGGCTGTATTATTTTAAAAAAAATATAGCTTTTAATAAATATTCTACATATTCAACCTTTAATAGTAATACCACGAGTGAAACTGCAAATGAAAAACAATACAAAACCTTAGCGACACGCTGTAAAGAAAACTAATAAACACTAATTAACAATAATAATATTTAAAGAATAGCTGAAAAACGACACGGCACAAAAGAGCCGTTTACCCTAACAGATACATTGTTGCTAAGCAACGCTCACTTTACACTTTCTTTCTATGACTTTACATCAGTTCACAAATTACTATTGTCTTAAGTTAGATAATAAACATCACACATTACAATACTAAACTCACCAACCTATCATCACATATTACACATCACTTCAAATCAACAAATTTACAGCCATTGCCTTCGTGAGCATGACAAAGACGACTCAGATTGACCAGCCGTCCTTCTTAACTGCTGGTTGCTACATTACTGTTACGTTAAAAACCGTTATGTAGCCTTCAAAATAAAACTCCAGAGTGTGTGTCTTATGCAGAATTTCTTACCATTAAATCATATCTAATACATTCATTCTGAGAGCAGAACAAACATTATAAAAATAAAAATACAAAATAATTACACTTAAGCTGTCACATTTAAATAGAGTAAATACTACAACTTGATATATAGAGGCTATGTATATGCATATATTTAAACACTAACAGCTCTTTTCACTCACTATATTTAAACATTTGTTATGCATAGCAACACCGAGGCAAATCCTTTTTTTGCACAAACATACTTGGAAGTAAATCTGTTTTGGAAGAACAACAATAATAAATACTGAGAATTACTGTTTCGTGTGGCCCTGTAGGGGGCGGTGTTGCACCCTGCTTGCTGCTCTGCCTTCTCTCTGTCGCTCTCGTTTTTTGTTTTTTTTTATCTCTCGCTCTCCGGTCACGGCCCTCCCTCTGTCTTTTCTTTTATACAGTCTACCAGGGCCGGCCCAAGGCATAAGCGAACTAAGCAGCTGCTTAGGGCCCCGTGACCACTAGGGGGCCCCCAAGAGCAACTAATTTAAAAAATAAAAAAGCAATTAATTTTTTTTTTTCCATGTGTGCGTGATGATGATTCATATATTATCAAATGTACGTTCTTGTACAAAACAAAAACAAAAAACAACAACAACATCATGTTAACAGAGTCTGTTAACATGATATCAAGCAGAGTGTAGTTTCCTACTGCCTCACTGCTTGAAATTTGACCTCCGCTAGTAACGTGTGCAGTGGACCCAACCGTGCGGTGCGCACTCAGCATCCAGGAGCTAGGAGCAGGTGAAGGATGTCGCAAAAAAGGACTTACCCCTCAGGGGCAGAAAAGAGAAAAAGGAAGAAAGATGAAGAGGAGAAAAAACGACAAGATAAAGGTATGTCTCGGTAATGTAACATTTGGTGTCAAGGAGATTTTGAAAGGTTCCCTGAAATTAGGAAAGTCCCTAATTATTGTTGACATTTTGTTTCAAATACGTTAGCCTATAATAGCAAATTTGCTAGCTAACATTAGTTCAAAATGTCTTACTACTTCTCTTGTGGGTAGGTTAGATAGCTTGGCTTACTATTCAAGCTAACGTGTTTGCGTTTGTGTAATACTTTGAAAAGTTAATTCTCAGGGTATATATATTATTCTGGGTCGCTTTTTTGGCATCAAAACAACGTTTCTCATAACGTTTGATAGCAAATGTTTAATAACTAACGTTAATTACAAACGCGGTGACGTTTGCTAGCAATATGGTTTTGCATTAATGAATTAATTTAGTTAACTTATAGTTTGAGGTACGTTGTTTGCAATTGTTTGCTGCAGAGCACAGTAATTTATGTGAGTAAATTAATATATTCCTTTTACATCAACTCCCTGTTATGCTCATACGTTATATGAAACTTCCCCAGGAGCACTGTTAAAGTATTTTGGAGGAGGCAGTGACTCAGTCCAGAGGCAATCCACCTCCTCAGGAGCAGCCCAGGCTGGTGAATCAGGTAATCGAAAAACTGTAAACATATATATTTAATTTCTAGTCAAATTATCTCATTAAGATGTAATAATATAAGATATAATCATATGACAAGGGACATGTTTTTCATCTCAGGTCCATCTCTATCCTCTGCTCCATCCACTGTGCCCACTGTCCTCTCTGCAACCTCAGCTGTACCTGGTAAGTTAACAACAAAACAGCCTTTATAATTGCTCAGTGTACTGCAGAATATTCTGAGATTAATAATTTTGTCCAAAAATATTATTTTAATTTCCCTATAGGTCTTCATCTTTGGTCATTGAGATTGTCTTCTTCAGCATCCAGTTTGCAGCAGGGATCAGCAGCTCCGCCAGTGGACCCAGCTGAGTGTCCCTCTTTCCTGTCGGACTCAGAAAGGACTGAACAGGTATTAAGAGGGCCACTGCCTATAAAGGACACATTCACATTCCCGAAGAGACACGATGGCCGAAGCTTCCACCATCATTACACATACAGACACCTAGTAAATGGGGAAAAAGTCAAGCGGAGCTGGCTCACATATTCAAAAAGTAAAGATGCGGTCTATTGCTTTTGCTGCAAATTATTTTCAAAAAAGTCCATAAAACTGGCAACTGAAGGACAGCAGGATTGATATTTCTTTGTTTATTTTATTCAATGTTGTGTTTTTTACATATAAAAGTCAAATGTTTGAATTACAGGAGTGTGTTTTGTATTTCCCTCCCTATTTTTACCAAATATTTTGCACATTTTTACATAGTTTTCAGACCTAATTCAACTTAATATTTTATTTATCAACCATTTGTGTTACCTTGTTTTAGGTGCCTGTTGATTTTCATCATTATTTAAGTATTTGTTGTTGTATTTTCATTTTATTTAATACTGTCTGATTTTGTATATTTGGTGTTTCAGTTTATTTAAAATAATAATAATAAAGCAGATTGTGTTTACAGTAAATGATTAGTTTATTTTGTTACTTTTAATTGACCTAGATGACATTCAGTATCCCACTTAGTACTATATCACTTTAATATTAAGTGTTAATCAACCCCAGGCCATTTCAGATTAAAAACCATAGATGGGTAAAACATGCCGGGCTGCTCTTTGAGGTTTTATGTATTGATTCTCTGTGTGGCCAGTAAGGGGAGTTGCTGACTTTGCCAAATATTAATTGAAAGATTTTTCTGTAAGTTTGCAAATGTGGTGTCTGCTTCCATTGCATTAATCACTGTTGATTACAATCTAACTACAACAAAAAGTTTTCACATTTAGTTTTACAAGTGTATTCGTAATGACAGAGTAGAATAAGTAGAATACGTTTATAGTAGGTGTGTGAATGATCAATAATTATTATTATTATTATTGGCAGTAATAGAGGGCCCCAAAATCAAATTTTGCTTAGGGCCCCATGGAGGCTTGGGCCGGCCCTGCAGTCTACGGTCTTTGCCTGTCTGTTCTGTTTTTAACAGGAAGAAATACTTGAGAGCATTTGAGTATTTGGGGAGGAGTGGGAGGAATCATTAGTCTCTCTGTAGCCACGGCCCGAAACCCGACCAGGGGAACTTTTCTTGTTTTCTCCAGCATGTTTTTGAACGCTGGGTTTAATTAGGGTTAGGGTTAGGTTGAGATCGGCTGAGATCTCCACTCCAGAAGTTGCAGCACATGAAAGACATACAATAAAAACAACATGCAGTACAAACGTACATCAGATTAAAAGACAGTGGTGGAATAGACAGACTAACACTGGATGATCGTACACATATACATCCATACCACCTCCCAACCCTCCATCATAGCATTCACATCACATCACCTCACCACATTGTCATAAATATAGTTTCAGTCACACATCCCAACACTCGCATACATCCATACACTGGCTGGAGTCATAAATGTACATTAATTTCCATATACAGAACCATCACATTTTAGGGTGCTCGAGGATGCCCATATTAGAAATAATGATTTGCTGAGGCTGTTTGCTGAAAACATGACAAAAAGTACCCCTGAAGTCTCTTTCCTCTGTCTGTTCGATCGTTATAGGAAGGAAGCTGCCTTTGTCTAAGCTGTGCAGATTGTCATCTTTTTGCATGATGTGTCTAAAAAGTGTTTTATTGGATCCACGCCAAGATAAGATATTCCTTTATTAGTCCCACAGTGGGTTACAAGTTACAGTATTGCAGCAAAAAGTAGAACGAGCATAAATAAAAAGAATAAAGAACAATAAGTAATAGGTACAAAAGTTATAAAAAGACAATAGCAGTAACAAAATATAGTAAAAGGGGAAAAAAAGTAACATTATGTAAAAGAGTAATATTGGTGTTGGTGTCTCAACATGTGAAATTCACCATAAGGCAAAACAGGATGTAGGGTACCCACATCTAAAAACCTTCACATTTGCTGGATCAAAAATCAAACTTTAAGCAAAAACCAGACAGAGAATGTTGCTTTTGTAATTAAAGTTGCCGGGACCTTTTAATAGAGTGTGCAGATCCTCTTTCTGGTTTTTAAAAATTCACCATATGCCAAATTATTTTTGAGGTGGTGCAGATGAAATGACTCATTGTGCGAGACAGACAGAGAATTATGATCAGTACGTTTCTTAAATAGCATAGTATGTCATTTATAGTCATGATTAGATCTAGGAAGTGCATCCTTTGTTTGGAGAGTTCAGTAGATAATTTGATGTTCTTATTAGTACTATTAAGAAATCCATTTATTCATTATGACTACCTGAGATGACCCCTGTTGTCATCTGGGTGTTTCCTCTCTGCAGGCTCCTATAATTGTATTAACTTAGTGCATCCAGCCTGATGTACTGACAGCTGTAGTCTCTCTGCCTCTGTTCCCTCCTCTTGATTTGGTTATGCTTATTTACTTACTTTACTTTCATGTACTTTCACACTAACCCTATACTGCCTCAATACTGCAGGTGAGACTGAACTCACTTCCTATGCACTCTTATCAAGTGTTTACCACAATTCACCAGTATATTGTGCAACACCAGTCCAGTTGTTGGCAGTAGTGCACTTATAGGCTGGTTTTAGAATCAACGATAATCCACTGACAAGAGGAAGTTTAAGTAAAGGTTTAAGAAGTTTATGAAAGATGATTTTGAGAAACATGTTTGATTCTTAGAAAAAGACAGAAACCTTTCAAAATAATATTGTTTTATGACTCTAATGTACAGTAAACCGACATACTTCTAGATAATGGAATTGCTTTGTATTTCTCATCTCAGCCCTTCAATGTGTGTTTGTTTCCATCAATGCCACAACCTGTAAAACAGTAACGGACACACAAAATGAAGCAAATTCAGACTATCTGATCAAATAAATAAAATAAGCTTGAGATGTGGACTGTCTTAGTAGTTACATATACTTGAACACTGCAGCAGTTACTGGAAATATGTCACACAAGTAGACATAAATAAAACAAATTCAACAAAACAAGGCTAAACAAATAAGTCTTGAGCTGTTTTATAAAAGTATCCCTCCCACATAGTAATCAACCATAGTAATCAACGTCAACGTTTAAGAGTTTTCATCCTTTGCTGGATGATTTATAGCTGCAGCGCATTTGGCTTTTTAAGCCACATTAAGCTTAATGGTTTCAAGTTCAGCACAGTCAACAAGCACTGCATCAACCTCAATGAGTTCTTTACAGTGTTCCTCGACAAGAGTCTGCAATCCCGATGGCTCCCTCAGTCGCTGTATGTCCACATAGATCAGGCCATTAAAAAAGTTCAAGTATAAATCCCTGAGGAATCATCTCTCTCCCGGAGATGAGTTTGGCAAACAGAGTAGTCTCAGCACACATCACACACACATTAATTCTCTTTCTAAAGCACACTTTGCCCATGCAGTACATCTTCCTTTAACTACAGAAGACAGCAGTAAACAAATCACTACCTCTGGACCGGTAAGCTGTGGTGGAAGTAAATGAAAGTAGCAATACCAAAATATAAAAACACTCCATTACAGATAAAAGTCTTGATTTCAAAATCCTATTTCAGTAAAAACACATAAGTATCATTTGCTAGGTTTGCACAGCTATTCTTGTTAGGACATTGCATTGACTTCACTGAGAACAGCCCAATCCAAACCTTATCCAGAACCTCAGAAATTACATTTGGCCTCATTGGGAATGGGCTTTGGTTCCCCTCAGGACAACAGGTCCCGACAAGGTTGGTGTTTATACTGGGGTGGTCCTCAAGAGGCAACAAAAACATGCACGCACAGACAGAGAGAAAGACACACACACAGATACGTTGTCCTATGTCACTTTTGGGGACATTACATAGAACCATAACAAATAAACTTGATGCAGGAAATCAGTTTATAATTCAGTTTTGATTAAAAAAAAAGCTACATTTCACTTGCTGTCTTTTCAATGAAGTTCAAAAGTTCTTTTTTGGGGGAAATATATACATATATTATAAATAAGTACACACACACACACACACACACACACACACACACACACACACACACACACACGTGTTTTTCCTCTTTCAAGTATAAGGACATGTTAACCCCCCGGGGTAGACTACAGATGAAATCAATTTGACTAGACTTCACCTAGTAGTAATCTGGTCTCTTTGAGAACAGTATTGACCGCCGGTATGAGGCGGTCGCTGTACTTCAGTAGTCTGCCGTCATAAACCAGCTGCTCGGCTTTCATGTCTGGTGTCCCGGCTCTGTACAGACAGGAAACAGAAACATATCAGTTATACACAACATGAGCTGCTGGTTTCTTCTCCACTTTGGAACTCTGCATCTGAGAGAATCATTGGACGGGTTATTTCATGATTTATGTCACGACCATCAGTTATTCACGAGCAAGGAACACATCACCAACGAGATACGTTTTAACAGATTTATTGACAGAATTTGAATGAATTGTGTATTCTTGATGGGGAACGATTCTTGATGCGGAACGATTCTTGATGTGGAACGATTCTTGATACGGTGATTCTTGATGCGGTGTGGGGAGGTCGGACGAAGGATCCGCCACTGCGCCCGGGCAGTGACGAACCCCCAGGAACCTATAAGAGAGGAGAGAAGAACAGAAGAGAGGGCGGGGGGGAGGGAAACTCGAAAGCGAGAGTGAACGAGGGGGACGCTGTTAGGTCTGTTTATATAGGAGCCGGAAGGGGTGTAATTGGTGTGTGTTCCCGCTCCTGAAACTGCGCTTATCAAGCTTCGATTCACGAGCAAGGAACACATCACCAACGAGATACGTTTTAACAGATTTATTGACAGAATTTGAATGAATTGTGTATTCTTGATGGGGAACGATTCTTGATGCGGAACGATTCTTGATGTGGAACGATTCTTGATACGGTGATTCTTGATGCGGTGTGGGGAGGTCGGACGAAGGATCCGCCACTGCGCCCGGGCAGTGACGAACCCCCAAAAACCTCCAATTATTTGAGACGTGCTCGTGCGGATCTTAGATCGTTGAGTCTGAGCAGATATAGCTGTGATACGTTAATGAGTGTGAATAGTGAGAGTCCAAGATACAAGCAAGACGGCACGGGTCGAAGTGTGATGGTGACACAGTGAATTCTGAGCATCCAAGGAAACTGAAGATGCTATATGGAATATGGAATATGAACCTCGCTTTGAGGGTCAGTGCGATGTGAGGAGTTTGGTATCCTCAGCGAATGGTGTGTAAGCAAGTGGACAGCAGATCGGCGGTAAGAGAAAGCCGTTTGGCTGGTTCTTGGCTGACGAGACCAGCGAGAAGTGACTTACTTGGGGATGGTTTATGGCTGGGCTGGGATTACCTGTGATTAGTTTGGAGAAAAACTAGTACCGCTGAGGTAGGATTTGATAGTAGGTGTTTTATGTTCATGGCAGAATGAGCATAGGTGATGTAGCAGATGACGGTGGTGAGATAGAACGAGGGGGAAATGATGTTGTGTCGGTCATGAAAGTGTTGGAACTTATCCAAGCTGTCCAGTAGGACGAGAGTGTAGAAGATAAGCTGTTAATATTGTAGTTTGGAATTCGAAGATCAGGAGTATTAAAGATGGATTTACAGATTGAAGTCAGTGCAGAATATGGAGGAACTGGAGTCGGCAGCGGTTTGGCGTGCAGAGCCAGTTTCTGAACTTCTGGAACATAAAATGAGAGAGAGAGTCAGCGATGGTATTATGGTGGCCTGGGACGTAGGCGGCGCGGAGGATATTGGTTAGTGATGGAGTGCCACATGAGCGACGCATGAATGGCGTGATTGAAAAGGAGTTGGAGCGACCTTGGTTAATGATTTCGACGACTGAGATTATCATAGTGTATAAGAATGGATTAACTAGACTATTCGTGACCCATAGAACAGAGGTGGCTACTACGGGGGTAGATTTCGAAGAGGCGGAGGAAGCGACCTGGCAATTGTCCATGAGTTCTGGGGGCCATTCTGATGCTAACCATCTACCGTTGTAGAAACCCCCAAAATCAGCAGAAGGAGCGGCATCAGTGTAGCTGGATGTCAAGGGAGTTAGTCAGCTGATCATCATGAAAGAAGGAGATACCGTTCCGGCTAGAGAGGAGATGGAACCACAAGCGAAGCTCGGCGAGACAGGATTGGTTCCGTGACAAGGAAGACAGAAGCGACAGGACGATACGATAGCGCGTCGATAATGAAATAGTTATGGTGGTGAAATAGGACGACATATATATGTTACTTTGAACGTGTGACAGTGGCATTGATAATGAAATGGTAGAAGTGATGAGATAGGACGAAGTGTAGGTTACGTTAAACATATGAAAGGGGCGTTGATAATGAAATGGTCGAAGTGACGAGAGAGAACGACAGGTAGTTTACGTTAAACGTGTGAAAGGGGGTGGTCTCAGCTGGCCATTTGGTGGAGAACGATGCATCGTTCTGTCTGATGAAGTTGCGGGAGTAGCACTTGGGGGCAATGACATCCCGGTGTCACTGCCCGGGAGAAATGAGCTGCAGGGATCAGTGAAGTCACATATGGGTTATCCTGGTACCTTGTTGATGAGACAGCGGGGCGCTGGAAGCCCGGGGGCAGATGTTCCGGTTGGAGCAGAGTGCTGGCAGCTCTCGATGCCAGGAGCCTTGACTAGAGCAGGCTTCTGTGGCAACTAGAGCAGGATGTCCACGATAAAAGCTGCCTGCTGTCGAACTAGGCGAGCCAAGGTTGGGTTGAATAAATGGCGGGGTCACTGACATCAAACATCCTGGCCGAATTGAAGTGGTGCAGATGTAGAGAAAAACAGCAGGGGTCATTGGCATCCTGGTGCTGATGTTCTGGCCTAAGCCGAGTGCTGTGATTGGAATGAAGGGACGGCAAGGGTTGTAGGCATCCCGGTGCCCGATGTTCCCGTTGGAACGAAGTGCTGTGGTTGGACAAATAAACAGCATGGGTGGCAGGCATCCCGGTGCCTGATGTCCATAACTAAGCAAAGTGCTGCTGTTAGATTTAAGGAAATAGCATGGGTCGTAGGCATCCCGGTGCCTGATGTCCCTGTCTAAACAAGCGCTGTGCTGCTGTTGGATTTAAGGAAACAGCATCGGTCGCAGGCATTTTGATGCCTGAAGTACACAACTAAGTGAAGTGCTGCTGTTGGATTTAGAAAACAGCATGGTCGCAGACGTCCCGGTGCCTGATGTCCCTGTCTAAGCGAAGCGCTGGGGTCGTAGTGAGGAAACGCCATGGATGCTGGTATCACTGTGCCTGATGTTCCCGTCTAGCGGAACACTGGTTGGAGTTAGAAAACCACATGGGTCGCAGGCATCCCGGTGCCTGATGTCCCTGTCTAAATGAAATGCTGTCTAAATGAAACACGTGGCTGGAGTAAAGAAAACCGCATAGGTCGCAGGCATCCCGGTGCCTGATATTCCTGTCTAAACGAAACGCTGTGGCTGGAGTAAAGAAAACCGCATAGGTCGCAGGCATCCCGGTGCCTGATGTAGACGACTAAGCGAAGTGCTGCTGTTGGATTTAGAAAACAGCATGGTCGCAGACATCCCGGTGCCTGATTTCCCTGTCTAAACGAAGCGCTGTGGTCGTATTGAGGAAATGGCGTGGTTGCTGGTATCACTGTGACTGATGTTCCGTCTAAACAAAACACTGTGGCTGGAGTAAAGAAAACCGCATGGGTCGCAGGCATCCCGGTGCCTGATGTCCCTGTCTAAACGAAATGCTGTGGCTGGAGTAAAGAAAACCGCATAGGTCGCAGGCATCCCGGTGCCTGATGTCCCTGTCTAAACGAAAAGCTGTGGCTGGAGTAAGAAACCGCATGGGTCGCAGGCATCCCGGTGCCTGATGTCCCTGTCTAGGAGCGGCGCTGCGGTTGGAGTGAGGAGGCGGCAGGGGGTTTATGACTCAGACAATATAGAAGCAATTTCAGGTTAGTTGTATTTGTGATAAATTGTGTTAGTAGCTTGCGATCCAGCTTTTAACGTGGACGATACAGAGTGATTTCGGTTAGTATTGTGGTAACTGTGTTAGTAACGTGCAATACGATGCGTTTAATGGCAGATGATGCCTAAAATGACGATTGACTCGATATGCTGGCAACGTGCAACCTGGTGTTTGTAATGTTCAAGCACGTGTAACGGTGTGCAATGGCAAAGTGACGTTAGTGTAGCTGCGCGAGAAGCTTCCAGCTGGTATATGGAAAAGACAATGTGGAAGTAACTTTAAATTAATTATGAATCTTTACTACAAAGTAGTGGAGATGGATAACGTATGATGCAGGACTGATGCCGTTGGTATAATGCCATAGACTGTATAGAAGAAATGGACGTAACAATGTGACTTCACCCACTGGTTTGTGGACTGCTGCTCGGGAGCCTCTTTTATTTATTTATTTATTTATTTATTAATTAATTATTTATTTATTTATTTATTTATTTTTTTTTCCTTCTTTTCCTTTTATGACACCAAAACCATAATACTGACAAGTCTGAGTAGAATGAGTAGCGCAATACTACCTGGCCCCTGCCGGGGGGCGCTGTGGCCGTGGGGCTACGGGGCTCTGTGACGTCACGCGTGCCGAACCGGGCGGTGATTGGCTTAGACGAAAACCCGGAAGGCGGGAGCGCCAGTTGCTGTTTGTTGATGCTGAGTAATGAAACTTTAGTTTGATGTGGCTGAGGTTGATAGGGAATGCATCCTATGCAGGAATCGTTGGCAGTTCGGTCGCTGATGTCGGGGTCCGTTTGTGGATGTAAAAGGCGGCCGGACGGAGAGTGCGAGTCCGGTGTGGTGGAGAGTTATCTGGACTGTTGAAGCGGCTGAGGAGGGAAGAGTTGAAGCTGCTGCTCCAGCGGCTTTGTGCGTTGCTTCCCTGGTTTTTTGCCCTCGCTAGTGGAGGAGAGGAAGCCGGAGATCTACCGGGAGTGTCACATCAGTGTGGGTTGAAGAGCCTGCAAGGCCGGTAGTATGTGCCTGCGGGACCGGCATGTGCCCCGCGGGGCGCTCGGCTGAGGTCTGCTGCTGTGTGACGACAGGAGAACCGGTTTCCCACGAATCTTCAGTCAAGTCGGACGGGTTGATCTGCAGTTCGTGATCCGTGGTGAGTTCACTCTTGGAGTAGTAATCGTAGCATTTGTTCAAGTTGTGTTGATGCAATGCGGGAAGTACGATCTGTTTCTGGGTTGATCATGAAAGCTTGACTGAGACTGCCTGCACGTGAAACTCGAAAGCGAGAGTGAACGAGGGGGACGCTGTTAGGTCTGTTTATATAGGAGCCGGAAGGGGTGTAATTGGTGTGTGTTCCCGCTCCTGAAACTGCGCTTATCAAGCTTCGATAATTATTTCAACTTTTCTGAGAAGTTGCATTTTTTTCCTGAAGAGTCAAAAGCCCTCAGTATTACAGAGTACGTATCAGCCTCTGCTGTCATTCCTACTGCAAAGAACAAGAAGCTTGTTAGACACACAAACTGGAGATAACGTGCACCAGATTTACTGACATTATCAAAGACTGAACCTGAATAATTAAAGGAACAACCAAATTGTCATTCTTAGCTACAGCTTGCTGTTAGCGGTGCATACAACAGAATTTAGATGTGTTTTACTGAAGCTCTTCTTGGGAATTGTATTTGGCTTTGCTCCTTAAGGAGGACATATGATGCTTTTTGTGATTTTCTATTTGTCTGCTGTTTTTTGCACTGTGCAATTCTGCATTTGAGAGAATAATCAAACAAGTTATGTCATGATTTATGTCACGACCATCAGTTATCAGACACACAAACTGTAGATAACATGCGCCAGAGTAACTGACCTTATTCAAAACTGAGCCTGAATCTGTAAGTGAACGACCAAATTGTCATTCTTCAGCTTGCTGTTAGTGGTGCATACAAAATAATTTTAGACAACTTCTTGAGAATTGTTTGGCTCTGCTCCTTTAAGAGGACATATAATGCTTTCTGTGATTATTTTTATTTATTTTATTTATTTTTACTTTTAACCTTTTTGATGTTTTGCATTATTTATCATTTCATGATGCTGTCAACACCATTGTAAATGAGGATTACTCCTCAATGGTCTCTCAAGGTAAAATATAGGTTGATAATCTTTACATTTAGCTTGTTTAGCTTTTTCTTGTTTTAAAAAAATAATTTTTTACAAAACATGTAATTCTAAAATATAACCTCACTGTGCAGAGACAACCAAAATATATATATTGATGAATGTGATTTTATATGTATTGTTGCTGTTGTTAGGACCCCAGGAAGACGATCAACCACGTTGTAGAAAGTAATGTGGACCAAAATAAAGAAAAATCATACTATCCTATAATAATAAATTGATTATGTTTGAGTTCTGGACCAAACTCTAATTTGAAGATTTCATCTTGAACTTTATTTGTTATTTGCTGACATTTTAATAACCAAATGATTTATTTATTAATTGAGAAAACAATCAGTAGATTAATCAATCATTAAAATAATTGTTAGTTGCACATATGATTTCATTAGAAGTACAAGACCAGCAGTCTACCTTGTGTGGTAAATCCGAGCTATATCCCTGTCAACCCAGGTGCAGCCTTTCTCTGACTTCAGCAGTCCATGGACGCTAGGTTGGAAGACAGCTCGGGGGTTAACGATGACCTTGGAGTTGCCATATTTATTCTTACTTGTGACGGGTCTTTGGTGGAGGTGAGCCAGGATGTTCACCCCAGGCACATACTCCCAGCCGGGGCTTTCTATAGGTTGCTTTTGGGAGGCGGGAAGAGGCACTGTGATTGTGGTGGGGAACACATTATTCTGAAACATGTAGCACTTGTCGACACCATATTTCTTCTCCAGCTGTGGCAGCAAGTCCGACCAGCTGGTGATAGAAAAAGGCACAGGTAACACTTTTTAAAACACTTTATAGTTACAAACAGCATACAGACAATTAGTAAATGCTCCAAAGCATATGCATAAGGCTTAGTGTGGCATTTATGAACATTTACAACTCTCAATATTATACATAGACATTTAAAGATATACTGCAGTTAATAGGTATGTATAACTAATTAACATAAAAAGTATTTTAAATGAAAAGGTAGCGTCTTCTACATTTTCTGCTGACCATGACATGTACAGAGCTGCTACTTCTATAGTTGTGATTTTAAATCTCCTGGTGATTGTTATTAAATTTAATTTAATAAGTTGTTTAATATGTGTCTGAGGCCTTGAGTTATCACTTTAGAATTGGGTTAAGAAAAGTGATTATTATTGAAGTTGTGATTACAGAATGCATTAGTACATTAAGTGACCTAAAGTGATGCTTTATTACAAAAGTCAATTATCTCATTTAGTAAAACAAAGCAGTTTCATGTGTCTACCTGTCGACAGACTGGGGCAGTATGAGCTCGTCTATATCCTGCAGAGACACATATTTGGACTGGTACATGTATCTGTATAGACAGTCGGTGAGAGCGGGGATCTGGCCATAATACTGGATGTCACCTGGAGAACGCGCAGGCTGCCAGCTGTGAGATACATTCAGATGTTTGGAGATCGGCCAAGGAATCACTTCTACTAAACCTGAGGAGACATTTGAAGAATTGGGAAGGACACACATCATACAAACTTCCCAAGGAAAACAACACAATGCAAGTTTATATTCAAGTGGCAAAGTCTTTCTGAGGTAAGCATGGCTCATGTCTGTGAGGAGGAAAGGAAACATCAGACTTTTAAAATAAGATAAGATAAGATGACATGAGATTTCCGATTTGGAAGACTTGTGACTTTTAGTTAAGAAGTTCCCAACCTTTTTGACCAGTAAACCCTTAAAACCACTGGCTGTGACCAGTTCATCCCAACAGTGTTTTTCTTTTCTTATTTCATTTTCATTCATTTTTACAGATTCCCCCTGGGGTCATGTGGTAGATTTCTAAGACCTGCCTCTGAATTCACAGTTCGTGCACATGGATTACATGCCCTCCTCTGGATGATGGTGACCTCATCCACCCAATAAATTCAACTTTATCTAAATTTAACAGCAGATTGCTGCTTGACTGCTCAATAAATACTAAATTACACATAAAAGCTGCGAATCAATTTAACTGGTTTCACTATCGTAAAATCTGCTGGTAAATCTAGATAAAATTGAATTTACTAGGTGATGTGGTCACCACAGTCCATAACAGGCAGCTCCCTTTCCTGAAGAACAAAAGAAGGCAAGTAATCCAAGTGTAAAGAATATCACAGTTTTTTTTTCTACTACATGACTCCGTTGGAGTCCTTAAGACATATAATCATCCAGTTATTGTTACATGAGGAAAAACTTAGGTTAGAAGAAAGTCAAATCTTCGGCACATTGACTATATCAGAGGCAGGAACATTTTCATACTAAAAATCTTGGACTTTCTTTCTGAGATTTGTTTATATGAGCGCCCCAACAAAGTTTTTTAACTGCCCAAACTTATTAAATCTGTGGTATCAATCACCTGCTCATGAAGAGGTGCACATGCGTGAGATTTTATTTTTAGTATAATTAACACCCTCAAATGTCCAGATAATATTCAGCTCTGTTTGTTTCAAACAGTAGTTGGCCCGTAGTCATACTAAAAGGAGCTGAAAATATATGAATCCATCAGATCAGCTGTGTACCTCAACAGAAATAAAGAGGCAATGCATGACGGAAGATTAAAAAAAGAAAAAAACACCATACTCCACCTTTTTTTGTGTAGTAGTCCAGTACACACTGTGTTTCAGGGCTGCAGTCACGCTTATAGATGGCAACTCTGTCCACCCCCAGTAACTGCATCATTTCCAAAGCCTGGACCAACTACAATACAACACAATATTTAGTGGATGAAAATGTGCCCACAAGTCTTATTTCATCCTTCTGCCTGTCTGGATCAGGATGCTTGAGAAAAAGAATGAGTGTTAATGTGATGTTACCTGCAAGACGTTGGTGTAGTCATACATGGTGGAAATGCAGACGGTGAAGTTGTAAGATAAGGCAACACTCTTGTTCTGGTTTTTTACCTCCAAATATACCGGCTCATGTAAATCTAAGAAGCCACAAAAAAAGATATATTTTAGATATATTGTCACATTTGCATTTCTTTTTCCTTTTCAGGGTTAACGAACGCAACTTGTCTAGAGGTTATTGACAGCACATTCAAATGGGAAAGAAGTTTGAAAACACTTGAATAGTCGTCACCAGGGAAGAAACCAAATGTCTGTTGATGTCTGTATGTGGGTTTAAAGACTGCACACTCATTGAAACACACATCTAAAACTCAACTAATTACTTGCTGTCAAGTAAAAACTGGACTTTGTATAAAACGGTTTTTACATCTTCAGTCTGTTGCAAGAGGGGAACATAAGGTCAGCTGGTCAAATGTTCAAATCCAAAGTCAATACTGACTGCTGCAAAGCAGTTAAAAAAGAAAAAATCAGCACATATCTTTCTTGTCCTCTTCCGCTCACAAATGTGCAGAATGATCTTTGTGCAGAGATTGTTTTAACACTCATCTGCTGATGGAGGGAAGTTTATTTGTCCTCAGCTTAAATTTAAGGCATGTAACGATTATTTGGCATGATTTGTGACATCCCAACTAATTTGGAGATCAGTCATGGTTCAGTATGCATCAAGCAGCAACCACCACGGCTTGAGGTTGAAGTGCTGACGACAGCTGCTAGACGCTCCAACTGACTTCCAATCAAACAGCCTCAACTTCTGTTTAGATACACTTCACGCACAGTTTTAAAGGGGTGACGAATGCCACCCTTACAATCTTATTGGCCACCCCAGATGCACATATAAAATGTCTGCCAATCATTGGTCTTCACCTTAGTTTGGTGTGGGTGTTTGGTCAGTACAGTTTCTACTGAGACACTGTGCCTGTAGGGTTAACGAACGCAACTTGTCTAGAGGTTATTGAATTAACATACAAATCAAACAAAATGTGCCTTAAAAAAACATGAAACATTAGCTAGATAACAACACATCAACATACCAGTGCCTTCATCACCCAGACCAAGACCTTTCACATGCAACACAATGATATAATGACCCTTTATTCTTTTATAGTTTCCTTGGTAACTTAGTTAGCTAAGAGACTGCATTTGTTAAATTGTACTACTGAATTCACCAAAAATCTTAAAAACGCAAGAGTCACAGGAGAGAGCAGAGCAGATGGACCCAAATGCAAAAGGTCGAAACCAGGACTGACAGACTAATTAAAATATAATGTAAACAAAATAAGTCATTTTAGCTTTAAGAAAGACTTAAGAATAGAATATATAGAATAATAAGGCCTTAAGGAAAAGGAAACTAATTTTGAGTAGCAATTTCTTATCTCTCCACAGGAACATTGGTGAACTTCCTATCAACAAAATAAGGGAACAAGCCTCTCCTCCAGGTCCTGATGCTGATGAATGTGAGTTCATTGCATCCGAATAGTTCTGATAACATGTCCTCTAAAAATAATCAATGTATTCTTTGTTAGTTGTCCTGGGTGGCTCCAGGTTTAACGTGTATCATTGTGTGAGCGTAATCAGGACATAATTCCTGGCTGGCCCAAAGTAAACTCCCTTGAATAAATACAGATGAAAAAGAAATGGCTCATGGTTGCTAACACACACAGCCAAAGGAAATTCCAATCCAATACACGGAAGCTGAGACAGTGTGTGTAAAAAACTGTCCTATCCTGTTGTGAAGAATGGCAGACTGTGCAAAATAGCTCCAGGATCAATTGAGATTACATTTCCCTAGATAAAGGAAATTCACCTTCAAGGAAAAGTGTTGGCACTTAAACCACTGCCTTTTTTCCCCATGTCAAATCCAGCTGTCCTTATACTGTCTGACTATAGTCTATAGTAAGTATACTGCCTTACTAATTAGTTAATTTGTCAATTATTTTATTTGTTGTTTAGCACCCACCTACTGGTGTTTTTAGGTCACATAGTATGTGACCATGGTATATCATCCGTAAGCAACTAGGCAGTCCTGATATCCAGGCGTTTGAAAGCATCAAACACGCACAGTAAATGAATGAACTGATTCATATTGTTTTCTGCTATTTGCTGTTTTATAGACCAATTAATAGAATGTGAATCCAGAAAACAATCTGCAGATTAAATTATAACAGCTGTGGGTCAGGAGGTAGAGCGGTCGTTCACCAATCAGAAGACTGGTGGTTCAATTCCCGGATTCTCCAGTCCACATGTCCATGTGTTTTTAGACAAGACATTTAACCCCAGAATTGGTATAAATGTGTATGAATGGCTAGTTTCCCTCTGATGACAGGTTGGCACCCTGCGTGGTAGCCCCTGCCATCAGTATATGAATGGGTGTGAATGGGTGGATGAGATGTAGTGTAAAAACGCTTTGAGTGGTCATAACGACTAGACAAGTGCTATATAAGGACAGTCCATTTACCATTCAAACTGTTAAAATACATGTTGTCTCCTGTAATCTTCAAATAATATGACACAAGTTATAGTAATGTAATAATAAAGAAGCCTCGGTACCAGAGCTGGTGGCATTGTCGGTCACAGCGATATGAGAGGGCGTCTCACAGCCTTTAGGGAGAGGACACATGATGTCCGCTGTGCCGTATGAGAAGCCAAAGTGGTTACCGTAGATATCACCGACACCTTTAGAAAAGTACAGTTTCTCATTGCAGCAAATGCGGCAGTGATAGTTTTGATCCTCGCTCCTCAGCACAATGGAAATGACACGAACCTGGCACACCAAGAGGAAAAGAAAGAGGATAATATGTTATTCAAATTTTATCTTTAAAGTAATGTGAATCTTTGCCATTTCAATAAAGTAATTTGAGTGATTGATAGACTGACAAGATAATGTGATAATGTGAGACTCTCACTTATATCATTGCCATGTTGCACCCATGGGTGCCACAGATATTCAAACCTGCTCACTAAAGTTGCCTTAAACTATGCAACAACAGTGATTGTGTACTTTTACTGCAGGTCACATTGTGTGAGACTCAGGCTCAGTCTTTGGTCTCCAAAGTTCGTCTGTCAGCGGGTGAGTCTCACAGTTAGATCTAGGACACTGTTTTGCATTGATGACCAAAGATTTCAAGTTTTTCAAGTTTTGTGGATGGTGGACCCCCAAATTATGGATGTGTCCATGACCCTGACCCCCATGGTCCTGCTTGACACACATGCCTGCATTAGGCTATTATTAGTCATACTTATATTATTATTATCATTGTTAGTTATAATTGTGCTTCCACCTGGCCACCCATCTTCTACTTGAGATTTCTTCCCATTAAAGGGGAGTTTTTACTTTCTGCTGTTGCTAACTGCTGCTCATATGGGAATGAATGGGGTCTCTGTAAAATAAAGAGATCTGTTCTGTGTGAAAAGTACCCTGAGGTAACTTCTGTTGTGTATAAAAAAATTGAATTGAATTGAAACAGAACAAAATCTCACAGTGTAAAGAAGCTTTAACTTCGGCTCACTTCACTGACCTGGCTTTCTTTGCGGTGCTCCATATAAGCCGATAACAGCAACGTCTTTGTCCCATTGACAGCCATAAAGGCCACCTTTTCTTCCTGAGAAACTGCACGAATGACAAATGTTAAATTCATTTGGTGCCTAATTGCTCGACATTGTTAACAGTTTTCTTTTCACAAACCACGCACTGCTCTGCACTCACACCAGAGTAACAGCAGAAAGCAAAAGAAAATTCAGCTGGAGTGATCACACAGTTAAAGCATCATATTTGTATCATCCAGGTCATACTTTCATGGGTTATCTTTAACCATAATTTCTATCAGTAATAATAACCTCTGGTCCCGACAAGGTTGGTGTTTATACTGGGGTGGTCCTCTAGAGGCGACAAAAACATGCACGCACAGACAGAGAGAAAGACACACACACAGATACGTTGTCCTATGTCACTTTTGGGGACATTACATAGAACCATAACAAATAAACTTGATGCAGGAAGTCAGTTTATAATTCAGTTTTGATTAAAAAAAAGCTACATTTCACTTGCTGTCTTTTCAATGAAGTTCAAAAGTTCTTTTTTGGGGGAAATATATACATGTATTATAAATAAGTACACACACACACACACACACACACACACACACACACACACACACACACACACACACACACACACACACACACGTGTTTTTCCTCTTTCAAGTATAAGGACATGTTAACCCCCCGGGGTAGACTACAGATGAAATCAACTTGACTAGACTTCACCTAGTAGTAATCTGGTCTCTTTGAGAACAGTATTGACCGCCGGTATGAGGCGGTCGCTGTACTTCAGTAGTCTGCCGTCATAAACCAGCTGCTCGGCTTTCATCTCTGGTGTCCCGGCTCTGTACAGACAGGAAACAGAAACATATCAGTTATACACAACATGAGCTGCTGGTTTCTTCTCCACTTTGCAACTCTGCATCTGAGAGAATCATTGGACGGGTTATTTCATGATTTATGTCACGACCATCAGTTATAATTATTTCAACTTTTCTGAGAAGTTGCATTTTTTTTCTGAAGGGTCAAAAGCCCTCAGTATTACAGAGTACGCATCAGCCTCTGCTGTCATTCCTACTGCAAAGAACAAGAAGCTTGTTAGACACACAAACTGGAGATAACGTGCACCAGATTTACTGACATTATCAAAAACTGAACCTGAATAATTAAAGGAACAACCAAATTGTCATTCTTAGCTACAGCTTGCTGTTAGTGGTGCATACAACAGAATTTAGATGTGTTTTACTGAAGCTCTTCTTGGGAATTGTATTTGGCTTTGCTCCTTAAGGAGGACATATGATGCTTTTTGTGATTTTCTATTTGTCTGCTGTTTTTTGCACTGTGCAATTCTGCATTTGAGAGAATAATCAAACAAGTTATGTCATGATTTATGTCACGACCATCAGTTATCAGACACACAAACTGTAGATAACATGCGCCAGAGTAACTGACCTTATTCAAAACTGAGCCTGAATCTGTAAGTGAACGACCAAATTGTCATTCTTCAGCTTGCTGTTAGTGGTGCATACAAAATAATTTTAGACCACTTCTTGAGAATTGTTTGGCTCTGCTCCTTTAAGAGGACATATGATGCTTTCTGTGATTATTTTTATTTATTTTATTTATTTTTACTTTTAACCTTTTTGATGTTTTGCATTATTTATCATTTCATGATGCTGTCAACACCATTGTAAATGAGGATTACTCCTCAATGGTCTCTCAAGGTAAAATGAAGGTTGATAATCTTTACATTTAGCTTGTTTTGCTTTTTCTTGTTTTAAAAAAATAATTTTTTTACAAAACATGTAATTCTAAAATATAACCTCACTGTGCAGAGACAACCAAAAAATATATATTGATGAATGTGATTTTATATGTATTGTTGCTGTTGTTAGGACCCCAGGAAGACGATCAACCACGTTGTAGAAAGTAATGTGGACCAAAATAAAGAAAAATCATACTATCCTATAATAATAAATTGATTATGTTTGAGTTCTGGACCAAACTCTAATTTGAAGATTTCATCTTGGACTTTTTTTGTTATTTGCTGACATTTTAATAACCAAATGATTCATTTATTAATTGAGAAAACAATCAGTAGATTCATCAGTCATTAAAATAATTGTTAGTTGCACATATGATTTCATTAGAAGTACAAGACCAGCAGTCTACCTTGTGTGGTACATTCGAGCTATATTCCTGTCAACCCAGGTGCAGCCTTTCTCTGACTCCAGCACATCGTGCACAGAGGTTCGGAAGACAGCTCGGGGGTTAACGATGACCTTGAAGTTGCTGTAATGCGTCTCTTTTATGATGGGTTCATGGTGGAGGTGAGCCAGGATGTTCACCCCAGGCACATACTCCCAGCCGGGGCTTTCTATAGGTTGCTTTTGGGAGGCTGAAAGAGGCACTGTGATTGTGTGGGGGAACACATTATTCTGAAACATGTAGCACTTGTCGACACCATATTTCTTCTCCAGCTGTGGCAGCAAGTCCGACCAGCTGGTGATAGAAAAAGGAACAGGTAACACTTTTTAAAACACTTTATAGTTACAAACAGCATACAGACAATTAGTAAATGCTCCAAAGCATATGCATAAGGCTTAGTGTGGCATTTATGAACATTTACAACTCTCAATATTATACATAGACATTTAAAGATATACTGCAGTTAATAGGTATGTATAACTAATTAACATAAAAAGTATTTTAAATGAAAAGGTAGCGTCTTCTACATTTTCTGCTGACCATGACATGTACAGAGCTGCTACTTCTATAGTTGTGATTTTAAATCTCCTCGTGATTGTTATTTAATTTAATTTAATAAGTTGTTTAATATGTGTCTGAGGCCTTGAGTTATCACTTTAGACCTGGGTTAAGAAAAGTGATTATTATTGAAGTTGTGATTACAGAATGCATTAGTACATTAAGTGATATGTATTCATACAAACTGTTTTATTCTTCTGTGACCTAAAGTGATGCTTTATTACAAAAGTCAATTATCTCATTTAGTAAAACAAGCAGTTTCATGTGTCTACCTGTCGACAGACTGGGGCAGTATGAGCTCGTCTAGATCCTGCAGAGACACGTATTTGGACTGGTACATGTATCTGTATAGACAGTCGGTGAGAGCGGGGATCTGGCCATAATACTGAATGTCACCTGGAGAACGCGCAGGCTGCCAGCTGTGAGATACATTCAGATGTTTGGAGATCGGCCAAGGAATCACTTCTACTAAACCTGAGGAGACATTTGAAGAATTAGGAAGGACACACATCATACAAACTTCCCAAGGAAAACAACACAATGCAAGTTTATATTCAAGTGGCAAAGTCTTCCAGAGGTAAGCATGGCTCATGTCTGTGAGGAGGAAAGGAAACATGAGACTTTTAAAATAAGATAAGATGACATCAGATTTCCGATTTGGAAGACTTGTGACTTTTAGTTCAGAAGTTCCCAACCTTTTTGACCAGTAAACCCTTAAAACCACTGGCTGTGACCAGTTCATCCCAACAGTGTTTTTCTTTTCTTATTTTAATATTATTTTACAGAGTCTCCCTGGGGTCATGTGGTCCTCTGGATGATGGTGACATCATCCACCCGACAAGTTCAACTTTATCTAAATTTAACAGCAGATTGCTGCTTGACTGCTCAATAAATACTAAATTACACATAAAAGCTGTGAAACTGGTTTCACTATTGTTAAATCTGCTGGTAAATCTGGATAAAATTGAATTTACTAGGTGATGTGGTCACCACAGTCCATACCAGGCAAGTCAATTTGCTGAAGAACAAAAGAAGGCAAGTAATCCAAGTGTAAAGAATATCACAGTTTTTTTTTCTACTACATGACTCCGTTGGAGTCCTTAAGACATATAATCATCCAGTTATTGTTATACGAGGAAAAACTAAGGTTAGAAGAAAGTCAAATCTTCGGCACATTGACTATATCAGAGGCAGGAACATTTTCATACTAAAAATCTTGGACTTTCTTTCTGAGATTTGTTTATATGAGCGCCCCAACAAAGTTTTTTAACTGTCCAAACTTATTAAATCTGTGGTATCAATCACCTGCTCATGAAGAGGTGCACATGCGTGAGATTTTATTTTTAGTATAATTAACACCCTCAAATGTCCAGATAATATTCAGCTCTGTTTGTTTCAAACAGTAGTTGGCCCGTAGTCATACTAAAAGGAGCTGAAAAAATTAGAAAATATGAATCCATCAGATCAGCTGTGTACCTCAACAGAAATAAAGAGGCAATGCATGACGGAAGATTAAAAAAAGAAAAAAACACCATACTCCACCTTTTTTTGTGTAGTAGTCCAGTACACGCTGTGTTTCAGGGGTGCAGTCGCTCTTATAGATGGCAACTCTGTCCACACCCAGTAACTGCATCATTTCCAAACTTTGGACCAACTACAATACAACACAGTATTTAGTGGATGGAAATGTGCCCACAAGTCTTATTTCATCCTTCTGCCTGTCTGGGTCAGGATGCTTGAGAAAATAAATGAGTATTAATGTGATGTTACCTGCAGGACGTTGTTGTAGTCATACATGGCGGAAATGCAGACGGTGAAGTCGTAAGGTAAGGCAACATTCTTGTTCTGGTTTTTTACCTCCAGATATACTGGCTCATGTAAATCTAAGTGGCCACAAAAAAAGGGTTAGGGTTAGGGTTATTTTAGATATACGCATTTCTTTTTCCTTTTTCAAATAGGAAAGAAGTTTGAAAACACTTGAATAGTCGTCACCAGGGAAGAAACCATATGTCTGTTGATGTCTGTATGTGGGTTTAAAGACTGCACACTCATTGAAACACACATCTAAAACTCATCTAATTACTTGCTGTCAAGTAAAAACTGAACTTTATATAAAAAGGTTTTTACATCTTCAGTCTGTTGCAAGAGCGGAACATAAGGTCAGCTGGTCAAATGTTCGAATCCAAAGTCAACACTAACTGCTGCAATGTAGTTAAAAAAGAAAAAATCAGCGCATATCTTTCTTGTCCTTTTCCGCTCACAAATGTGCAGAATGATCTTTGTGCAGAGATTGTTTTAACACTCATCTGCTGATGGAGGGAAGTTTATTTGTCCTCAGCTTAAATTTAAGGCATGTAACGATTATTTGGCATGATTTGTGACATCCCAACTAATTTGGAGATCAGTCATGGTTCAGTATGCATCAAGCAGCAACCACCACGGCTTGAGGTTGAAGTGCTGACGACAGCTGCTAGACGCTCCAACTGACTTCCAATCAAACAGCCTCAACTTCTGTTTAGATACACTTCACGCACAGTTTTAAAGGGGTGACGAATGCCACCCTTACAATCTTATTGGCCACCCCAGATGCACATATAAAATGTCTGCCAATCATTGGTCTTCACCTTAGTTTGGTGTGGGTGTTTGGTCAGTACAGTTTCTACTGAGACACTGTGCCTGTAGGATTAACGAACGCAACTTGTCTAGAGGTTATTGAATTAACATACAAATCAAACAAAATGTGCCTTAAAAAAACATGAAACATTAGCTAGATAACAACACATCAACATACCAGTGCCTTCATCACCCAGACCAAGACCTTTCACATGCAACACAATGATATAATGACCCTTTCTTCTTAGTTAGCAAAGAGACTGCATTTGTTAAATTGTACTACTGAATTCACCAAAAATCTTAAAAACGCAAGAGTCACAGGAGAGAACAGAGCAGATGGACCCAAATGCAAAAGGTCGAAACCAGGACTGACGAAAAAAGAAACACTAATGCTATCTATCCACTTACCTTGAGATTACATGAGACTAATTAAAATATAATGTAAACAAAATAAGTTGTTTTAGCTTTAGAAAGACTTTTAAAAGAAGTAAAAGCAGCAAGATAATATAAAATAATAAGGCCTTAAGGAAAAGGAAACTAATTATTATTTTTTTTTTTTTTATATAAAGATTTTGTTGGCATAGACACCTTTAATTAACAGTAGACTGACAGGAAACATGAGAGTGAGAGGGGGGTGTGACATGCAGCAAAGGACCTCCAATCGGGATTCGAACTGGGGTCAGCTGCGTATATGGCATGCACTCTAACCACTCGACTACCTGCGCACACAAAGGAAACTAATTTTGAGTAGCAATTTCTTATCTCTCCACAGGAACATTGGTGAACTTCCTATCAACAAAATAAGGGAACACGCCTCTCCTCCAGGTCCTGATGCTGATGAATGTGAGTTCATTGCATCCGAATAGTTCTGATAACATGTCCTCTAAAAATAATCAATGTATTCTTTGTTAGTTGTCCTGGGTGGCTCCAGGTTTAACGTGTATCATTGTGTGAGCGTAATCAGGACATAATTCCTGGCTGGCCCAAAGTAAACTCCCTTGAATAAATACAGATGAAAAAGAAATGGCTCATGGTTGCTAACACACACAGCCAAAGGAAATTCCAATCCAATGCACGGAAGCTGAGACAGTGTGTGTAAAAAAAACTGTCCTATCCTGTTGTGAAGAATGGCAGACTGTGCACAATAGCTTCCTTATACTGTCTGACTATAGTCTATAGTAAGTGTGCTGCCTTACTAATTAGTTAATTTGTCAATTATTTTATTTGTTGTTTAGCACCCACCTACTGGTGTTTTTAGGTCACATAGTATGTGACCATGGTATATCATCAGAAAGCAACTAGGCAGTCCTCCATGTTGGAGCCAAGGGAAAGCTCATGCCTTTTTTATTGGACATCATCCTGATATCCAAGCGTTTGAAAGCATCAAACACGCACAGTAAATGAATGAACTGATTCATATTGTTTTCTGCTATTTGCTGTTTTATAGACCAATTAATAGAATGTGAATCCAGAAAACAATTTGAAGATTAAATTATAACAGCTGTGGGTCAGGAGGTAGAGCGGTCGTCCACCAATCAGAAGACTGGTGGTTCAATTCCCGGCTTCTCCAGTCCACATGTCCATGTGTTTTTAGAAAAGACATTTAACCCCAGAATTGGTATAAATGTGTATGAATGGCTAGTTTCCCTCTGATGACAGGTTGGCACCCTGCGTGGTAGCCCCTGCCATCAGTATATGAATGGGTGTGAATGGGTGGATGAGATGTAGTGTAAAAACGCTTTGAGTGGTCATAACGACTAGACAAGTGCTATATAAGGACAGTCCATTTACCATTCAAACTGTTAAAATACATGTTGTCTCCTGTAATCTTCAAATAATATGACACAAGTTATAGTAATGTAATAATAAAGAAGCCTCGGTACCAGAGCTGGTGGCATTGTTGGTCACAGCGATATGAGAGGGCATCTCACAGCCTTTAGGAAGATCACACATGATGTCCGCTGTGCCGTACGAGAAGCTAAAGTGATCACTGTGGATATCACCGGCACCTTTAGAAAAGTACAGTTTCTCATTGCAGCACATGCGGCAGTGATAGTTTTGACCCTCGCTCCTCAGCACAATGGAAATGACACGAACCTGGCACACCAAGAGGAAAAGAAAGAGGATAATATGTTATTCAAATTTTATCTTTAAAGTGATGTGAATCTTTGCCATTTCAATAAAGTCATTTGAGTGATTGATAGACTGATAAGATAATGTGATAATGTGAGACTCTCACTTGCCATGTTGCACCCATGGGTGCCACAGGTAGTTAAACCTGCTCACTAAAGATGCCTTAAACTATGCAACAACAGTGATTGTGTACTTTTATTGCAGATCACATTGTGTGAGACTCAGGCTCAGTCTTTGGTCTCCAAAGTTCGTCTGTCAGCGGGTGAGTCTCACAGTTAGATCTAGGACACTGTTTTGCATTGACGACCAAAGATTTCAAGTTTTTCAAGTTTTGTGGATGGTGGACCCCCAAATTATGGATGTGTCCATGACCCTGACCCCCATGGTCCTGCTTGACACACATGCCTGCATTAGGCTATTATTAGTCATACTTCTATTATTATTATTATCATTGTTAGTTATAATTGTGCTTCCACCTGGCCACCCATCTTCTACTTGAGATTTCTTCCCATTAAAGGGGAGTTTTTACTTTCTGCTGTCGCTAACTGCTGCTCATATGGGAATGAATGGGGTCTCTGTAAAATAAAGAGATCTGTTCTGTGTGAAAAGTACCCTGAGGTAACTTCTGTTGTGTATAATTAAAATTGAACTGAATTGAAACAGAACAAAATCACACAGTGTAAAGAAGCTTTAACTTCTGTCTCACTGACCTGTCTTTGTTTGCGGTGCTCCATATAAGCCGATAACAGCAGTGTCTTTTTCCCATTGACAGCCATAAAGGCCACCTTTTCTTCCTGAGAAACTGCACGAAGGACAAATGTTAAATTCATTTGGTGCCTAATTGCTCGACATTGTTAACAGTTTTCTTTTCACAAACCACGCACTGCTCTGCACTCACACCAGAGTAACAGCAGAAAGCAAAAGAAAATTCAGCTGGAGTGATCACACAGTTAAAGCATCATATTTGTATCATCCAGGTCATACTTTCATGGGTTATTTTTAATCATAATTTCTATCAGTAATAATAACTGCAGTGATCTGGGAGCCTGCTGACATTTCATAAAAGAATACAGACAGGTAAAAAAAATTGAGAAACAAAGCCAAACTTTTTGCAAGAAAAAGCAAAGGCACACTTTCACCAACATTTCACTGGGTACTGTCACTTACTTTCGCCAAAAATGAAGTGAAGTGGTTCAGATAATCTGAATAAACTGTTGGCTTGTCTTGACTATTGTTTTAAGACACACTTGAAAAACTGTGAATTCATGAGAGTTGTGGAATTCATCACTTAATAGATATCTGTCTTAAGACAAAGTCTCATAAAACAAGTAAGCAAACATAGACCAACCAGAAAGGAAGAAGAAAAGAGAACTGAAACTGTAGTGATACTAAAAAGATTAATCCACCCTGTCTCCTAGAAATTATGTTTTAATATTAGTAATTTGTTTTGTGACATATATTTTGAGAAGGAAACCTATTTTCATAGCTGTCAAAGTTAAACACTTTAATGTTCTGCATTGTTGGCAGTTTTGGCTCATAAAAAGTTCAGGGAAAGGCTCCTTTTGATTATTTTAATTATTAAGCAAAAAAATACAGACTCTCCCCTAACCGTCACCAGGTTTTATGAATTCCTACACGTAACCATGAAAAATTGTGAAGATGCTTGGTTGGAGTCACTACTGAATAAGTGGACACTGTGGAGGAAACAATTGAAATAGGTGTATGTGCACATCAGCATCAGCATCAAGATTTTGCAGCTTCTTTAGAGAGCAACTTAACACCAACTCAAACTGGAACCATAATACCATGATAATACCTTCTTTTAGACTTTCCAATTGTTTTATTTGATTGATTTCATAAGGGTTTACAGCCACACATTTTCTGGTGATTGGCTAGTATAACAAACTTATGGTCAGCACCAGCATCTAGCGACCGATTGTGGCATTATACTTTAAACTACTCAAGCTGTGGTACAGTAGTTGTTCGACCAGTGTGTGTCACATGATGGACCTGGAAGTTAATTGCATGGTTTGGATGCTATTTCAAATTTGTGTCACGGTCCAGCGCTGCTCTTGTGGTGAGATGTGGTTATATGTACAACAGAGCCCATTTCTAACCACAATATTCATGTCCAACAGTGATACTGGCTGTGTTACTTGTGTTTAGCATCAATTTCCTCTTTCAAAACATTTTTGAGACACCTTTTTCTCTACATGTATCTGCTGTATCAAATTTGTAGTATAGAAAAAACATTTCTAGGAGACAAGGTGTCTTTTATATATAATATCTTGGAGGAGAAATCCAATGTTTACCCTAATTTTTATACTTACTTCCAAAGGGTGATTTCTATGCAATAAGTGTTTAGAAACATTAGAGACATTACAAGTATCAGAATTATTAATACTTCAAGAATGATTGTAAGTAACACGAAAAAAGAAAATGAGCTGACATTCAAGAACTGATGAAAACAGGAAGAGAAATGTTTTCCTCAGGACAGTTATAAAACAGATTAAATCTCCTAATTACACACAGACTTTAGCAGAGAGCAGCATTTGGTAGCAGATAGTTTACCCTTTTTCTTTGCACATATTGACACTGCTGGTTTTGGCCCGGCTGGTCTTGGCCTGGCTGGTTTTGGCACAAAGATTTGACGCTCCCTGCAATAAATGATTTGGGTGAGACAACATAACCTAATCACAGTTTTTTCCCCTTTTTAATAAGAACTGTTCAGGTTCATTTTTAAAGAAGGCACTTCAAAGAAGCTGTGCTCCCAAGAAAATCCACAATCTTTCTCTGCCACCTTAATCAAGGAGTTATTATAAAATGTTTATGTGTGAACCTTATCAAATCTGAAGTAGCTGTCTGATAAGAAAATCCTTTGACTTTTTACCTTTAAAATGTCTTCACAGACTTAAGAGTGAGTTCATGTGCAGGCCATTAAGCACCACTTGGGGAATCAAGATTATAGAAATATTCTTAACTTCTAGGAACAAGTTGTGGCAGGTGAGGTTTTTTTCTCCTTTCAGCCCTGACCACTAAGTGGCTGGAGGACCAATTGCGCCTTGATTGCGTCCACCTTCTCTCCACCGGAGCTGGTGTCTGCATCGGTCTCTGGACAATGTGTCTCAGATTGTGTCTCCTCCAGGATTGTAAGGTGGGCTCTCTGACAGTTTTGTTGCAGCGGCATGTTTATGATGTGTTACTGGCATTATAGCTGCATCCGCTGTCTTGCCTTGTAGCAGAGCTGGCCTGTCTGCCTGCTGGAGATCTGCGTTGGGATTGTGTGGCTCTGGGCCTGTGCATAACGTGGCACTGCTTTACTGAGTGATGGAGCTGCTGCTGTCATAGCTCTTACCTTCCCTTTGCCTGGGAGACTGCACCTTAACATACTGTAATGTATTTGTGAGGTTTACATTACTCCTAAATGTAAGGGCGATTAACAGTGGGTAATTTTGATCTTCTTGTGCACTTGTAGGTCAGGCTGCACATCACGGAGGATGGCTCGCTCTCCAAACCCCGGGCGTCTGCTCTCTGGCATCTATTGCCATTCTGTCTCCATTTTAGTCCCCACTTCATCTCTACTGTGGCCTTTACTAGTGTCTAAACGACCCAATACGCAGCGTGGTCTTGGTTGGTATAGTCCAGATTCCAGTGTGAACTAATGTGACATGTTTGTTAAAGCCACAAAAGTTAATTTACTTTAAATGATTTATGTTCATGTTTAGTGTAACTTTGTGTTAATCTTTTTTTTTGTTTACAATCCCTGTGAATTTAATTTGATAAGTGGGAGAGAAGTGGCTGGAAATGGGGACAAACAGCCGAGGTGAGCAAAATGAACAGGACAGAGACAGCACTGTAATTGTGGCATTTAACTCACACTGATGTTTCCTCCTTGTGCTGTAAACTTTTTATAAAGGACTAAGAAGTACTATATATTCTATTCTATGTAGACCTGATACTCTATATCTGAGCCACATACTATCCAACAGTCAGAGCTGGTCAAATGAAACAAATGATTCATTGTCACCTTGCAGCAGATTAGACCAGTAAGTAATTTCACCCACCTGAGGTTAAGGTAATAGAGCCAGAAGATGGTGGTGATGATGATGATGATGATGGTGATGATGAGAGACACATATTTCCGACCTCTGAGCTTCTTTGGTTTAGACTTCGGCAGCAGTCTGTCAGTCTCCATCACATTTCTATAATGCCTCAATGTTGCTGCTTAGACTCTTCTCCCAGAAAACCTGAACAAGCAGAGAATCAAGTGAGTAACTCTTAACCTCTCACCCAGATGTTTCAGTTTCGGCTGCTCTGGATGCTGGGATAAGAGATAAGATGTTTTATTCATCATAATATAGATAAAATGAAATTGTTTGACACTCAGAACAATATAAAACATGATAAAAACAAGGTAGTGAAAAGGTATTGCACAACACCTTTAGTTAAAACCAATACAGAGACATGAGCATTAAAGTATCCCTTATCTGTATATAATACATAAGAAGGACTTATATGGCAAGTAAACTGTAAAAGCAGTATAACAGGGATTCACACAATGAATGAAGCACTTTATTTTCCTTGTATGTAATGTAACAACCAGCTTTATGTTATGGCTACCAAAATAAATTATTTTACAAACTGCAGGTAGGAATGATGGACATCAATCAATCAGAGGTGCAAATGAAAGCTGCAGAAAATTCAAATCACTTCGTCATCACAGCTGAGAACAAAAATCCAAAGTGCAATGTCTATTTAGTTTCTACTATCTACTATGTGCCGTTTAAAGCAGATTCTGTCTCCTGTGTAATTGCTGTGTGGGTCATCTACTCATAGATTTTCCTTTTTGGAACATTACATGTAATCTGGATTACTTCCTGGGAGGTAACCCTTCCAGCTCTTAGCAGGGTTTATATGTGCAATCTGTTCTCTGTTAAGACAGTGGAGTGAAGTGGAAAACTACATTAATCTTCAGGAATCGTGTTTAAGGACTCTCATCATTCACAAGAAGCACATTAAGCTTCACATGTTCTGTAAGAATAGGATGATTTCAGCATATTACCGATGCTGACTGCGAGATGATAGTGTGAAACATTTGCTTTGGAACATAATCGTTCTTTGCCTCCTCAAAGGAGGTGAAAAGTGGGACAGCAGACTTGGTGACTCTCTTCAGCGTCCACTGGCCCTTAGGCTGCATTCAGATTAACAGTGTTGAGTCAAGAAGGATAGAGGCCAGATAATTATTTATATGCTGAAGCCACTGCTTTGCCACAGCGGAGGTCCCAACACAGGAGGTTCTGGCAAAACATAAGCCATCATCATCCAGAACAAAAGTTGGACCTGGAGCCTTTTAGGATTTGAAGTAAACATGCACAAAACTTGCTGTCTTATATTCATCATAGCTCTCAGAGAAAGAGAGAAGCAATTGTCTGGTGTTTGGCTAATAATGTTTGCTTCCTGTTTTTGGAGGAAATAATCCAAATTATACGTCATGTTCCAAAAAGGAAAAATTAATGAGAAGTAGATCTGCTGATGAACATATAATTAAAGCGGTACTGAAACCGTTTTCTTTTTTCTTTTTTTTTTAAGTTTAAAAAAAAACTGTAAAAAGAAAAAAAGAGAAAGAGAAAGTAGGTTGTATAATATGTGAAGTGTGCGGTCTCTGCTGCGGCAGTGTTCTCACTGTGTGCATTTAAATCCACACAGCTGTGCAAAAACACTGGAAACTGCTGACATTGAGCAAGAGGCCTCCATCCATGCATGTTGAGAAAGCTTGCCAGAGAAGTCTGATTGAAGATGGCCTTTGTATTGATTTCAACATTTGGATCCACATATATGTGCCAACAGATATTCTCACATATGAAGTCAATTTTGAGTCATTTGGAGGAAATTGTCCAACTGAAAGTCTCCAAGTACAGACCAAAGACCATGCAGCTCAGTAAAAGAAAAGCAAGGTTAGGGTCTTTATAGGCTGTAAATACAACCAAGATTTTCATTGGTTTTAAATTCATCTGATCGCAGTTTAATAGTCTGTCTGAGAAATTATGGCTCAGACTTTGTGAATAAAAGGAGTACAGTTCATGTGTTTGTGTCTGTGAGAGCTGAAGGGACACATTTTAGCAAAACCGTAGATTGGTTAGATAGTGTGAAACCATTTTGCAGAAGTGTGTATCAGATCAAAAGTGTACACATGCATGTGCATCCACAAAATGAGAAGTAACTCTTTATAAAAACTCACCTCACAGGGTACTTTTAATGTGAACTGAAATAAGACACTTTCTACTTAAGATGAATGGTGCAACGATATCGACACTGTTGACACAGTTAAATTCTAGAGAAAGTCAACATTAGCTAAAGATCTCTGGTAATAAAAGTGCCAGTTTTGTTTGATTTGCTTTTGTGTATCTATGTGTTGTGTTTTTCAGCCTTTTGACAGTCTGCCAAAAAAAAAATTATCTGGCTCAAAATATTTTTGACTTTGACCAATACTTGGACTACAACAACAATTGAATAACTCGGAACTGAGTGAGCAACAATGGTAAGTCTGCAAGCTGGTTTAGCTTAGTCAGCTGAGCATGGCTATGAGTCAGTATACCAGGACGATGTCCACAAACTGACAGTTTGGTGCTCGAACAACAACCCGGCACTAAACTCCAGTAAAACAAAAGAACTGATAGTGGACTTCAGGAGGAAGAGGAGTGTGGAACCCGCTCCCCTGCACATTAAAGGAGGCGAGGTTGAGAGGGTCAGTGACTGTAGATTCCTGGGTACAAACATCTCTCAGGATCTCTCATGGTCCACAAACACCACAGCTCTTGTGAAGAAGGCACAGCAGCGCACCCATATTCTGGGGACACTAAGGAAAGTTAACCTCTCTCAGGAGCTGCTGCTGTCCTTCTATAAATGTTCTGTGGAAAGCATCCTCAGTTATGGCATCCTGGTGTGGTTTACAAGCTGCACCAAGGCCGAGAGGAAAACACTACAGAGAGTCATAAACACTTCACAGACCATCACCAACACACACCTCCCCTCCCTTGAAGACATCTACAGGTCCCGCTGCTTACGACGTGCCACTAACATAGTAAAAGACTCATCACATCCAGGTAACCACCTCTTCACACTACTGCCCTCTGGGTGGCAGTACAGGTGCCTTAAAACCCGCACTTCACGACTCCTGAACAGCTTCTATCCCTGTGCCATCAAGGAGCTGAACAGCAATCTCCAGAAATAGACTCTTTTAAATTATGAACTTAAATAAGTGTAATACAATGTGCAATACAGACTGCAGTATTTACACTGACTTGTTTCTATGATGATGTTTGTTTGTGTCGCACCACTGAGGGGTTGCATGAGAATTTCGTTGAAACAGTAATGTTCAATGACAATAAAGCATTCTGATTCTGATCTCGCTGCTGTGTCTGACCTAACTGACCTCAGATTGTCTGCACTTGGATATACTCTTGGATTTGATGAACACAATCAAATATGACTTGATCAAATATGGCTGGTATGCTCTGTCTCAGAGACTCTTTCTGGTCTGCCACACATACATTGAAATAATCAAGCAAAATGCCACCAGAGAAGCTTTGTCGGCTTCTACAGATTGCAAATATCTCTAAACAACAGAAACTGATATTCAAGTTGATGGGAGGGATTGTGGGAAATGGCTTATATGTTCAAGTTATACAATCAAGCACTGTGGCAATGAACTAGTTATTTCATATTTTTTGTAAAATCCTAAAGGGACGGGTCCGTAAAAAAAATTTTATGACCGTTTTCTCGTGATAACGACTTATTATTTCGTTATCTCGAGATAACAAAGTATTGTTTTCTCGTGATAACGACTTATTATTTCGTTATCTCGAGATAACAAAGTCTTGTTTACACACTGTTGCTCCAACATGAATTACAACACACGGACGTAAACGTGTCTAAAACATCAAATGCGTGATTTTCCTCGACCATCTTTACCAAACGTGATCTTTGATCATCGTGAAATGTTTTTAAGGGGTGCAACAAGCTGGACCTGTAAGGTGCTAAAGTGTTATCATTGCAGTAACAGTGGTCACAGTGGTCGTGGCTATGCAAACGTGATTTTTAATTCAACAGTAATTGTATCACTTTATGACAGATGTTTGGTATGTAGATATGTGGCTTAACGGTAAATCACTAGGCTGGGGATATTTTGCAGTTGGTTCAAATCCCGTGTCGGGTGACTTTTTATTTATTTATTTTTATTTGAACATGTATACAGAATATGATGTCCAGTATTTCGGATCCCACAACTGTACTTCACAACATGGGGCATCATGCTTGGATTAAGCAGGTGAAGCGAGAGATCATCAGATTTATATATGGACGTGCATTCAGGCATTCGCGAGGTCAGCTACATTTTCTCTCTGTGACTGGAACATCTGCAGTAGCGGTGTTTGTTTACAAACAAAGGTAACCAGTTAACGTGAAAACCAGTTGATTTGTAACACCGGTAACGTGTGTTCAATTGGCTCCAGCCTGCAGCCAGCAGTGACGATTGACTTGGAGCACCTTTCAGTCTGGAGAACGTCTCTGGTCTGGTTCCGAGTTGAACCCGAGCCCATAGGTCTCCAGGCCGAGAACCAAAGAATTTAATTCGTTTTCACGGGAAAACGAGTTTTGTTATCTCGAGATAACGAAATAAACAAATTAGTTATCACGAGAAAACAAGACTTTGTTATCTCGAGATAACGAAATAATAAGTCGTTATCACGAGAAAACGGTCATAAAATTTTTTTTACGGACCTGTCCCATTAGGGCTTCCGTAAAATCCTTATTCCACATCTTCCTAAATGGACAAACAGTCAATGCTGAGGATTCAGTTTTTGTAATTTTAAATGTGCCTCAGAATAAAATGGTGTGTGAAATTAAGTGATACAGGCAGGCGCTTGATGTCCACTCCCATGATGATAAGGGAGGAGTGCAGAATGAGATGATGAGTTAGGCCAAAGGGGGTGTGATGATAAGAGTTGGTTCATTGTTTAGCTCCACATTAGAAGAGATAATCATCATATTAATAGTAATCATGACTGTGTAAAATGACAATGTGCAATCTTGTAAAATAATGATTTCACAAAATGAGATCAATGTTGCAACATCTTAAAGCTGTTGACACTAGTGTGAATGAAGTAACTTTCCATGATAGATAATTTAATCACTGCCGATACTTTCCAGCACATTGAAGGCCGTCATTGAGTTCACGTAAGTAACCCTTCTCGACCCTTGAGTAAGGGTCGAGAAGGGTCAGAAATTTGTGGAAAAACCTTGCATTTATGAAAATAAGGAGGAGTTTGGGAAAATGATCTCCTCTATGGATGGGGGACAAATTAACGAAAAAGAGTCGAGAAACATAACGACTGCAGATGCTTCCACACAGGTGCACTGAATGGTACAATCAAGCAATAAACATCCAATCATGAGTTTAAAACTGCTGAGCATGCCCAGTTGATTCTGATTTTGCATCAAGACGGCAAGAGTGCCTTGGTAGCTGAGTGTTTAAGGTCCCTTGCCACATAAAGGCAGTGTTGGTTCAAGTCCGGCAAGGGACCTTTGCTGCAGGTCATTCCTCTGTGTCTCTCCCTGTTTCCTGTCGACCTCTATCCCACCCACTGTCAAATAAAGGCAAAAAAGCCCAGAAATAAATCTAAAAAAAAAAAGATGGCAAGAGGAAAAGAGGGTTGATTGTTGGGGCCAGATGGCAGGAGCTTTGGTCACAAAGACTGCTCATCTGGCTAGGGTTAGGGTTAGAGTGACAAAGGTGAAAACTGCATTGAGATCTATGGTAAAGACATCTGTGAATAGCAGACCCAAACACAATCTGTGGAGTTTTTTAATAGTCCTCTGCAGTGACCCAGAACGGAAATCGGCAGTTTTTGTTTTTGTTTTGTTTCAGATTGTTTCCAGTGAATTACAGCTCAGCTCAGCCACATTGCTCTGGGAACTAAAACCAGTTTGTTCCCCACTGATTACAACACATATCTCATCCTGTTTTTGTTAATATTGCTACGACTCGCTGACTCACAAATAGTGACGTACTGTTTTATATGTGCAGTGTGATCGGCTACTTACACAAAGTCACATTTGATTGGGTAAACTTTTGTAAATGCCTATGAGCACATTATGAGCAAACATTTGAGACTATTTTACAGGAAAGGACAGATAAGAGACAAATAAGCAATTAACACAAGGATGTGATCAGACTGTCAGCAAGAACAGTCTGTCATTCATTACATACAGAAGGATTTTATAATAGGGTTGCATTGCGTTAACCACCACAAAAGTGCAAAAACCACACACACACACACACACACACACACTGGTTAACAGAGATGTAGAAAAAAGTGATATGGTCAGATTAGTCACCCTTCACCTTATTCTCCACAAGTGAGTGAAGGCATGTGTGTACCAAGGGAATGGTAACAGGACTGAATGCTTAACCTCCTACAGTGAGGAGATCTGGTGGCTCTATTATGCTGTGGGGGGCATTTTCCTGGCATGGTTTGGGTCCGCCTGTCTCTTAGGGGGAAAGGGGTGGGGTGAGTTGCTTTATAAATAAATTATATATCAATAAAAGCAATAAAGCAAATTGATTGGTAGTAGGACTTGATAAGTATTCACTTCTTTCTATCCCTTTTTAAGACATGAAACATTTATGTTGTTTATAGAAAGTTTACCACGTATGTTTGCTGTTAATCTTATTGGTTAACTCTTCATTTAAATAAACTTTTATCAAGATTTGAAACTCAACCTGAAACAAGGCCATAGGTGAATTATGTCATACACTTTGCCACACGTTAACATTTTGACAGTTACACAGCCATGATGACGAAATTACTGTAAAACACTCAATAAGTCATTCTTAGGATGTTTCCCTGTAGGCTCGACTTTCATTTTTTCTTGTTTACTCATAAGCTGCTTGCATCAGACTCTGCTGTGCACATGGTGTATTCAGTTTTCATTTCTGTGATTTAATTTCCACATTTTTTTCCTGTAAATTACATCTGAAGCATTAGTCACTATTCAGCTAACAGGGAACTGAGGAGTAAAATCTGCACATTCAATACAAGCACTCCTGGGTTAGTTTCAGAAAGTGCAACACTACCGTATCAATACGGCAATTAATTTTGTTAAGCCATGCATACTAGTAAAGACATTTCTATTTGCATTGTGCTTGTAGCAACAAGTGTGTCCTGACACCAAAGTAAACACTGATTACATGCTGTAACCACAGATTCTATGAGCACAAGTGCAGCCCTCAAAAGGTAATAAAGATGGGCCAAACATGTTAACAATAGACTCTTACTCACACATCCAGTACATATGAATCAATATTTATATAGTTTCTAAATAAGCAGCGCAGGGTGTTGCCTTCCTGGAAACGTGTCCTGCTAATTTGCTAATTTGTGTAATTCAGGGTATTTGTTCAAGATTGTTGAACAACTGGTAAATCCACACCTACCTCCCAGAGGAAGTGAAGTCTATCAGTCACTATTATTCTTGCTTTATGCCTTGCATAACATCCACTAATGTGAATCCCTCGGAGCAAGACACCCTGAGCCACGTCATCCCGTCATTTCTCTTACTGAATATTCTAATTTAGTATCTCAAATAAAGGTGTGCTCTCGTCTGTTGGATTGTAAAGACAACACAATTACAGTTTAAATAATGCAACTGAAAAAAAGAAGAAAAAAAGCCTCGGCTTGACCTTATGTTCTTGAAAATAAGAGACCTATTTCAAAAATGATCTTTTTATCTCCAAAATTCTCCCAAAATACTTCTATGGAAGAAAACAACATTTTTGAAACCTTTCAATCTGGTTTCTGTCAGCATCACAGCGACAGAGACTCCTCTTAAAGTCACAAATGACATTTTAATGACCAATGATGCTGGCATGTGTTTCATTCCTGTATCGGTTGATTTGACATGGTCGATCACAGCATTTTATTAGACAAACAGAGGCAATGGGTGGGCACAGAAGCTGGGTGAATTGGGTTGAGTCCTAAAATTCTGTGGGTCCGATAACAACCATGTATCTTCATTTTCTGCAGGCAAGTATAGGGTACCTCAACGGTTAATTTTGGGTTCAATCTTATTCTCTTATTCATGCTCCCATTAGGTCACATTATTCATAGACACTGTTATCTTGATGACACACAGCTGTAACCTCAGTTCCTTTAAAGGAAGGCCCAATAAGATGTGAGAAATTGGATGTCTAAGAACTTCCTTTCATTGAACTCAACTGAAACAGAAATCCCTGTAATTGGCTCCAATAAAACTATTGCATTACACATTGTTTTATCATCAAAGGGACATTACCAGAATTTGATCTATTTTAAGTTTTAAAGCTATACGGAAACCATTTTACACTAGTATCAAATGGACTGTACTTTTATAGTGCTTTTCTAGTCTTTTTGACACTCAAAGTGCTTTTACTGTACACTGCATGTCACATTCTCACACATTCATACGCTTAGCAGGGGCGAACATGCAGGGTGTCAACCTGCTCACCAGATAGAGACTACCCATTAACACACATTCATTAACCGTTGGTGCAGCCGTCAGGTGCAATTTGTGGTTAAGTATCTTGAGCAAGAACACATCCACACGAGGACTGGAGGAGCCGGAAATCAAATCGCCAAACTTCCAACTGGTGGACGACCGCTCTACCTCCTGAGCCACAGCCACAGTATTACTGTAACAGACTTTTATATACGCCTAAACAGAGAAACTGTAGACCGGCTACATACAGTACAGAACTCAGCTGCAAGGGTTTTAACCAGAGTAAACAGGTTTGAACACATCAGGAAATAGGGTGATATAAATGAGTTAAGAGTTAGAGAGGAGAGAAAGATCAAAAACTCTAAGACAAAGTGGTTAAGAGGAGGAAGTGAACATACCATCCTCAGGAAGTGTATATGTTTTGTGGGTGTGGTATAAATACAACTCAAGCAAATACAGGTTCACACAGTCCTAACCCTAACTGACACCACCGCCAAAACTACAGACAAATAGAAGTGAAATCACAAAAGTCATACTGTTAAAAGTACATTAGCAGAAATGAAAACAGTAATATTAAGACTAACTGCCAACATAGGTGTAAAATGCCATTTGACAACACAACCTATCTCTATTTCAAGTTCAGTTAGATTTTTTCCACCATGTGACAGGCAGATCTTTCCCCTAGAGTGCCACAGATGAGTAGGGCCTTTTTTTCCCTTCCCCCATCATTACAGTACATGTTTAAAATCCAGGCTGTAGTTAATGTTTTGTAGTCTTGTTGGTTAAGTAAGTCAAAACCATTTAAAGATGTAATTTGAAGTATCGAGTTTAGCAATTTGACCATCGCCATCTTTGATTTTTGCAGCCAAAAATTACCATAATATTTGGACTAGAGGGTGGAGCACCTTAGTGCTTGCTGCTAGCTTGGTTAGCACTGTGCATTTATAGTCTATAGTTAACTGTGATAATGCTAATGCTATATTTAAAACCATTAAAACAAAATGTATTTACATTGAACAGTTGACTCCTTAGAGCAGGCATGTCAAACCATGTGGCTGCAGGAGCACACCAGGCTTGACTCATTTAATCAGCTGATCACTCAGTTGATTGGTGCACATGTGCCCTTTTTTGGTTGGAACAAAAACCTGCAGCCACACGGCCCTATTTGTAATGAGTTTGACATGCCTGCCTTAGAGGGTCGTTTATTACAACAGTGAACAAGACTTTTGTTTTTAGGCAGTGAAAACATTAGAATTAACTTTAATGAACTGAAAACGCACTGATATAGTGGCAGCTACAGCTATACTCCTTGAATCTGAGGTACACCAGCATGTTCAGCTATTTGTGTTTAAATACAGGAAGCCCTAACTTGAGGTGGGTCCAGGCTGCAAGACTAATCAGTCTTAACAGGAAAAGCTGTGTGCTAGCAGCTTCCTCAATTTCCGTTTTGAAAGATTTAAAAAAAATAAAAAGAAAAGACGAAGTTTTGCCAACAAACAGGAGAGACTCAACCAGCTCCAAAACATATCAAATGTACCACCAATTCCTTATCAGCCACAACCTGTTGCAAAAAATAGTCAGATACAAACTTGATAGTCAAGCAAAATGTTGATTTCAAGTTTTTAACCGAAACCTTGTTCGACCAAGATAACAGGGCAGTTGCTCTTATCAATGGCTGCCAACTTCAGTTTTATGATGCAGTTTCATAAAGGTGGACGGAAGTTGCTATTTTGTCTCATGATGCCTCTCATTCTGCCATTAAGTTATGAACCATCCGGAGTCAAAATGAGACACAGAAGCAGCGTTAAGTTTTTATGCTTCACATATCTGTGAGCTGCAGGTCTGCTGCCACTCTCACTTCCCTTAGATCAAGGCTAAAAACATGCTGCTGCCTTTTATTGAATCGAAAGCTTTTGATTGTCTTTCACTGCCCTGTAACTTTTATTCCTGTTCTGTCTTATTTTATTTGAGCTTATTTTTATTTCCAACTTAACACTTTTGATTTGTATCTATCCGTCTTTCCTTTTACATTTTGTCTTGTTGTTGAAATGTGCCTTACAAATAAACTCGCCTTGGTCTTTTAGCCTTCTCTCATCAATTATGGGCATGTTTAATTGGTTGAATATACTCACTTATATTCAATTACAGTCCTGGCAATGTAGAGAACCATTTAGACTTTAATGTTGTAACATTTTCAGATAGCAAAACCAAACAGTTAATTATTTATTATTCTTATTTCTATTCTTATTCTTTCTTTAAGACTCACAGTGAAGTTAAACCCATGGCTGAAAGAGGCTAAATTCGGCAAAATACTTACTACTATACATATATATACTAGATTTTGCCTTTTAAGTCTTGAATTACCTTCACTTGCATACACACTCTATGCTTATGTTTATTAATGTTATCAAGTGCGTTGTAATCTTGTATGAAAGGTGCCATACAAATAAAGTTAGTATTATCTATAAATATATTTCATAAATGTTTATTTTAGGTTACCTTCAGCCTACATAACCAACTTAATAATTCATCCTTATTTGGGTGTGAATGATTTTCGTTGTAGTTACAGAACACATTCACAAGTACTGACACATTTTACTCTTTATTTGATGGTATTATAAGAATGTATTAACCACATCCTGTGTTTGTTTTTAGTTTTGGATATCACACACATTAAGTTAAAACTCGTGAGCACAGACCTACAGTAACACAACACCATACATAATACTAAGTTTACCATGAGAGGAAATCTTCAGGATTATTCCTAAAACTTTAGTATGACATCATAAGCAACTTACTTTTCTCATGCTGGGAGACAAGTTAAAATCCAATGTGTTGAAATGTCCATGTCAGCTGATAAAAGATGCATTACTTCCTAAAAGTAGTTGTGATGTAAAAACAAAGAAGTAACGGGCATGCATAAATTAAGCAGATGTGTCTCTGACTGCTCTGTCGAACAGAGCGAGGTCGAACTCATGCATGTCAACAAGCATGGGAGGAGGAGGAGAAGAAGAAGAAGGAGGGACAGAATCAGTATTATGAAAGTGAAACTTAAAACTAAAAATATGAGCTGAATGGTTCTTGTTGGCAACATGTCCAACTAAGAGCATGTTGTAGTTTTAGTGTTGAAACTTGTATTTAGATTTTTCAGAGTGAGATTTTTGGAGTGAGTTACAGTTACACATTTTCTCAAAATCAATATGAGCTTAAACATGTGTTTTTGAATGATTGATCAATTTTATTTGATTAATCAAAATGTGTGTTGGTTTGTTCCTTTACTGGGTGGTACTTCCTGTCTTCTATTGTTCATGTCAGTTGCACTGATTTTCAGTCTCCCTGCATGTGCCTCAGGTTTACACTGCAGTCTGTTACAGCTGCCTGCCTCAAAGCCACAAACCCCATTCTCCAACCTGCTCATACAACCCAGTACCCCTCACCTGCTCCACCTGCTCCTGCTCTGCCACTTTCTGCCTCCTCCTAAGTCGGACTCTGCTGTCTTGCAATAAACCCTTTTTTTCTAAACTGCCCGTCTATGAGCATGTATCCGGCACTTTGGATCACTAGTAAGTATAACAACAGTCCACAGAATGTGTCTACAGTAATAAAACTAATCAGGTTATCGCAATAAGGTCACAAGACTTATTTCCATGTTGTCCTGAAGTCTAAAGAAAAGGGATTGACATATGCTACGTATGTCCCATTTTTACACAACTACACCAATTTGAAAACATAAATATTATACTATCATGAAAAATAATAGTTCATACACAACTCCAGGTGTTTCACTATGCTAACATACTCAGCATCCATTTTTCAGCTGTTCAAATTGACACAGCAGTACAGTGGGGAAAAAAGCAGGAAATCTGATATATAATCTGGTCGCCACACTATTACAAAATATAACACACGTTAAAGATGAAACCAGTGGTTTCCAACATATTTGTCTTTTGACGTCTTACAAATAGCAGTGTGTTGTTGGTGTCATATTTTCTGATTTAATATTGATAATATTAATTATCATTGATTATGGCATTATTATTAAACAGAGGTAGTTATGTCAATAATATTGTTGATAGTATCTGTACTAACACTTTACAACAAACATTTGTACTATGAAATGCATTCAGACATCCTTGTTAATATTTCACTCACCCCCATTTACATACTTAACAGTGGACAAAAAAAAAAAAAAAACCCAAACATTTTAATTGTATTGTTTTGTGTCTTTATTCCTGAGCTGACATGGACACTACAGTGTTTACTGCAACACTACATTAAATCTGTGTGTAAATTACATGCCAGTGCAATCATTTCTATTAACTCTAACATACTATTCAAATATGACCTATTTTTACATTTTAGGGCTGTAAAAATACCCTGCACACTTTTCTTTTAGGTGGACTTTAGTAAAAGGAAATACAATGCATAATTTTGTGTGTGTGTTTACCTGATACACTTGTTGTCAATGCAAATGTTCAAATTTGAACTGTGTTTATTAGAAAATGCCAAAAATCACACATCTTTATACTCTATAAAATGTAATCCTGGACCATGTACAGTGACTGTGAATGTCTTTTGTTTTTCCATAGATAAATATAATACACTGTTTGCTCTCTGACAGTTTTATTAAGGATTAATCAAACATTAATTAATGACTGATGGGGGAATTTATGAATGTGAATTGGTGTAGGGACTATTATGACTCAGAATATGAACGTATGTAATGGTTAATAATCATTGACCAGGAGCATAAATTCTGATGCACTCTGGTGGATTTAGAGAGGAACTACATCATAATACATTTCAGCTCAGATACGATAACGCAGTAAGACATGGAGTTGATACCACATGATAAAATAAAATACGTCTTCATGACCAAACAAAAATAATTACACTTAAGCCTTCACATTTAAATGCAGTAAATACTACAACTTATTATATTGGTCTGATAATAACAAGTATCCGTGATTATAGTAGTAGTATTTCTATTAACCCTTACATACTATCAGGAACATAAATTCTGGTGCAGTTTGTACAAAGAGTAGTATGAAGTCTTTGCTGCACTCTGGTGGATTTAGAGAGGAACTACACCATAATACATGTCAGCTAAGACACGATAACGCAGTAGACGTGGAGACGGTGGAGTTGATGCCACATGATAAAATAAAATACATCTACGACCAAATACGATCTATGACCAAACTAAAGCAGTCAGACATGAACATTATAAAATAAAAATACAAAATAATTACATTTAAGCTGTCACATTTAAATACAGTAAATACTACAACTTGATATATAGAGGCTATGTATATGCATATATTAAAACACTAACAGCTCTTTTCACTCACTATCTTTAAACATTTGTTTTGCATAGCAACACCGAGGCAAATCCCTTTTTTGCACAAACATACTTGGCAGTAAATCTGTTTTGGAAGAACAACAATAAGAAATACTGAGAGTTACTGTTTCGTGTGGACCTGCAGGGGGCGGTGTTGCACCCTGCTTGCTGCTCTGCCCTCTCTCTGTCGCTCTCCGTTTTTTTTTGTTTTTTTTATCTCTCGCTCTCCGGTCACGGCCCTCCCTCTGTCTTTTCTTTTATACAGTCTACGATCTTTGCCTGTCTGTTCTGTTTTTAACAGGAAGAAACACTTGAGAGCATTTGAGTATTTGGGGAGGAGTGGGAGGAATCATTAGTCTCTCTGTAGCCACTGACCGAAACCCGACCAGGGGAACTTTTCTTGTTTTCTCCAGCATGTTTTTGAACGCTGGGTGTAGTTTAATATTTTAGTTTGTGATGGAGATTACAGGTAGCCATTCACTCGCATACATCCATACACTGGCTGGAGTCATAAATGTACATTAATTTCCATATACAGAACCATCACATTTTAGGGTGCTCAAGGATGCCCGTATTAGAAAGAATGATTTGCTGAGGCTGTTTGCTGAAAACATGTGACAAAAAGTACCCCTGAAGTGTAGGAAGGAAGCTGCCTTTGTCCAAGCTGTGCAGATTGTCGTCTTTTTGCATGATGTGTCTAAAAAGTGTTTTATTGGATCCACGCCAAGATAAGTATTCCTTTATTTGTCCCACAGTGGGTAAAGTTACAGTAGTATTGCAGCAAAAAGTAGAACGAGCATAAATAAAAGGAATAAAGAACAATAAGTAATAGGTACAAAAGTTATAAAAAGACAATAGCAGTAACAAAATATAGTAAAAGGAAGAAAAAAAAGTAACAT